>VXAB01006665.1:164358-306066 GCA_013399175.1 Odontophorus gujanensis | reverse complement strand
TTTTTTTTTTTTTTCTTTTTTCCTTTCTTTAAGAAAAACTACTGAAGCATGCCCTATAGACATTGTTTAAAACACTATGGACATGATGCACTAAGCAGCTTTCAGGAGACAGTATCCTGGTTCCAGGCTTCCAAGTAGGCTGTAATACCAGTTCACTTTAAATTCCTGCTTATTGGCTGCTCAGCTTTGTTCTGAGCTGGTAAGCCGTGTACGTAACAGGGACATAACTGTTCTGTTTCATAACACATGTGTAATGTAATCTTCAGCATATCTATAACGAATTCAGCACTTTGGGGATGCATTAAGCAACCGTGTATGCATAAAGTAAATGCTCTAAGTGCGAGCAGTAAATCTGTGCAGTCCCAGCTGTGCGCGTCTCACTGTGTGTGCTTGGTGCAGGCTTTCTGCTGGTGCACCTTGAGGACAGCCCTCCCCGAGTGCTGAACTCACTGTGCCAGTACAGAGTGATTGCTTTGCATGCATAACAAGGTATCTGATGCAAGTGACATCATTTCTGATGAGAGTGGAGTAGGGGAAGATGTCACCTAAAATAATTGTGCAGTTAGTTCCAGATTAGTTTAGAAATAGTCAACACTCAGCTCAAGGAACAGCCTCCATCAGAGAAGTACGTGTGATTCTTAGGCTGCAGATTGTCCCTAACTCAGAGCTTGGAGTTCTACCTTGTAATTAGACAGTACACATATTAAATTCAACCAAAATACAATTGAGGCTCACACACAGAGAGAGATTCAAGCAGTAGTGTTTGGTTATAAGGTACAACACCTGCATAGTACAATTATCCATTGGCTTATGGATTTAATTTCATGCATGAATTGATAAAAAATTCTACTCTTTTTAAAATTGTACCTGTGTTTTAAAATTCTCAGAGTGTCCAAAATTGATAGGAACATCTGGGCCAGCCCAGAGCACGGTGCCTATGCCCCTGCCCAGGTGACTTTTGGGCATCTCCAAGGGTAGAGAGTTTACCACCTCTGTGTGCAGCCTGAAGTAAACTGAAAATTAGCTTTCCCAATGGCAGCTAGACATGAAATCAGTCTAATAGAACGTGTGTAGTTTTGCTGCCTGAAAAATGTGTACATAGGTACTGACTGCAAACAAATGTTTGTCTCTGTATAATCTTGTCTTCAATAGATTCTGTAATAAAGTGTGTTAAGAAAGGACATTTGTATATGAATACTTGCAGTTCTGAGGCTTCAAGGTTTTTCAATGCAGTAACATCCTGAGCTGTATTTGATCCCTGTTCTAATAGCAAGTGCTAATGAGTTTCCTTTTTATTTATTTTTTTGAACTTCTAGTATTCTTTAACATAAATATTTTGCACTTGTGCAAATATTTTTACATATTCAACATCTACAGTAGCAAATAGCGAAACAAATTTTCCAAATGGAAAACAGTCTCGTTTTCCATGTTTTGAACTACACTCCTTATGGCTTGAAGTTTCTCTTGAAGCAAAAGATAGCAAATGGTCCCTTCCCTTACCATCTCGTTAGAGCTGTTCATCCTAATTTATACTTTCTTAGATGTTTTACATCAGAAACACGCAGTGTATTCTGTAGCGACTTTCACAGGTTACTTTTTTGGAGGGTGGGTGAAGGGGGAATCTAATGTTACGGTGCTGAATTTCTTAAAAAATAAAAGTAATACTAACTACTTATTTTTTTAAAGCCTAAATTGTACAGGTCTGTAATTGAAGATGTCATTAATGATGTCAGAGAAGTTTTTCTGGATGAAGGAGTGGATGAACAAGTTCTTATGGAACTCAAAACAGTAAGCTGAAAGTTTTTTTTTTTAGTAGACCAAATACACCAAATGTTTCTTGGTCCTGCCTACTGTTGTACACAGTAAAAATGCTGATTTTTAATTAGTGAAGCACTGTATTTGTGTATGTGTTTGTAGTCCCATATCATTTGGATTATACTACAGAAAAGTATCTGCCCACTCCCTTTCCCTAATTTGGCATCTCAAAACTTGGCAGAAACTAATAGCAAACGTCTAGATCAACAGTGTAACCATTTCAGTCTCAGAAAAACTGTATCTTTAGGAAAAAAAAAAAAGAAAAAAGAAAAGAGAAAGAGATGTTTATTTTAGAGGAAAACAATTCCAAAGGTTTCTGTGCTGGAAAAATATGTCCACTCGGCTTGAAGTTTTTGTCTTAGTGAAGAAGGGGAGTGCATCACAGATGTGTTCTGCGAGTCATGACAGAAAAGATTCAATGAAGAAAGAGGCAAAGAAGGAAAATAAAGGAAGGCTTAGGGAGTACTTATCAGGGCCTGGCAGTCCTGGGTGCCTTTACTTATTGAATACTTCATGCTTCTGTATTTTTGCATTTTTGTGACTGTGGCTTTTCTTGGGAGAATTCAGCTGACATCAAGAACTACAGGGCTGGAGAGACTGAGTTTGATATCACGGCAAAAACTATCAATACTTGTGTGGCTTGATATTATCTTGGATATACTAGTAGTTTCTACTGGTATGTCATCAAGCAGTAGTCTTCAAGTACTTTTATTGAGGAGTTTTAGGAAGAAATAGCTTTGGGAAAGGCTCTAATAAAGAATAATTTTTTCTGATTCATGCTTCTGTAAGAGTTATTACAGCTCTTCCAGAAATGGAAGAAAAAAAAGTGTTAAAGCTTAGACTGATTATTTTTAGCTGACTATTTAATTCTTCTTATTAAGACATGAGCTGTGTGGTAGTCTGTCCTCAACCTTTATTTGCACAAGGACTTTTTGGCTGAATAGTCTGCATATGATAAACAGTGAACACAAATATAATTTTTTAGTACTGGCTGTATTTTTACAAAACCTATTAAGTAAAAACTACAGAGTTTTCTCTTTCTTTTCTCAAACTAGCTGTGGGAGAACAAGCTGATGCAGTCCAAGGCTGTAGATGGCTTCCATTCAGAAGAGCAGCAGCTTTTGTTGCAGGTGCAACAGCAGCAGCAGCAACAGCAGCAGCAACAGCATCATCACCACCACCATCACACACAACCTCAGCCACAGCAGACTGTGCAGCAGCAGACTCAGCCACAACAGGTTCTTATTCCAGCATCTCAGCAAGGTCAGGCTTACAGTATAATCTCTGGTGAAAGATTCAAATTAGACCAACTCCTTATGTAGCACATTCTAAATTTATGGAAAGAACGTTTGTCTTGTAGATAACCTTGGGTCTTTATGTGAAACTTCATTAGTCTCTACTTGACTATTTAATGGATCAAATGAGCTGTTCTGATGGAAAAGTAACTTGACCTTAGTTATGAATATGCATAAGATTTTGAAAAAGTTGAATTCTTTCTGCGTAACTTATTTTTTCAGAATGCGTGACTTTCAGATTGTGACAAAAATCCATGAACAGCTTTTTACTTTCAAGACAATGCAGAAGCAGTTGACAGTTTATTCACAGGATAGTAATAGCACTCGGAGTAAATTAATTTTAAAAAGAAAGAGTTCATTAAGCAAAAGTGGATGCTAGGATGTGAATAAGCTCTCTTAAGTACATGTAGGTTATTTCTTTTCATATTAGAAGTGGTTTTCAGTGAAAAGTGTAATGGCTGTTTTTCTTGCAGCTTTAGCAGATTGTGCAGTGCGAGTTCAAGGTACACTTCAGTTAGCTCTAAAAGTAGTGTTTCTTGTAGTGATTGTTTTGTGTGTTCTCCATTAATAATGTAAGGAAAACATTTTCAGATTTCAGTTACAGAATTGTAAATACTACTGGCTTTTACTGCTTGCTTACTGCAAGATTTGTTTAAATCTCATGAAATGCTCATGTTGTCAGTATGCTATTGCAGGAGTTGCATAAATATATTTATCTGTGATAATCAATCAGAGACTTCAATCTTTATCAGATTTCATAGATCAGGGCCTATGTTGACGTAAGTGCAGGAGGGAACTGAGCTGATTTTCTTCTCCCTCCCGAAAAAGTTTATATTCAAAACAGAGGGGAACTAGTGTGAAAGGAACCTGTTAATGGTCCTTGTTGTTTTGTTTTTGGTTTTTTTTTTTCTTATGTTACTTTGTTTTGTTTTGCTTCTGGACATAAATCAGTTGGGGCTGCTGAAATAAAATTTGTTTTGATATTTAAGACCCTTAAATACAAGCTTCTCGAAATGAGCTAGTTATGGTTGGCAGTTTGCAGATGTTTTTACCTGGACCTCTAGTGGCTGCTTGGGTGAATAGCTGTGACTCTGTTGACCTCCACTAATATGGAAATCCCTGTCCCTTGGTTCTCTCTTAGGGTAGAATATGATCCTGAATACAGTAATGTATTTAAAATTGGTTTATTGTTGCCCTACACTGTGGCTTAAGACCAAATGTCAATGTGAAAAATAAATGAATTTGGTTATCAAAGCACTTCGATCGCAGATACTTCCAGTTTTACTCAGTGCGTGACTTCCCTTTTCCAAGGGAGAGGTGATGCAATGTGAGAATTGGTTGAGTTGGTTAAGTATTTCCTTTCAAGGATTGATGCAGCCAAAGAGAGAAACTAGGGTGACAGTGAGTGGTTCCTGCTGTGCTGTGTGTGATTCTGGCGTGTGGTCGTGATTTCCTGGAAGACAGAGAGATAACTTTGAATCTTGGTGCAGGAATATGGGGCTTCTTTCCCCAGAATCTTTCCAGTAACTCTGTTACCTCAGTGTTCTCGAATGTCCTTTGTTACAGAATTGAATTGAGAGTACTGTATTGATGATTAGTTCATATTGCGTAGTCATATTCTAATTCACTGTCAGTGATGTTAGAGACTTTTGGACACTTCTGCACTTTTTTGTGATCAACAGATTAGAGTAGATAATTGAAGCCATTGAAGTAAAATCTGTAAAAGGCAGAATAGCCATACCACATCTCAGAGCTGCTGTTGTATATTGTCTTGAGAGTAAAACTTGTAAGACTGAAGATTGCTCAGTAGCTGTTCTTTCTGTGAAGTTCAGTAGATATGTGTGATGTCTTCTCAAAGTTATTTTGGTTTGGATGTTATTTTTGGTAGACTGTGTAGTATGCATGACATGCTGTATTTTTCTTGTTTCTAGCACCTCAGCAGCAGGTTATTGTGCCAGATTCCAAGCTGATACCGCACATGAATGCATCAGGCATGGTAAGAAAAGTGTAAGCTTGTACATCTTTACACTGTCATTATATAAGTTGTTTTGACTGAATAGTAAACACAAATCTGGTATTTGTAATCAGATGCTTAAAAGCAGGGCACATTGATAAAACTGTCTGTTGTCCTTCTGAGTTCTGCTGCTGAAATGACAATCTAGAATTAAAAGAGGACTTAGTTTAGTAACAAATCTTAGGGCTTACCTGGATCCTCTCATTTAAGTAGGTGGTTGGACTGGATGATCTTGGAGGTCTTTTCCAACCTTGCTGATTATATGATGCTATAATTCTAAGTGTGGTAAGCCTAAGCTTTGTTGAAATTAGAAATTGGAGTATTCTTGATGTTAATCTGCATGATGTACTTGTTGCATACTAATGCAACATTATTAAAAGATACAAACGTTGTATTTTCTAGATAGTGGAATCAGCATCAACTGTACTGAAGTCTAAGCTTATAGCAAATGAGAGATAATTTAGCAACTCAGATCCATCTTTTCTGGTTATGTTATTTAGATTCATTAATTAGAGAGTATAAAACAGAGTCTGGTCATTTACCCATTTCTCTCAGTTTTTATTTCAAGAGGTTAATTTTGGTGTTTTTATTTTGTTTATTTATTTATTTTAATGCCCTGGCTTAATAAAATATATGTATATGCATATATATACTTGATCCTTGAAAACAAGAGCTAATAGTAGTTAAGTATATTAAAATCAGAATTTATTACATGTTTACAGCTTCTCTGGTAGGACCATATGAAGCAATGTTTCATGATTAGTAGAGGCATTGGCAACTTGCATAACCTTCAGTTCTTCACTAGCTGTTGACATTATTATAGGAAAGAATCTGAACTTCATTACTCAACTAGAAAGATATACTCAGAAGCTGAGAGCGTGGTAATATCTGGCTTTTCCTAAAGCATTTTACAACTATTTCAGTGTAATTTGTAAATTCCGTAGAACAGTTAAACAGTTTTTTCTCTCATTTATCTAAATCTTGTTGACGGATATTGCAAAAATGAAGTTGTAGGGGTTTTAAATCACAGGTGCTGTCAAAATGCGAAAGAATTGTAAACTGCAGAAGTCTACTATTCAGTAAATACTCTTTTATAGAAGTGGGTTGAGATATTGATGTGTTTCTAATACGCTTTTAGATTGGTATTAAAGTATGTGTCTGTCCTTGAATCTCTTGGAGAACAGTGACTAATGAGAATTTATTTATCTGCCTTTGCAGTACGTGGATGCAGAAAACCACTTTAAAGTTTCACTTGTTTTTCTGTTATTTTGGAAGTGGTATTACTACTGTATGGATCAGTCAGTAAGGGGAGATCATATGTCTTATTATCAGGACCTTACTCAGTACTCAGTAATGAAGTTTGAATCCTTTCAGTAGCAAAGGGTAATTTCTCATGGCCCCACTGTAGTGAGGAGAAGGAGGATTTTCAAAAGATAACTGCAGTTAGATATTTGAAGTAAAAAAACCTCTGGAGAAATCCATGTCCCTATAGAAGTTAAGGACTTAATCCAGATTTTTGTGTTTGGAACTCATGTGAGTTGCATTATAATTTAATTTCCATAAGATAGAATCATTACCCATTGAGAGTCTTTGGATTTCTCTATTAACCAGCTGTCTTGAGAGAAAAAAATAAGTAATTCTGCTAGCAGTTGGTATGCTGTGTGTGTCTATTCACTCAAAAGAATTGTGTTATTTGGAACTGGAAATGCAGATCATTTGTGGAATGAACAATAGTGCAAACGTGGTTGCTACTCCTTGTGAAAACAAGACAAGTGAACATGGTCACTGCTTAAGTACCTTATTTTCCTTTGGATTTATAGGCTTATGTCTTTAGCTGCTTTGAAAATGCAAAACTGCCATCTAAGCAATGCAGTATTTTATTAGTAGGTCAGAATAGGTTCATATTTTCAGGCAGTATGTTGTAATGTGAAACACTGGCAATAACACTTGCTAAAAAGCTTTTCCCATATTTCAGAGCGCTGCAGCCACAGCAGCTACATTGGCTCTCCCTGCTGGTGTTACTCCTGTTCAGCAGATACTTACAAATTCAGGTAACTGTCTTAACACTGAAGTGGTTTTGTGGGTGTTTGGGAGGAAGAAATTATGCATTTTACTTGCTGCCATATATTGTTCAGATATCAGAATCTGGGAATCTTCACTACACTCTTGGACTGTTGCTCACTGACTAATTAGTCTTAGGAACCTAAGAGATTCTGTGCAAGCCTTCTGTGCTCTTTAGACATGTGCATGAAGATGGATGTTGCAGTCGCTTCTGTTCACGTATTTCTGAGTATTGTGAGGCACAATGTGAGCAGTGTTGCTACGATGTGACAAAAGTGCAGGAAAGATAAGAGGTGCTTTAATGATTGTGGTTCCTGCTAAGCTTGTACAATAGAATTCCTAGTGGTAATGCCAGTTTCATTTTAGATTTCTCATGTGTATTTACTGTTACTCTGTATGCTTAGAATATGTGTGATGTTCATGAACAGCTTAGCTGATGTTTTATGTGAGGCCATTTCCTCTAGTCCTGTCACTAGTTACTCCAGGAGAAGAGGCTGATCCTACCTCTCCACAACCTCCTTTCAGCTAGCTGTTAAGAGTGATAAGGTCACTCCTGAGCCTCCTTTTCTCCAGACCAAACATTCCCTGTTCCTTCAACCACTCCTCATAAGGCCTGTGCTCCAGACCCCTCATCTGCTTCATTGCTTTTCTCTGCACATGCTCCAGGGCCTCAATGTCTTTCTTGTAGTGAAAAGCTCAAAGCTGAACACAGTACTCAGGGTACTCAGTGCCTCACCAGTGCTGAGTACAGAGGGCCAATCACCCTCCCTGCTCCTGCTGGTAACACTGTTTTTGATATAAGCCAGGATACCATTGACATTCTTGGCCACCTGGACAGATTGCTGGCTTGTGTTCAGCCACGTGTTGGCCAACACTCTCTGGTCCGTTTCTTCATGCATTCTTCCAGCAACTCTGCCCCAAACCTGGGTAACTTTGCCTGGGAAGGATCTGAGAAAACCTGTTTCCTAGAATCAGTTGCTTTTCTTGCTGGAGTAATTCACTTGGTCTGTTCAGAGTCACCTGTTACTTAACCTCTCTACTTTATGCATTTGAGTGTTTAATGGATAAGTGGTTGAAATAAAATCGAAGTGTGTAGCTGCTCTAGAAATTTGTGTTCTAATTTTTAAAGAAGAACATCTGTGCTTTAAGAGAGATTATATTGTTACTTCTGTTGTGCGTATTATTTTCTTTTTCAGTTGCATATATTTGTAGTGTGTTTTCTTTACAGAGGGGCTAGGATAGCCTTCAGAACTGTATTTTCTTCTTTCAGATTTACTTACCTGTTTGAGTAAAGGGAGCTTTACAATTTGCACTGGAGGTAAAACAGGAAATAAAATCAGTCTTTAGGGAAATGCGTGAAGTTGAGGATTGTCTAATTTCATTTCTTCTGCTTTATTTGAATATAAATGTAAAGAGTGTGTTGGAATATATCTTAGCTCCCCATTTTGAGAGTTTGAGACCAGCTGTAACGGCATGTAATTTTAAATGGAGATATCTGTTCTTTGATTAATTTTGTGTTTATTTATCTTTCTATAGGCCAGATCCTCCAAGTAGTTAGAACTGCGAATGGAGCTCAATATATCATTCAGCCACAGCAGCCAGTTGTTCTACAGCAGCAGGTCATACCACAGATGCAGCCTGGTGGTGTACAAGCACCTGTCATACAGCAGGTAAAGAAAAGAAGTTAATAGGTGCACTTGAAAATAAAAATCTGATAATAATTATTAAATTGGCTTGCATTTTTCACTGTCATATTTAAACAGTATACAAAGACAGAAGTAGTATATTTAAAACAGGATTGTGTTAAGGATGTTTTCAAAGATGAACTATTTAGAAATATTGTTTCAAATGTCGTGTTTATTGACATATATTAAGATTCAGACTAGCACTGGTTTTTGTGTGGGTCCAATAATAAATTACATTATGTGCACAATCCTAGTCAGTATCTTTTCACAAATTTATTCATCAGTTACATGATTTTGTGTTGCAGAGCATGTAGAGGAAAGTGCCTTAAAAAAGCCAAACAAATAAACAAAAACCCAAAGCATAAAAACAACCCCACACCAAACCTGGACATTTCATTTCTGAATACAGTATGGTTTTCTGTGAGGAGTTTTGTTCAGCTACAAGGTCAGCTGTGCATCCGGGTTGTGTTGGCATTGAGTCTATTATGTCACAGTTCTGCAGCTTAGGCATGAATAATGATATGTAGTGAGTTTCAGGTTAAGTATCCTGTAAAGGAATTCCAAAAATAATCTCCTGTTTGAGTTTAAATGTTATTCCACTGTGCTTGGAATTTGAGTGAGGTAAAAACACTAAGTAATGAGGGAAGCTATGTTATTGAAGATTTAATTACCTCTCTGATATAGATGGAGTATTCGTAACTTCTTTCTCTAATTAGTGCATGTCAGATTGATATCCTTAATTGTCTTCTGTAACTGCTGAGGTACTCTGGTGTGTTACCAACCACTATACTCTTCCATCAGGTGTTGGCTCCAATCCCTGGAGGAATTCCCCAGCAGACAGGAGTGATTATTCAGCCTCAGCAGATCCTGTTTACAGGAAATAAAACTCAAGTCATACCTACAACAGTGGCTGCCCCTACACCAGCTCAAGCACAGATTCCTGCAGCTGGTCAGCAGCAACCACAGCAACAACAGGCACAACCACAGGCACCACTTGTTCTCCAAGTTGATGGAGCAGGAGACACATCATCCGAAGAAGAGGAAGATGAGGAAGAAGACTATGATGATGATGAAGAGGAAGACAAAGAAAAAGATGGAGGTGAAGACGGCCAGGTTGAAGAGGTAAAATTAACATTACTTGAGAAGATTGGAGTGTGCCTCTATTTCATTTTTTTTTTTCCCCACAGTACATAAAGGAAAAGTGTGAAAAACGTGGCAGAGAGATGAGGCTGGACACTTTTCAGCAGTGTGTAGTGATAGGATGAGGGGAAATGGCCACAAACTGAAGCATAGGAAGTTCCACACGAATCTTCATGGGAATTTCTTCACAGTGCAGTGATGGAGCACTGGCACAGGCTGCACAGAGAGGTGTTGGAGTCTCCTTCTCTGGAGATGTTCCAGACTTGCCTGGACGCCTACCTGTGCAACCTGGGCTAGGGAGCTGCTTTGGCAGGGGGTTGGACTCGATGATCTCTAGAAGTCCCTTCCAACCCCTACAGTTCTGTGATTCTGTAAGCCTCAGAGAATGTAACATTCCCATAATCTTGAAAATAGCAGTACTATCTGTGTACTGCAGTCTCGTTATATTCCATACTGTCATGGTGGAAACTGTGTAAAGCACCTTGAAATGCAGCTGGTGTGGCAGGGGATGACAGAAAAAGCTTAATTATGATGAGTGCCTTTTTAAAGACTTCAACAGTAGTATTTGAGATGTTATGATATCATGAATCCTTCATAAGCAAACGAAAATAATCTACTCCATTTGGGACACAGTGCATACCAAAGGCAGGTGGTAGGAGGAATGAGAAGAGGTGAGTGTATTTCTGATAGACTGAGGGAACAAATAGATGTGGTGCTAGGTTGTTTTCTATTATAGTAGAAGGGGCCTGAGAATGAAATCTGATTATAAAAAATTCTTTAAAAAACATGTGTGACCTTGGTTTTACTAAGTCTGCAGTTAGGAACACGAGGACATGTTCTTAGTAACTTGCTTCATAACACTGTGTGTTTAGTTAAGATTTTCCATTTACTTGGTTTTGGACTTCAGACAATGATTCTTACCAAGTTTTGTTCTGTTGCCCCCCCCAAAAAAAAGCACAGAAAAAGCTAATAATCTAAAAGTACTTTTATTGCAGTTTCTGTCTGGAGGCTTCATAGTCCCTAAATCCATCTGTAAAATGCATTTTGAGCAGTCAGATCACTTATACAGTTCTCTGCAGATTTTCTAGTTAAGTTGATTTTTCATTTTAAATCCCAGTATGAGGAGCATTTGTAGCATTTCACCATCTGTATCACCCATGCATTTCATGCTGGTAAAACTTAGAATTTTTATCAAGGAGTTAAATTGGATTTTCTGTAATACATCTACAGTGTGTCAAACAGTATTTTTCTATTAGAAACTTTGTCCATATCACCTTTTCCATGATTTTGATTGGTACTGATGTCAGTCTCGAATGTGTTAATAGTTGTCTTAGTAAGTCTTTGTGCTTCAATGTTGTGTTCTTTAATGTGGATTTTTTAATATGCCAAGGCTTTATCATCTGTATGTAAGAGACCCCGCCCCACCCCCCAATTATTTTTGCTCCCAGCATTCATCAGCAGATAGTTAATGAATTGAGCAATTCCTTAAAACTTAATTATAACAGTACTTAGAAGTCAGGAACTCAGGTACCTTTTTCTTCTGTCACTATAGATACCTTTTCATACTTTAGCTTATATGTTTTGAGGCGGGTGGAAAGATAATGATTAAGCTGAGACCTAAGAAAAGCTATTTTGCATTTACTAGTGTTGTTTTTTAAATAGTAAAGAATAGAGGAATTAACACAACTTGGAAAACTTCTGAGGTGTAAAGACCCGTTGTAGAAAGAGAAAGTTGAGGAAAGTGAAAATACTTAAATCTGGAGAAGTTATTTTTATATGCATCATCTTAAAATATCTATATATTTGTGTTTACATCTTTATATATATGTTTATATAAATATATTTGTATATATTTATCTTTATATATGAACTTCCTGCTTGTTTAGAGATCTGTTTCCGTTTGCAGTACATTAGACAAAGATAAGTAAGTCATGGAATTTTTATTTCAAATGGAACACAGAGAGTGATGTAAATAATGTTTATTTGCACTGTTTAGGTGCTTTAGAAAAAAAGTAAATACGCATAAGGATAAATTTTTGTGAAGAGAAATTGCAAGCAGTAGAACTTGCAGAATAAAGGAATGAAAAGATTTCATGTGACATGTTGATAAAAGACTGCTGTGCTCATCATCTGTTTTGAACGTTGAAGCTGGGCACTGAAATTGGTGAGGACATCCCCTTAGGACTCATATCACCAAGGAAAGAAAGGAAAGGTACACTCTGCTGGAAAAGAAAGCCCTCTGCTGGAAAGCTTAATACTTCACACCTCAAATGCTCGTATAGATCCATTCTAACAGATTGTAGCCTAGACTGGCACAAGTAATCTAAGTAATAACTTTACTAAACGTTGCAACTTTTCCCATGTGTTTCTTTCAGGAGCCTCTTAACAGTGAAGATGATGTGAGTGATGAGGAAGGACAAGAACTGTTCGATACGGAAAACGTTGTTGTGTGTCAGTACGATAAGGTAAAATATAAAACAGAATGCAAGAAATGTAATTTTTCTCATTCCTTCAAGTCATAATTTTTAAGTGATGAAATATCTGTGTGACTGTTTAGTACAGGTAGATCAGTAAAGGTTATAATATGATAGTTGCTATAAAAGCTGTCAACCATTTAAATGAAAGGTAAGGGGTTTTTTGTTTGTTTTGTGCTTTTTAACTATACCTGGTGACATTGAATAAAACCTAGAAAAATTTGGTTGAATTTTTTTCTTCATCATACCTGTGATATCTGTGACTTTAAGGTCAGTGAGCTGTGCTCTGGAGAAGTGAATTAGCATAAGTAAGTTTTGTAGGTCACTGTAGCCTTGAATTATAGTAGTCATCAAGATTTCAACTTAGTAGAAAATTACTTATTGATCACTAAAAATTTCTCTTCTTGATGTCTGAATATTTTTCAGAGGAGAGTGTTCTTTCTATGCTGTTCATTTTTGTATTTTTATTTTCAGGAAAAGCAGTGTGGAATTCTTTTGTGCATTTTGCTTTAATTTCTGAACTCTTCTGTCTTCTGTAGAATTACCATGTTATTTCTGTATGCTTGCCCCAAAATACTTGAGTGTGTATGTATGTTCACATCTTTGAACTATTTAATATTTGTCCAGAGGCTCTTGGAAGATTTTCTTTCTTTTCATGTGTGAGGTGACTTTTTGGACTGTGAAAAATTAAAGATACTTTCTAAAGCAGAAAAAAGATCTTTGAATTAAAAAGCTCTACATTGCAAATAATGTCTTGCAAAAGTAACTGAAGATTTTTTTATTCATTCTGCTTGGAGTTTCCTATTTCAAAAAGAATTCAAGAACGAGGAGAGTAGTATTGGTATCTACAGGCTGGCCATCCTCCTCCAGACTATAATCAGAAAATATTAGTTTGGAAACAGTTCATAAGTGTTATGAGAGACAATAGTAAGGAAAGCTGTTTAGGAGCTGCTAAAGCTGAGCAAGAGCAGCTACGAAATCCTCGCCCTCTGAAAAGAACTTGAACTTAGTAGGGAAGACTGCCCATCTTGTAACTCTACAGCCATGTGTTCACCTACCAAACAACCACTGTTCAGTTTGTTTTCATAAAATACAAAAACAATAGGTCAGGTGTTCTGAACAGAGTTCTCTCTTGCCCAATATGTTGTGTCCTGCATCAGCAGGTGCCTCTGGCACAATGAGATGAGGGCAGACAGGTAGCGATGCTCACAAAAGAGCATCCCACCACCCTTCTGTGATCTGTCTCTTGAGGGAGATAATGGTGGCTTTATATGGTCAGGAGATTATTGTTTTTTTGAATCCTAGTAAAGTTACAAGGAGAAATTTTCTAGCTAAAGTATGTGATATGTGCAGAATTACATATTTCTGAGCATGTTAGTTTTGTGATATTTACTAGTTCTTTGATTGAAAGAGTGTTTCCTGTTTGCTTTCTTGGTACTTTATGTATTGTAGATTATCATATGCTTCTGTCTTCAAAATCAGAGTTGTACTTTGCATTGTTGTTAATTGTACAGCTGTCCAAACATTTGATTATTCTTTATTCTCCAGATGTATTTAATTTTTCTGTATCCTTCCATATCTTATTTGGTATCAAGAGAGATGTTGACAGAGGATCAGAGGTATTCATATTATAGGTGAACCTTCAATTTACCAAGTGGTGTAACAGTTTTGTGTAGTTATTCAAGTGTGCTTTTGACCCCACTGAACAAAGAGCTGATGACATCAATCCTTTAGAATGCTTGGATTTTCAAATTCCTCAGTTGTAATTGTCAACTCCAACATTTTTTTTTCTATCTGTGCAAGATATAATTGTTTTTTTTCCTGTCGTTACAATTATCATATACATTGAATGTCACCATTACTTCGTTACACAGTGAGCTAGGATTGCAGAATTGTTCTGTAGCTGTTCAGTAATTGTTCTTTTTATGATCAGTCACGTTTCGTCATTTTCCAGATGATGAGTGAATTCTTAAACCATGTTCACTCCAACGAACACAAATATCTTTTGAAATTATCTCATTCTGCTGTAATAGAGGAGTTCTTACTCTTGGTTTACCATCTTTTATCAGTTACTTATCAGAGGGTGTTCCTTCTTTACTTAACGTCAGCTCAGATGTTAGAGATATCTGTTAAATGCCATGTGGAAATTAGAGTATAAGAGTCAGACCTTTTCTTGTTTGCTTACTTGCTGATGCCACTAACTTATTTTAGCTTAAAATAGCCAGAGAGCAAATGATAGTACAAATAATTGTTAAGAGTACTGTGGTTCTACAGCACTAATAATAGAGGATGAGGCTTTCTGTCCTGGATGAAACTTGAAGAGTAGCAGTTGGGCTTTTTTGATTTTTTTTTTATGTGCCTATTGTAAAGTTTCCTTAACTTCTTTTATATCGCTTACTGACACATTTGTGTTCAATCTGTTAGAACTTACAATGATCTTTCTCTCTTTTGGACAGTATGTCCTCTTGGAACATCCTTGCTTTCTTTAAATATCTCATTGTCCCGTTGCTTAATTGTTCTGATGATTTTGTGATTCTTTCTGATGGCCTTTTTGAGAGGTGGCATGGATTTATTTGTTTTGTGCTTACAGTATGTTTTATTTGCAAACAAAGTAAGAGAACCCTAAAATATTCTATCTTTATACTGAATTTCAAACTGTTGTTCATTGTTATCTAGTGCCAATGGGAAGATGTATTGTGAAGAGAATGTCTGAGATTTTCACACTGAAGTCTTTTAAAATATTCCATTTGCTTTTTAATCAATTCTTAACATTCTGAATCCTAGAGTCAAACTCTAATTTAGGTAGACAGTTAAATATGTCCACTGTCTATCTGTATATGAAGTAGTCAAACTAGTTTGCAAGCAAAATAGAATTTAGACAGCAGAAGCAAAGAATAAATTTAGTGTATAAATTTACTCTTGCAGGGCTAAGTTTAAAACATCAGTCTTTCAGTATTTGAAGTAGAAGTATCTGTCTTTCAAGTGGAATTTCATGGTATGTTGTAATCAAGCATAGAAGTTGATATCTATTTCTCATATTTCCTTTCCAACTATCTCTAAAAATGTTTAAATGCTTTGGGTTTTACAATATCTTTGTATTTGAACAGTTTCTCAACAGTTGCTGTGAGGATTTTTAACCTGGTTTAAAAAATGTTGCTGAAAGTATTGCTAGACCTTTAACTAGGATTTGTTTTCCTCAGCTAACTGCAGTATTGATACTCAGTTTGTTCATAGTAATTAAGTAATGTGTTTAATTGTTATTTTCATTTTTATTCTCATATTTTCATTTTTCTTATATAATCTACTTTATGCATTGCTGCCTATTTTTGATGTGGAGTAATACTTCAACCTTCTCCCCTATTTTTAGATCCATAGAAGTAAAAACAAATGGAAATTTCATCTCAAGGATGGCATCATGAATCTTAATGGAAGAGATTATGTATTTTCCAAAGCCATTGGGGATGCAGAATGGTGAAGTTTTTAAGACAAACAAAACAAAAACTCCCTGTAAAAGGAATAAAGTTCAAAAGCAGGAAAGGTTGAGACTTGGACATATTCTCCAACCAAAATATGTTTCTGCACATGAAGCATAAACAAAAGTATTGGAACAAAGGTAAAATGTGGCAACAAAGACACTACTTCAGATGAGCAAGCCATGGACTGTAGCAGCTATAGCATTGTCTGGGAGCTGGTTTTGTGTGTTAGGAATACCTTAACTATCAATTCTACATACAGGTACCTACAGCTGGTATTTAGCATGTAAGGCTTTGTCCCCCCCTTCTTCCCATGGTTTAAGATTTTAAAATACTTCCAATGATTGAAGGAACTCTTCCCTGTGATAGATTATTAATCTGAAAATGCTTATTGTGTGTACAAATCTTTGCTTTGAACACTTCCTTTTGGTAGTGAGGATGGTCAGAATGTTACTTTGACTGCGTGCAAGCTTTGTACAGAAGGGTAAGAATTAAGGTGTTAAATTTTAAATAACTTGTATAAGGAAAATATTTTTAATTCATTAAATTCATTAATTATAATATCTATTTGTTGTTTTCAGTTCCCCGTAAGCAAGTTGTTGTTCCTAGCAGTTACGAAATGTTAAGATGATCATTTATATTTCAAAGTTATTTTAATTTCATATAAGTGATACTTTTCATTTAGGACTTTTTTTTTTTTTGTAATACTAAGCACCTGTAGCTCTGGGCTCCCCCTGCCCCAAAGTCAGACTGCTTAACTTTTTAATTATAGTCTTGCTGTTTGGTGGTGGTTTCAGCATTGTTGAACTGAAACAAATAATAGTTTCCATTGACTTCTTCAAAGGCTTTTTGGAGGGCTTCTGAATCAGATGTGTAGGTAATTGCATAACAGATGCATTCTTTCACCTACTTATTACGTCCATAGTACAGACATCCACTAAATTTTTAATATAGAAAGTAACATTAATACTGTTAAAATCCTGGCTGCAGCTCTCTTAATTGAAGATCTGCTTTACAATGAAGTATAGCAGTAAGTTACTCGCAGTAGTTAATCTCTCTAAAGTTTCCAGGTGGCATGTAATTTTGTGAGGAGAGCTGCATGGCTTTGAGAACACCAATTTTGGTAAAGTATCTGTAGACTGACTTGGTAACAGAAAATCAATGTTAGAGGCTCTAAATCTTGTGTATCTGCTTTCTCATATGCCTTTTCAAAGAGGTGCGGTCTTGTAATAATTTTTCTTTTAAGCTGCAAGGTTGCTTCCCTCTGCTTCCCCTTCTCTCCTGAGAACTGAAGGTTTTTCTTCACACATTGGATATTCTTGTAAATTCTGCTTTCAGGAATGCAGTTACTTTTGAATGAGGAGAGGAAATGGGCATTATACCTGACAAACTGTTGAGGAGAGGATGTCCATGTGGCTCACCATTTCAAACCCTTTTCTTTCCCTGAGTTCTTGGAAAGGCAATGGAAAGAACACAGCAGACATTATTTTAGTTACATTGAGAAATACTTGCAGAAGCAGACAGTTGACTCGTAAGTTCTGCCCTTTTCCTTTCACTTTGGAGAATAAAACTCACTAAGCATTATTTAATGAAGTCACAGGTATATTTTAGCAGTATATAAGCACTGCCCTAATTTTCATTCTCTCTGATTTACTTGCCTTCAAGTGTATTCATAGTCTCAGTAGTATGTAAACAAACAAACAAAATCCTCCATATACATTACAAAGAGGGTTTCTTTACTGTGATTTTGTACATCTGTGCTCTTGTTGATAAAGACTAAAACTGCCTCTAGGCCGTGCCTCGGGCCATATGGTTGTTGGTAAGCCCATTTACTTACATAAGCTTTATGAAAAGTTAACTGATATTTTTTCTAATCCATTATTTTGTAACGTCATTATTTAGAGTATGTTTTTGGCTCGGGGCTTCAAGGTCTCTCAAAATGATCGGTGTTTGTTTTCTTCTGAACAAAGCAGATACTTTAGTTATTATTATTTGTACCACCGTTGATACTTCTATGTACAACTGCAATGAAATCAATATTTTACCAACTAATTCTTTCCTTCTCCTTTTCCATATCTAGTGAGTCTTAAGTAGTGGACTTAATTAAAACTCCTGTAACTGCAATACTAAGCCAGCAAAAGGAAACAGTCCCTTTAGTTATAGATTCCTGATTAGGCTATTGGAACCCACATTACTTGGACAACATTTTGTTTTCATACATCTTAGTAATTTATTTTTTTTACCCACTTATGCATACTAGAAGCTACATAGCCTTTTTATTTATTTTTAAGGGGTAGCAGAATTTTAAAGGTAACTCAAGTTTAGGCTGTTCTGAAGGATGTCTGAAGCTATCTGAACTTGCAGTCTTTTGCAAGCTCATTGTATGATATGCTTTTCAAATAAGTTTTATTTTCAAATACAAGTACCTGTGAAGTTTTCTGTAAGCCAGTCAAACACAAATATACCAAACTGTGCTCTTATTTCTACATCAAGTGTTCCTTTTTTAAATCAGAAAGCATGTTTTAATTTTATTTTATTGTAGCAGCTTGCTGTAAGAATGTAGTTTGCTTAATTTTACTATTGTACTTGAATTTTAATCATGGTTTTAACAATGTAATTGAACAGACCATTTCACTAGGTTCCACAGAAACCATTCCTTCAGAGGACAAGGGATTCCCATGATCATAGTTCATAAATGATTTTTTTTTTTCCTTGGAAATGGTTTTTGATGCTGATTTTTTTTTTTCTTCTTTAAAATAGTTCAGTATTATGGAAACAATTAGTGATTTCAAGAGGACTTGTTTAAAATTTGCACAGATAATGGAGCACCTTTTTATGACAAAAAAAAACGGGGAAAGATAACTTTGTAATTGTAACCATGATGACTGATGGAAACTTACAGCAGGGCAAAATTGATACTCTTGTGCTTTTTTGGTTTGCACAATGCCTGTTTTGCCAGATGACTTTCTTTTTCTGCTGGATTCCTGAAGGAGTAAATTTCCTGTAGTGCTTCTATCATAAAAGCAACTTTTTTGCTCTAATTCTGTTGGGTTCTAGTGCGTGCAATCATTTAAAAACATCTAAGTTGAAAATGTGTTCAAATAAGTTTTCTTTTAAAGAGATGATAGAAAATTTAGTCACATAAGGAACTTTATATTGGACTATTTAAATAAAATATGATTTTATTCCCCCTGAGTTGCTGGTTAGTGGCAAGATTTCTTTGAGGCTTTGTACTCCTTGTTCCTACATTGTACTCATAAGTTGCGTTTGAACTTCATTCAGTTTCTTTAATGCAGTTTAAAGTGGTAATTGTGGTCTGAGTTATTTCCAAGATTATGATACCTGATTCTGTAGCACAGTTTTAGAAAGAGCAAAGAACACGTTGTGTCATGTAACAGGATTTTTTACAAATGGTTTCTATTTCTGCTGCAGAGTAGAAGTGCTAATGTAAATGTAACTGAGTCTGTGAAAATAATTCCACCATTTGACAGTTAGCAGTAATTATGTCACCACAAAGCATTTCCAGAGTAAAAATCCTCAATTCCAATGAAGCAGTTGGAGATTTTGTTAAGTGCATTTTGTTTCCTCATTTGTTTAAAACAAAAAGAAACTAACGACAACAACAAAAAAAAAATGCTTTTAAAACAAAACAGGTGAAAATTCTTCCCAAAGCAAAAGCTTCCCATCAACTACAGTAAGATGTTCAGGAGGTGAAGAGTGGTCTTAGGATAGTGCACACTGGTATTGGGCTGCTTGACACAGCACCGTGGGGTTTGCTGTGTGCCACCCCTTTCCCTGCTCCACACACACAGCTGAAATCAGAATTATTTTCAGACGTTGAGAATAATGACTATGAAAGATGAAGAAACTTGCACATTGTTTTGTATTGGTGTCTGGCATTTAAAGTCTTGTTTTCCCATTGCTGTGGTTGGTTGGGAAATGTGTAAAAAACAGTCAGTTGGTTTCCCAGTTGTCTACTTTTTTTAGGGAGTTCATGCAATGTGTCTTTTAATTATTATTTGGCGGATTTGACATTGTGGAACAAAAGGAGCTTTTTTACCAGGATGAACTACCTTGAGTTAGCTATATGTACAGTCATTCAATGAGACATGTTCCAGAGTGCATAGGGTACCAATAGAATATGGAGTGGGGGAATATCCTTTTTTGCTGTTCTGAGCTACTATTGTCAACTGCTGTTGTACATATACTGTTATGTGTAAGGGGGTAAATATATTTATTATGTTTGTAAAATTCATTCTGTACAATTGCAGATCAAGGTTGCTCCTCTGTGATATACAGGATATTATGTTTCAAAGGCCATGCTTGGAATACAATTAGAGAACTTAGTATTTTGATGTACTAAGACCTATTTTAAGTTTAATATTTTGCCTTTGCAAAAACTTTAATTAAAGATGTTATTTAAAAATGTTTGTCACTTCATTTACTATCTTGCATGTGCATTTGATATCTGATGTTTAATGCTTTTTTTGTGAAGTATCTGAGTTAATTATCGTAACACGAGTAACTTCTCTGTCACCAGTGTGTTGAGTTCACTTTGTAGGCTTTCCCTTTTCATGTCATTCTGATTATGTTAAAACTCACATTTTAATCTTGATTCCAGACATCTGTATTTATATAAGACTAACTTGCTGTGCAATCTGGAATAGCAGTTCTGTAAATGGGAATGCAGGATAGTACTGGAAATGAAATACACAGTTGTTGCAGAGCAGGCTGATAGTAAGGGTTTCAACAGTGAAAGCAATTTGACAGAAATGCTTTCCTAGTGCAAGCAACTGACATCTCTTCAGTTTTGGCTAACAGTAGTCTCTTGAGACATGGCTTCTGAACTTGAAATCATTTTCAAAAAGGATTTAGAGATTATTCTGAATAAACATCAGAAATTAAGATGTTCTACCACTGCTGCCTGAGCTTATGTACTGTGCAAGAAATAAACCCAAAAACTTGAAAAGGGCCTGTTGTTTTGGCAAAAATGAATAAATGAATAAAGAAATACCAAAGGGCATTAAAAAGAGAAGGAAAAGCAGAACAGTGACAAACCAGCAAACTCAAGTGAGTAGATTATTTATTTATTTAACTATAAATGATTTTTGTTTGTTTCATTATTCACTGTTAACTGTGCTTTTCCAGCTGGCATGAGCAAAGCATTTCAAAGTTATGTTTTGGCAAAATCTGTAAACCGATTGGAAAAATGGTAATTTGATTTCTTTATGGCTTTATTCTTTAACCGTATGAGAGTTAAGTGTGAGAGGATAAACATCTCAGGAGGACAGCATAGCTTTCAGTGCATCTCCATTTAACTTCAACCAGACATCATTCCTTACAACTTGTATTAAATCTATTAGTGTTTTGCAGGATTTTATTTTATTTTATTTTATTTTATTTTATTTTATTTTATTTTATTTATTTTTTTATTTTATTTTATTTTATTTTATTTTATTTATTTTATTTTTTTTAGCTAGGGCTTGACTGTTAGAATTCTTGTCAAAGACTGGAGGTGTTCCTGCTTATGGTCAGAGCAGGTCAGGTCAGTTTTTCTTCGAAGTATTTTTCTGCCACTAATGAGATTACGCTGAAGCCACTCTAATCCTCTCAGGGGTGATGACATCTGTGGTGCAGCTGCAGTTTGTCTTCTTTTTTCAATCTTTATGGGGCTATAAAGCAATCAGAAAAGTAGCTTTGTGACAAACTTCACCTTATTTTTGTGTGACATACCTGTGCAATTAAATCCTTTTACATGTTATGAAATGCCTCTCCTTGCTTGACTTGAAAAAGGATAATCTGGAGCTAATACAGGGAGAATAAATACTGAAAATACTCTTTGCTTTCCAAAGGATAGTGAGTTTCCCATTAGTTTCCAGCATTCAAAATCCCCTCTCTGAGGACAGATACTGGTGAGCTGGTGTTTTAAAATGCCTTTTAGTGATAATTATTTTTAAAAATACAGCTGTGACTGCATTTGGTTTACACAATTTCGTTCTTAGTTCATTTTTGTACAAAAAGTTACTGAAATGGAAGGCAGCAGAGGTCTAGTTCAATAAGTGTATTTCAGTAACAAATGAGAACAAATCCTATTGTTAAATTGTAAACACAACTTTAACCACAATATTTTTAAAGCATGGATGCATGATTCTGCCTAGTTAGAAATGCTTTTTCTTTGCTGGAGGTGTCAGACAGAGCAACTGCACTGTGGACAAGTTCTTTAGACACCTGGAAGAGGAGACACATTTGGAATCCCAGGAAAGCTGGGCTTCTGCTTCTCAAGGTGCAGGAGTCCGTGCAGTACTAGGCAGGATTTAAAGTCAACGTGACAAAAATAAATCCTACCTAGCAGACCTAAGTTGATGATGGAGAAAATTGAGTAAAAAATAACGACTAAAAATGGATTAAAAAAAATAAGGAAAGTGATGTCTTCTACTAAACCACCTTGCTTCCTCATCTTTCCAAAGGTGTTTCCATTTGTCATAGGAACTGTCTCGTGAGGTCCCAGGGCTCTGTGTCCTGCATGAGCAGCACCTGAAGATCTCATCTCTCACAGAGTTTTCCCCTCAGATGAGCTGCCTGACTCCAGGTGGTCTGCTCAGATCCTACAGGTAATGTTTTCTGAGACAGTGTTCTAGGGAGCAGAGCATTTCTTATGGTGTTATATTGCAGTTCTCACCTTGTAAAAGCTTCTTATAGATTTTGCTCTGTCTTAGGTTTCTCGTTGCTTAGAAAAATCAAACTTTGGAGGTTCTCCCCCCTTTGGTGGGATTGCCTTGTTGGAGCATTTAACGAGATCAAAAAAACCACCAAAAAACGAACAAAGTTGGTGCTGGGAATAATATTTGTAGCAAACTGTTCTCTGTGAATATTAAAGCAGCCTCTAGTAAATTCTCCTGTGCGTACACAGAATTAACAAATTGCTTAATGACTGTGATGATGCATTCTAATACTGAAAGCTGCTTGGTTAAAGAAAAAATGTAATTCTGTTACAGCCAATCTGCACACATCATGAGCTGCTTTTGGAGGGGCACAGAGAGGAAGCAGGGCACTTGTTAATTTCAGATCAAGTTGCTCTAATGTTTGTTTAGAACACCCTTTGGCTTTTATCTTCTGTTATAAATTGTAATACCCTTAAACAGATCTCTAAAGTCTCTGAGGTGTCTCCCGAGTATGTTGCCATGCAGCTTAAATAAACTCTAGTTAGGTATGTATAAAATGTAAAGTGGTTTGTCATACAAAGCTTAGGATTTCTTTCATGGGTGGAGAAGGAGACCTAAAGGTCTTCTGGAAAAGGGAAACAACATAGGATAAAGTAGCCAGACTTCTTACAAAAACTGAGATAGAGTGCAATTATGCTTAGCTGTACGAAGAGAAATATATATAAGGAACAAAAAACTTTATCCAGCACCTTTCACAGGAAAATGCATCGCCCTGTGTGTTAGCTGCCCCTTCTAATTCTTTGATCAAAATGTACATAATTGCTGGAATTCACTGGAAGTCCATAGCTAGCTAAAAAGAGTTGATCTGTTGTTTCCACAGTTCCCTCTAGGCAGCAGCAGCAGTCTGTGTATGGTTTAGGGAATTCTTTTGAGTACATTCAAAGTACAAACAGCATTTTCCGTGCAGCACAAACAGCCATCAAGCTGCTTGGTATTTCAGTGCTACCCTGTATGTGCTAGCCAGTAACAGGCCATGTTGAGGGCAGACATATCTCTGTTACTGCTTGGGTTTTCAGCTTTGCCTCCACATCAGACAGGGAGTGCTGTCATTTTTCTTCACTATTAGCTTTCCAAGGAAAAGCTGCTGTCTTGTCAGCTTTCAGACGACCAGCTTGCATTTTGCAGTCCAGCCACTTAGCAACCTCAGAGTTTGGAACAGGGAGGCTCTTAGCAGTGAAGTTTTTCTTTGTTCAAAAGGTCTTACTGTATCTGTCCCTCTATGTATATATATATGCACAGGTAACTGTCCCATTGTAGTGACTGGTTACTGAGCTCTTAATATGTCAGAATGTCCTAGTGTTCATTGCTGAGACCACTTAACCGCCTTCTGTTCCAGACCACGATAATAATGGCCCTTCACAACTTGTGCCTTAGCCCACAGACAAAGTGCAGTGTGGTAAATGTTTTCAAAATCCTTACCAAGAAAGACAGGAGCGCTCAACCAATTTTGAGCCTTACCCCATCCAGTTCTAACTGTGAGGTAGAAGCTGTATGATTACTGAGTGATTTTAAACCAGAGATGTCAGGCATCAGCTACGTGTGGGAAAACAAAAACAAATGAACAAAAAAAAACCAACCAAAGCAACTGTCAAATTATACTGCTACTGCAAAACAACCTGAAGGAGGATTTGGTTAATTTTAACATGAGTATAGGTCTGATCAAATCAAGCTCCACTTTACAAGATTTTCCAAATCTGTGCTGTGAAAATTAAGTATGTTAATTATCCAGCAACAATAGAAAGTGCATTTTAATTATGTTAATAATCCAAAATGCAGTGGTAGTGCATTGAAATGTACTTTTTAATACTTGTACTACTATCAGATTCCAGGATTCTACAGGAGGTCGTGGTTCACTTTGACTGTAGCTGACACACAGTGGGTGGGATCTTGTCTGCTCGTTGAGGAAAATGCATCTATCTTCACATGGAGACAAAGAAGAGCAGCACAGGTCAGCTATAGACAGCTTAAATTGCTCAGAGAAAGTTAAACATTCTCACAGCTAAGGCTGCAGGTCAGCTTTGCAGCTGTATTCTTCATTCTGAGAACGAAGAAATCTTTCATAGTGTCTACAAATAGAATCATGTAAGTTTACGCAGAGAAGTTAAAAGCTTTCTCTGCCACTCTCAAACTGGATTTTTACGTTCTCTTCTGTCTGAAATCCTAGGCGAGCCCAGAAGACTGTGGCTCTTGCCATTACTATGCAGGGCTTTGAGAGAGGACAGCTGGGCTTTGGGAGAGGAGAGCCAGGCTCTTACCAGGTGCTCCACGCACAGCTGTGCTGTGAGGTAGATCCATTGAGGTGGTGCTGCGAATTGGGATAGTGCTGCTCTCCACTTAGCTGGATTTTGAATTACAAGGGCTCTATGATCAGGCCTACTGAAGAAAGGTGCAGTCAGAGATGTTTTTGTAGTCTGAATTGGGGATCTGTTTGAAGACAAAGGCAAGTAGCTGTCGTGGTACAGTCTAGAGGTCAATCTATACCAAAATCCTGATTGTGACCTGCTAACAAGGTGTGGTGGAGGAAGCATAGCAGATCAGGCAGGTATGTGTTGTTGCCCCAAGTACACCCATCCATTGTGCAATTGCCAAACAGAACAATGAGGCTAAGTGCAGGAGAAATATTCTTAATATTTTTTACTTCTTTTGTAGGAAAAATTGCTTAAAAACTTCAGAAAAGCTCTCTGGGCCTTTTACAATTTCAAACAGAACATTTTATTCCAATACTCTGAGTTATTCCTGTTTAGAGGAAAAAAAAATAGTACTTCACACCAGAAATAGTGCATCTTGCTGAGACATTTAAAATAGCAAGTATTACATCAAGGTATGTGCAGACCAGGCTGAAGGAGCTGACCAGAGCAGAAATGTGAGAGGATGTCTCTAGGACCCAACTATTTACAAGTAAAAATCTGACAAATAAATTATTTAAAGTCTACTGCCTAGATGTTTCCCTCAGCTTTTAAAATATTTTTCATCAATTTAAACACAATCAGGAATACACAAGACAGAACAAAAATTATCTAATTTTGTTCATAAAGGCAATATCACAAAATCCTCATAATTGACAAAAAATAGATATGCAGGGATGGGAGGTTAAAACAAAGCTCAATAACGTATAGATACACATCTTCCAAAAGTAATAGCAAGTAACTTCTAATTCAAAAGCATAATGCAATCAGTCCAATACACCATGTCTTACCAACGTCCTAGTAGTTTCCTTGGAATAAATCTTCTGATTTAGGGTTTTTTTATTTTTTTTTTCTTTTTCTTTTTTTTTAAGTTTGAAGTAAGTGATCTGTGGTAGTTTTAAAAAGTTTTTTCAAGTTAATGCTGATTCAGTCTTACCTCTTTTTTCTGAAAAAGAATACAAGTTGGGATTTTTTCCCCTGCTGGTACACTAGTACATATGAAATTTATGGCATGAATATGCAGTATTGTCACTGGAAGTTATTGTTTTAGCTGCTGAAGTGGTAAAGGCCCTCAGCACAATATGGATAGATAACTATTTCTTCTTGTCACAATTACTCCAGAATCAGAAGTACTACAGAACCTGAGGGGGGGAGGGAGTTGCATTTTGTAACTTGCTTCGTATTGTACTCTTGGGCAGGGCCACCTGTTCTGAAAGCAACAGTTCCAGGAGTGTTTGCCCTGGGAGACGAGAAGAATTTGTGCACTAAGAAGCTACATTTACATTTCTGATTATCACCTGCTGATTCCTGGCCGCAGAGTTGTTTCTGTTTCAAAGTCAGCTGAAAGTCAAATGAAAAGGGAAGCATGGCCCTCCCCAAAATAAGCAGGTAAATTTATTATTAATGCTTTCTTTTTTAACGATGACAGAATATTTTTCTATGACACTGTGTCACATCACTGGTTAATGTAGGTACTTGTTTCTGCACATGGAAGCAGCTTGTATTTATAATCAGGAATAAATAAGTGCAGATGCAAGGCAGCTCAGCACAGCAAGTGCTAGAAGGAAAGTCATTCTAGCTGTGTAACAGTGTGATAAGTAGGGATGGCAGTAGTGTTCAGTGTAATATCTAAAAGGTGGTTGTCAAGTAGATGGGGCCAGGTTTGTTTGTTTGTTTGTTTTTAGTGGTGTCCAGTGACAGGACAAGATACAATGGTCACAGAGAGTTCCATATAAATGTCAGAAAAAACTTCGTAACTTTGAGGGAGACAACACTGGAATGGGTTACTCAGACTTGGGAGTCATCTTCTCTGGACATTTCAAAACCCACCTGAATGCTTTCCTTTGCAACCTACTATAGGGAACCTGCTTTAGCAGGGGGTTGGACTAAATGATCTCCAGGGGTTCTTTCCAACCCCTACAATTCTGTGGTGATTAAGCATGGGCAGATTTGTGGATTCCCAAAGTGGTTGAGGCTGGCAGGGACCTCTGGATCCATCTGCTCCAACCTCTGCTCAAGCAGGGACAACCAGAGCAACCCAGCACCACGTCCAGGAGAATTTCGAAGATGTCCAAGAAGGAGACTTCACACCTCTATGGACAGCCTGTGCCACTGCTCAGCCACACACAGCAAAGAAGTGCTTCTGGTATTCAGACTAAATATTAGTCTGAATTGGGTTAGGTAAAGAATGAGGTGGTGTTAGAATTTAGTACAATCTCAGGTTTTACGCAGCAAAAAATATAAACATAATTAACTTGACTGGGTAGACAGATCTTCAAAAGAAATTCAGACTAAACCATCTCCTATTTAGGTTCATGAAAATGTGAGAGAAACTGATGGAGATTTTTTGTAACATGCAAGGACGGGCCCACATTTGTCATCAGTTATGGAAAGCAGTAAAGTCAATTACATTTGCCTTTTATCACTACAGACGTAATATGAAGAAGCTTCTCTTTGCAATTCATCCAACTAAACAAAAAACTGAAAAACTGCATGTCAGGGTGGTAGAAGCAGAAGTAATCTGTTCCATTTTAGCTTTAGTGGAAGTTCTAGGAATTTGTTCTTAGAAGAAAAAAAATAACCGAACCGTTTTACAGATAGCCATTTGGCAATTGAGATCTTCAACTAATATCTTAAAATATTGTTTTATCCATAGAACTGCATTCTTTTTCAGTCATAAACGTTCCCTGACATTTTATGCTTGGACTCTTCCCTTTTTTTTTTTTTAGATGAGGGTACATTTCATAGTTGCTGTCTTTTTTTCTATATATTAATTTTCCTATATATAAATAGAACTTTCCAATCCATTTCTAGCAGTGTAATTGGAACATTATCTTGTGACCTGCAGTAGTAAGAATGTGAGACAAGAGGTTTCAAGTGAAAGTACATCAGCCATCACTAGGGCAGAATGGGGGAAAACAGGGTATGGAGAAAATGTTCACTCAGTCTACTGTACGGACAACAACATGTTGACCAAATTGTGACTGTGAGACTTTGAGACATCATAGCTCAGTTTGCTTGCATTCTTCCACAAGAATTTGGTTTTGCACTGTCATAGCAGGAAGGTAATCATTGACTGGGTCTTGGATGCTTGTAAGAATCTGACCTATCCCTCTGCTGATTCTGTGCCCATACGAGCCGCTGCTGTTTTTGGCTGAGACTGTCTGACCTCTGTAGACTTGAGCCTGATGCTCACATATACCAAACTTGCTTAGCAGGATAAACACATCTCTTCGGAAAGCTTTGGTGAAAATAGCATATAGAAATGGGTTGGCACAAGAATTGAGTGGGTAGAAGAGTACCAGCAAAATCTTGGAATTAGTGACAGTTATCAGTGGTTTGTTCATAATAGCAGATAGAGCATGGAAAGAGATAGGAGCCATGCACAGAAAGTCAGTGAAAATCAGCACAGCCATCCTCTTGGCAACCTTGGTGTCTTTGTCTCCTGACTTGTACTGGGGGTTTCTCACAGTGAGATAGATTTTTATGTAGCAGGCACAAATGATGACAAAAGCAATAATGTTACATATTAAAACAAAGACAACGTAGGCTTCGGCCACTGGCGTTTCAGTGTCCATGGGTAAGCAGATGCTGACTTTGCTGTAGCTGCTGACTCCAACCAGTGGCAAAAGGGCAAGAAGAAAGCATGAAAGCCAACCTCCCAGCATGATAACTAAAGCGTGCCGGAGGTGAATCCTTCGATTGGGACGCATGGCAAAGGTGATGGCATACCAGCGCTCCAGGGTGATCACAGTGAGTGTGTACACAGAAAGCTCACTAGCAAAGACTGTGAAGAAGCCTGCTGTGTTGCAGCCAGGCCCTGTCTGCCACTCTATAGCATGATTATAGTACTCCGACCTGGTGTAGAGGTCCACTGAAGCAATCAGGAGGAGGTATAATCCCATACAAAAATCTGCAAATGCCAGGTTGCACATTAGAAAGCGTGGTACAGTCAGTTTGTAATGGCTGGTCAGAAGGATAAAAAGGACAAAAACATTACCTACGATGGCCAGCAGATTCACAAACCATACCACAATCCTCAGAAACTGGTATCCCATTATGTCCTCACAGGGATTAAACTCATCAGGCTCTGGAGTGCATATAACATCCTCACTTCCTCCACAGACAAGGTAGTCATAATGGCTGTCAAAGGCCTGCATGTCTTCAAATTGAGGATTTTTCAGCTCTTGGCCAAACCCAACAGTTTCTTCCCCATGCTCTTCCAAAAATATATAATATGGGGAATTTTCATGAAAGTTCCTGAACTTGGTGTTTTTGTCATAAACAGTTTCAGTGTGGTCTGTGTATTCTTCTGCATAATCTTTGTAAAATGGTCCACTGATAGCTCTGAATGATCTTCTCTTTCGAAAGCTGTGACTGCCTGTCTGGTTACACATCAAGTACTCCAGAATTCTGAAAGAGGACAGGGGGAAATCACCACAGGCATTTACAGTTTGAGGTACAAAGGGAGCACTTCAAAAACAAATTACTGAAGGAAAATATAGTGATAATAACGTAATCAGTTACATGTTTGTTAGCAGAAAACAAAGTAAACAAAAAGCTTGAGAATTTCTGGGATGAAATAGAAAATTCATTATCAGAATAGCTGCTGTTTTTAAACTTACATCTTCCTTTTCTCGGTGGTTATCTGATATCCCCAGAAGAAAGTTGGTCTGCCAACTTCTATAAGCCCTCTTACTTGTAATCCACATTCTTAGTGGGTCACAAGCCTATTTATAACTTCCTAGATAACACACAGTACTGTATTCCTTCTTATTTTTACTCACAAATCAGTTTTTCACAGAACTCTAAGAATTGTTATTTCTGTTCTGCGTATTTCCTCAACCTTCCTTACAGCTAACTGTCAACATAGTAGTTGGGAATACTGTACATCATGCTGTGATGCACCTGCATTTGTTATCAAAAATGTATTACTTGAAAAAAAGCTGTGATTAGATGCCAGACTTTTTTTACACTGCTATCTGTTGTTATATAAGCTTTAGCATTTTTCATTTCCAGTTGTTTTAAATTAGAAATTGCTTACAATTATAGGTAGATTTAATTGTAGGCTGAGGAATGTTCGTGTCTCTTAACAGACAAGCGTGTCTGTTCCGTTTTGTCACTACATTGTGCTGGGTTCTTTCTGCACATTCTTCTTGTCTAGGTTTTGAATCTTTCTCCACCTCTATTTTATTTGATTGCTCTCATTTTTCCATTCCATTGTAATTGTGAATAGAATTGGTATATGAATTTATTCTTGAAGAATTCGTAAATTTATCGTAGCATATTTTAATATGCTACACATTCCTCTGAAGATTGAGGTTGTGCTCTTAAATCAGAGGCTGGCCTGAATAATAATTCATAGCTCTTAACCTTACTCAGCCTTAGAGAAAATTACCATGGATTTGAATTCTGCATTCTAGAATTGTGCTGCTAACCACAGCAAGTTGTTCCTCCCCATGTGCTTTCCCCGAGCAGATGGGCTGCTGTGTTCCACCAGGACATCTGTAAATGCATTTTTTTTTCTCTCCAAAAGCTCTCAGCACTAGTTCTGATGCAAGGATAGAAATCCTGCCAAAATTATTTCAGAATCAGATGTTCTCAGTTTTCAGTTAGAGGACAGCTGAAACATGAGGTTACAAACCTTCCAAAACTTCTTTTTGCAGCACTTTCTAGTTGTTCTTTTTACCCATTTTTTTCTTTCTGTGCTTAGCAAAAGGAAGAGCTTTGCAAAAGGTCCTACTAATTCTATGTAATATCAAAAATTGTTTCTTGATTTGGAGTTGTATCCTTCTGTTTTAAAGAATGTCCTTAAGAACTAGAGAAAATGTTCATAAAGGAGCTCATGTATGTACTTCTGTATTAATATTTAAAAATTGTCTTTTCTTCTAGCATTTAAAAACTTACCCACTGTTTTTTTTCCAGTTCTTGAAAGCACAGCAGTGACTTGGATAGGACAGATCAGCTCGAATTAGCTGAAGAAATATCTTTACAGCTGGCAATTTCTTTAAAGTCCATGTGTTTTTGGCCATTAGTTCTTTAAGGCTTTCCAATCCTTTGACGGGAAGATTAACAATGACTGTTCTGGAGACATCGCTATGTAAAGAAAGAAATAGACAAACTTGAGAATAGTAAGTGATTGGATCTGAAATGTTTCAGATTCTCTCAGTGGTTTATGAGTTTCATAGAATTCTATAGCAGAAATAAAATCCAGGAGAGGTGAGGATTTAGGAAGCTGCATAAGTATATTCCACTTCTGAAGCACAAAAGCAGACACAGCATATTCTTATGAACTAAATAAAGCTTAACTTTATACTGTGGACTGACTAAATCACTTAATTTTCAGACTCCGTGATACTACTACTAATTTAGTGTATATACTATTATATATATAACAATATGTAGAATAACATAGCCTTCATTAGGAATACTATATAATTTCTAGGTATGTATGTGTTTTAAAGCTCATCTTTAATGTCTCATAGATGAGAACAGAGATGACGAATACCAAGACTTTAAATTTACAACTTTAGAGCTGATGTGCAAAAAAGGAGTTTTCAAAATTATTTAACAAAACTGCATCTTCCATTGGAAGAACAGTTTTCCTGTAGGCTTTCTTAGACTGATTTTAATATGTTCAGGCAGCTTGTAATTGCTAAAACAATGTCCTTTATAGTCTGAAATTAAAATGCTCTATCTCAGTTTATCCTGAAATACTCAGAAAAAGTTAATGTTATATTTGCTGCTTTCTGTTTTTCTGCAATTGAGTCCAACTCAGCAGATATTTTGCAGTTTATGGATTTACTTAAGCCAGTTGAATATCATCAGATCCTGCTAGTGTTTGGCATTCATTTATTTGCTTTGTTGCAGGCTTCTAATGACATGTGAGGTCAAGGTCTCAGAGTTAGCTCTGTGAAGAAGTAAACCAGTAAAAAAAAAAAAAAAAAGTTTATACTGTGGGAGCATTAAGCAATTTCATCATAAAACATTATGCTAACAAATAGCTCAGCTTTTTTCCATGCTGTTGTTATCCCTCTAAGTCTCACCCACTCTGACTGGTTTCCTGTGTTTAAAAGAAAATAATTACTAATTTTATTATTTGAAAAAATTGCTTCTAAATCTTGTCTTTACATTGCCTTATTTTTTCTTCTGATTTGCCTAGTGTTAGTTTTTAAGTTAGAAATTGCTTCAAGTGTCTGAAGGAGGGCTTTTTACATCTGATAGCTTCTTTGCTATTATATGTATTTGAATATGTCACAACTAGTTGATTTCAGTGACATCAGCTTCCTTTTTGTTCTTCTAGATCTTTTTTAGTAGGCTGTACATGTGTATGCTAAGCCCCTGAAATGAGTCTTAGAGCAGTCTGAATGCCTCCCTGCTGTCATTTTGTCTTTATAGAATCTCAGAGCAGAATTGAGAGGTCATCCAGTTGGACTTTCCTCCCCAAATCAGGGTCACACGGAGCGGGTTGCACAAAGCGTTGTCTTGTTGAGTTCTCAGTATAACAAGAAATGGATATTCTACAACCTGTGTAGTCAGCTTGTTCAGCATTTGACACTCACACAGTAAAGAAGATTAATCTTACAGTGAACTAAACTTTCCTGTGTTTCAGTTTGTGCTTGGCTCTTGTTCTGTCACTGCCTTCCCCTGACAGCCTGGCTCCATTTTGCCAGCTCCAGCCCCACCCCCTTTCAAGTATTTGTATACATTGCTAAGTATCTCTTGAGCCTTCCCTTTCCCAGGCTACATGTTCCCAACTCTCAGCTTCTACTTTTATGAGGGATGTTCTAATCCCTCAGTTAACTTAGTTGCCTTTACCTGTGGCTTTTTATTTTTCGCTAATTTCTCCATTTCATATAGACATCCTTCTAAGCAAAACATCTTGGTAAAGTAGATCTTGGAGCAGATCTTACCAAGACATAGTTGGCCTTTTGGCAACCCCCATGGGTCTCCATCAAGTCCTCATGGTGGTGGCAGCTACCTGCAGGAAGGGAACATGGTTAAATGCTGTGTGATGGGAGATACTAAAGCTTTTTGGAAGGGGAAAGTGTCACATTGCAAATTCTTGGGCATTCTTTGATGATGTTCTCATATAAGTACATGGAAAAAGATGGTGCAGTTTGTACAATGAAGTTTTATTTTTGAAAAGCCTAGACAAAGTCAGGTATTGAGGGCCGTTTTGGTATCTAAGGTGTTATGTGACAAGAAGAATGGCTCTTGTGGATTAATAAAAAAATAAAAATAGTGGGGAAAAAGCCTGGGAATTCAGCAGTTTCCATACTAGAGTTAGAATGGAAAATGGTATCAGAATATACACATCGTAGCAACAGAAGTTCACGTAGCCTAGGCTAGTCCTGGTGCTACTGAAATATTCATAAATAATCTGACAAGACAATGAGACTAAAAGCAACAGAGTTTCTTTCTGACACAAAATAATATAGGGTTTCCATACTAGAGTTAGAATGGAAAATGGTATCAGAATATACACATCGTAGCAACAGAAGTTCACGTAGCCTAGGCTAGTCCTGGTGCTACTGAAATATTCATAAATAATCTGACAAGACAATGAGACTAAAAGCAACAGAGTTTCTTTCTGACACAAAATAATATAGGGTATTGAAATCTAAAGATGTCTGTGAAAAGAAGCTGAAGGATCCTGCAGTGCTAAGTGACTGAGAGGTAGATGTGATTCAATATTGATGCAAAGTGCATTTAGGAAGAGCAATCTTAATGGTATATAGATGGCAATGAGGTTTAGTTTACCTAGCACTCTGGGAAGAACTTGAAGTCCTCCTTGCCAGATGTCAGTACATCGCTATTCAATAATGATATTGAAGGGAAACAGAATGCTTAGAATTTGTAGGAAAGAAGTAGAAAATTTTCACTCCATATATCTAAGATGACTACGTCTTAAATACTATAGGCAGTTCTATAAATACTATATGCAGTAAATAAAGTGGAAAAGTATAGAAAGCTACATCAAGGATGATCATAGGATTATCAAATGCATTCTATAGAAAATAATAAGGACTTCTTGCTTTGCTAGACTATTGTACCTGAGCCTGCATTAACATATAGGACACAGAATATGTGACATACATTATAGAACATATAGAATTTTCCTGAATGACATTTTTATTTTGTTTCACTGTATGATCAGTACTGATTCTGGACTACTAAGAAAAATATGGTTATGACATCCTTGCTAATATCTAATTATACACATAACTAAGACATTATTATAACACAGCCGTGTTTATAACACACACAGTATCCTGCCACTGCTACTAAGCTATGGCTGACTCACTTTTAAAAACACTCAAGGGGATGTACAAGAGGTCTGATAGTCTTGTCTACAAAAGAGGCAGGAAACTGATAAAATGAGTGACAACGAGTCACCAGGACTGGATGTTTTTCACTAAAAAATTCTGAAGGAACTTAAGGAGGAAGTTGGATTAGTAGAAGAAATGTGCATCCTCCAACTTAACCCAATCTAGTCCCAGAACACGAAGGCCGCAAATGAGCCAAGAGTTTTATATATATGATGTGCCTGAGGGAATTGGCATGTAAAGGTCTTTGGTGAAGTCTTGCTTTAGAAACAAATCTCTCTGAGCATTGCAGTTAAAATCTGCTCGTAGAGACTCCTAGGACTTCCACAAGGCCTTTTGAAAACTTCCACCAAAGGCTGAAAACCAGGCAGCCACACTCCTTGTAGGAGACACAAAACATTCAGCATTATGGTAAAATGCTGGAAAAGTTCACTTCTAGCCTAGATCCAGCATTTATGTTGCTGGGGTGTAGAGCTCATTTGGTTCTTGGAAGTGACGGATTTTCAGTAGCAGATATATATACATATATACAGTGGAGTATGCACAAATGCCCTTCCCCATGTTTAAAATTGTGGCTTGGTAGCTGTTTTGTTTTTCCTAGTGGCTTCTTTTGACATTTCTCGTCTGTTGCTTCCATATGGGAAATTTGAATTTATAGGAAATTGAATATTGCATAATCATAGGTAAACCTCAGATAAATGTGTAAATAAAACATAGCTTATGATTTACTAAATGTTTTCTGAGTAATCTGTATATATGATAGAAGTGTTAAACAAATATTTAACTGCTCAGATTTGGTATTTTTTTCTGGATTATTATTATTATTATTATTTTTCATAATGAAATTCAAAATTAGAGGTAACTGGTAAGTTTTATCAAACTTTTTTCATAGCCAGAAATGTGCATTTGTAGTATGAAATCAAATGATAATGAAAATTCAAAAGGGATTAATGGAGAAAATGAGAGTGAATATATAGCAGCACAATTAGGAATTTTTATCAAATCAAACCCGATCTTCTTAATATTGCAGTACTATAATAATTATAAAAGCTATTCTAAGCTGGACTTAGACTACACATTACTTTCATTTAAGGAGAGTGTCTTTATATCTACACATTTTTACTGTTTGCTTAACAGAATGCAGACTGTTCCCATTGCTTGAAGAATTGTTACTGCCCAGGAGCATGAACAGAGTGGATCTTCCTAAGGTAGGACTCCTTCCTAGTAAGGGAAGTGATGCTTTAAAAAATACCTGCTTTCTACATATAATTAATTGTTCATGTGTATCTTATGCAAAAATTAATAATGTTTTGAATTCAGACTGTATATTTTGCAAAATCTAACTGTACAGTATGCCTGATTATATTTTTATTGTACTCAGTTGAACTTGTAATCTAGGTGGCAGCTCTTGCTGATGTATTTTAGTAAATCAGGTCCTCTGAATCCTAGCCAAGAACACGTTTTCAGGATAAGAGCAGTGCACTGTAATTATGCTGCTAGAATAGTTTTCCAAAGGGGGCAGTCCATACATCTGAATATACAGTAATGACAGGAATATGAATTACTGACATCTTTTCTTCTCTCTTCAGTGATCTAATTCCCCTCTTTTTTTCTTTTTGTTATTCCAAACTAAATATACTACCTAGAGTGTGCCCAAACTCATGTAATATATCTAGGATAATTCTTCTGAAGTTAGATATTTTCTACAGGCTTTCTTTAAAGTAAAAATGGAAGAAAATTACCCCCTTGGGGTAGACCCAAGGTAATTATTTCAGTCTTTAGGTTCCTGTTGCTGCTTAAGTCCTGATCAGAAAAAAAGAGTAGTAATCTGTGGTTCCATCAACCATAACTTCAAGAGTGTATAGAAGGATCTCAAGAAATTGAGTTCTGCCAGCTTGCTAAGGTGGCAAGGCAGAAAGAGTCTCATTTTTTGAAGTCATTTTGACTGTTGTAGGCAGTGCCCCAAGTAATTCATTGCCTTCATTGCCCCAAGTAATGGAATATTTATCTTTTGGCGATCTGTTTCCACAGAATTATTTTGCAAGACGAAAGAGTATTTTAAATGGGACTTTCTTCTTGAGGAAGATCCAATGTCCACAGATTCCCATGCCAGCTAAGGAAGCCAACAACAGCTAGATGCCTGAACCAAAAATGACATAATTATATACTAAAATCCTTCAGATGACTATGAGACTGTAATCCAGGTTACATGAGAAAGAAAACAAGGCAGCACCAGAAATGAATTTATTCTGTCTGAAATTCACTTTTCATCTCTTTCCATTTCCTTTACAGGTATGATACTACAGTCCTTAGCTTTACAATTGTACTCCCGTTTCATGGTCATGGGACAGATTGTAGTATAGAATCTTTCAGAAGAAAAAACTGTAGAAAAACTAATTCTAAGAGCAAATCAATTTCCTGTAGAAAAGCTTTTGCTGATCATTGTTTTAACTCGTCATTCCCACCCCACTGTTCTACTACTGATGACAGTTGAAAAGAAAGTGCAACCAAAATTACATTATTTGTGAGGCTTTCTTTACTTCGCTTTCTCATACTCACAGTAGAGTTGGTCCACTGTGCACTCCCATAAATGCATCTTCATTGATAACTTTCAGATACTTGTTCTTGTGCAGATAGCTGCAGAAACAGACAAAACATAGGCATTTGGAAATACTCATCCATAGGTAAAAGGTCTTTGGTTTACTTGTCTAAATTGATTGACAAAAATAATGTGTAATGGACCACCCTATTCCAGAGTCAAGTTAAAGGCAGGCCATGCAATGCAGCTGAACACTGTAAAAATTAATACAAACCAAGTGAAACATGCAATTTTAAGTTTCATTTTGTATTTTTAGATTACATTGTGACTAGTCTAGAATGAATCTTCATCATTTTTAAGATGAATTCCTTTTTATCATGGTCTGAAATGATAATGTGAGAAACGTAAAAATACATCGGTTGCTCAAAAAGTAATGCCTCTTATTTATTTTCATGGATACTACAACATATGTGGAGAGCATAATAATACTTGTTTGATAGAGCAAATTCTCAGCTACAAAACACTACTTTTCAACATAGTGACCAACACCGGCTATTAATTTTCACCGGCGATGAAATAGAGCCAGCAGGCTGTGCTCATAAAAATCTGTATCAGCAGAGGTGACCCACTGTTTCACAGCTGTTACGATGGCTCTTGCAGTCCATCTTTCATTGGCCTCTGTGCTGGAAGAATCTTACAAATTGAGATAGGTGAACTGGGGGTTAAGCTGTAAAAATAATAAAGTCAGTGCTCTTGTTTTTGGTTTGGAGGAAAAAAAACAAACAACAAAAGAACAAGTAAAGATTTTAATCCCATCCTGGTCGAAGTCACTGGCAGTTTTTCCATAACATTTGTTGTATACAAGCTCACATTGATCACCATAGTGAGAAATGAGCAGAAGTAAATGCTTTTCGGTGAGGTTATTCAAAGTAGAGTCTAAGGGTGCCATGCCAGAATAAAATTTCTGGCATGTTATTCACTGGATGTTGCCAATGCTTAAAGCCTTGCTTCTTACATAGAAAAATAGCTTATTCTTTCTCCTCATGTATTGTTTGAATGTTTCTTTAAAAACATGAAGTATTATAGTATCACCTTACATCTGTAGTTTTTGAGGAGACCTCAAACTTCTGTAAATGACAGTCTTTGTTTTGAGCTATTGCTTCATTTTGCAAATTTCTTCGATTTTATCTACAAGTTAATACAAAAAAACAAAAACAGAGCAAGAACTGAGAATAATCCAATGGTTCTGAAGGACACAAAAGCCTGCCTGATCTAATTAAACCTGTCTGATTTGATAACTAGCTATTATTATAAAGCCAGATAAATTGCTTTTCCAGTTACGAAATATTTTCCCCTGATCCTTGAATATCATAGTGATAAACCTGAAATATAATAGTTCACTTATGTGATAAAGATCTTCAAATTGACAAATAGAACAGTCCAGTGAAGACTTATGGGAAGTTCCTAACCATTTGTTAACAAGGAGGGGCTATAGTGTTGGCTGCCAATTTTCACACAGATGTCTCAGGCTCATCAGAACATACAATTTTCTGATGACAATTGATTTCAGTTGTTTAATCTTTTACTCTGGTAGGCACCTCATATAAATGGAAAAAGTCAATCTTTGGTAAACAGTCATTTAACAAAGGAAGTTTACATATAGTCAACATAACTTCTTGCAAGAGTGCCTTTAATCTCACTTTTATGCATGGCTAAATGGTATAGAATGTCACTTACATGCAGTGCAGGAAAAAAAAAATCACAATAGTGGTCATGTCAATAGTGGAACTTGTTAAAGTTTAAAAGGCTGAGAATTTCTGTCCTCAGTGGGGAAACTAGAATAATAGTTTGGAAAGTTAGTGGAAGACAGTCAGATAAACATTAACATCCTAGTGCAAAGTGTGCAGGAAATATAGAGCAGGATATGGTTTTGGTTTAATTGCGCTATAAACAAAATCAGATCAATCAGCTAACCATGCCACTGATTTATACTGAATCTCTGTGGGTTCAAGTTCCAGGGGTACGAAAGGAGACTTATTACCACCAGGACAACATGACTATGGTATGCTGAGCAGCATCCATGGCCTTAGGAGAACATGAAACAGTAATAGGATTTTTTAAACTACTGTGTAAAATAGGTCACTGTCGTGTTGGAGCATGACAAAGATCTGAATATTCAGTCATTATTCAGTCCTACTCCATAAAGCAACAAGTTAGATAGTCCACCTGAGGAAAAGCAACTCTTGATTTTAGCTTTAGAAGCTCGCAGAATCATATAATTGTAGAATCATTTGAGCTGAAAGGGGCAATTGAAGGTCATCTAATCCAAGTCCCTGCACTGAACAGAGACACCTACAGCTAGATCGTGTTGCTCTGAATAGTGTCCAGCCAGACCTTGAATATCTCCAGAGATGGGGCATCCACCACCTCTCTGAGCAACCTGTTCCAGTGCTTCAACATCCCTGTTGTAATAACTACTTATTTATATCCAGCATTAAATGTGCTCTGGACATGTAATACATTAGTCTAATTAAATATCCAGTTTGTTTATTAATTGGAAGTTAAAGAAATGGAAAGCCTGCAAAAGATGTGAGCAATGTTAAGGATTCATCATGTGCTTCTACTACACTGTTGTTTATCTTGTCTCTGAGCTTGGCCAAGCATTAAAAATGATCCCTGGAAGCATACACCAAAATAAATATATTCTTTTGGAGTTATTTTTGTAATTAGATTTTGAAATTGCACACTCACCGTTTCAGTAATTTAGCTCTGTAAAAAGCTCATCTCATGCATTTTGCTGTTCACTGCAACTATTTTTTAAAGAAACTTCTTTCCTCATCAATTTCCTTGCAGAAATAAACATAGTTGCAGGAGCACCACTGTGCAGAATTCTACAGAAGTGATAGGATTTAATGGTGTTTTAGATGAGATGCTCAACTTTCAGATGGATGCTGTTCAGTAAAAGTATAATTCAGCTCTTCATTCATGTTCCTTTACTTTTCCCTACCATTACAAAACATGCATGGAGACGTTGTGGCTTGCTATAAACACAGATTCTTGTTGAATGAGAAGACTTAATAGGTAGCACCGTTGTTAAATATGATAATGGCAATTATTAATGCACAACTCCACACCTACATCTCTGTTGTTTTCAACCTCCCTGAATTATGTCTTTCTGCAAAACTGGTTGAAAGGCATACAACATGGTAGAAAGTATCCTATTGGATTCCCAACATTTCTTACTATTTAAAGGTAATATATGGAATCTTTGGATGATTCATCAAAAATGAATTTTTGTTTTCTATTGTTATCCATTTTTGCTTGTTTTATTCTCTGAAGTAATCATTCAAAACCCGTGAAAATATCTTTCCCTCATTCTTTTTCACCTCTTTTCTTTTTGCTCCTAGTTTCATCTAGTCCAAAGGGCCCTGGATCAGACCCAGAGGGAAACAGGTACTTCCTTTGCTGTGCAGTGCCAGATAAACTAGAGTTCAAATTAAAAACGTCAGAGTAAAGAAAATGAAATCTTTACCTTTTGCATTAACTTAATACTGCTACTAGAAACAACAAATCTCCAGTCTTGCATTTAAGAGAATTATGCATCATATTGGCACATGGTAATCAAACTACTTAAGGAAATTAGTTTAGAAATTTCAGTGTAGTTTATCTAACAGATAAAGACTTCACCACTTATGTTCTGCTCCATGGTTTGCCTTGTAAGTCTGGAGTCATGCTTTGCTCCAGGTAAGTCTTATATAATTTAATAAGGAGAAAACTGTTGTTATGAACCATTTTTACTTCTGGTAGACAAGGCCCTGAAGGTAAGCCTGCTTTTATTTCCTATTTATTTACTTAAATAATTTTAACCAGTACATCATAAACAGTCCCTGGAAAAATTCACTTAAACAATACTAATTATAAACTTTTTCTGAAAAAAAGTAAGCAGTATTTGCACAAACTTCTACGTTTTCTCCTTCTCTACTTCTACCCAGTCTAATAAAGCAGAATGCTTCAGACTCTGAATCATGCAAAACTACATTTCCACTTGATTCTTTAATAATAAGGACAGTTCCAATGAGGCCAGAAGCAATAGCACTTGAACGATATCAGAAAAGCAAAACAGAATTCCAATGGATTCGTATTTAAAATGTGTTTCATCAATATGTGAGAAGCTGAAGACCTACAGTTTGTCTATTGGCTAACAGCTAGAAAAGTATTAAGCACTGCGTATAAAGCTTGGATTTAGTCAAGATGCCAGATCAATTTAGCAATATTTTGCATCTTGTGATAACTGTGGGAATTAGTACAAACACTATGTCATTAAGAAAAACTTTCTTATTATACAGATGTTGAATGATTGAATTCATGTGAGGAAAATAATACCTACTCCAGTTCTTTAGGTTAACTTGAATATTTTCAAAATTAGAGAAGTCCAAATAAGTGTTAAGGAAAAAGAGGCAGTTTGCAAAGATTCAGCCCATGTGAAAGATGGTCTTTCAGGATTTTTATATAATTCAAGACCTATTTAAAATAAAGAAGTTGGAAAATGGTATCCTCATGCCTCATTGGTTCATTATGAAGAAATTTCCTTAAACTTATGAGATAGGTTGATTACCAGACTCCAGCTGAGTAAGCTCTGGCAAAGCAAATGGAACTTCAAAATCTTTCTAGATATTCAGCTGATAGGTAGTAGTTTTCCATAAACTACAATAAGAGGGTAAAAGGAAAGCTAAAATAATTGCTTCATGCTTGGGACAGGCTCTCTTATTTTTAGGTCAGATGCCTGGTTCCTCCCAGTTGCTTTTTCAAAACGTCTCTGCTACCATTACTGGTATTACACTTATTAAAATAAACTGCCTTGTAAATAAAATAATCAAATTGTCTTTAAAATACTCTTAGAAATCTTCTTGATTGAAAGATACTTCATTATAGCTTCAGGTCTGAAAGTTGAACAAAATTCACACCAGAATCACCTGCTATGATTTTATTTCTGAGGTATAAATATATATATATAAAATCAAAGTATACTGTGAAAGACATTAAAATGCCCATATTCTTATTGCTGGCTGAAATTACTATCCTCTCTTTGCTCCTTAAAAGCAATTAGAACAAGATTCTTATATAAGAACCTCCAGTAGCTAGGGACTATTCAATATAGGTTGGTGTATTTTGTTTTATGTTTCCTTATACATGTTGTTGTTGTTGTTTTGTTTTTTGTTTTTTGTTGTTGTTGTTGCTTGTGTTTGTTAAAAGAAGAGATTATCTGGTACTTACATAGCATCCAGATTTGTCCCATTAAAAGCATGGCCTTGGATGCTGGTAAAACCATTATTGTAGAGTTTGCTGCAAACAAAAATAAATATATTAGTGTATTTTGGGATGCTTCAGTAAAGGAATACCTATCATCTTATGTATAAATTTTACTGGCAACTGTATGTTTATGAATGAGTTAATTTCAATGTCTGGAAGAAGACTACAATTGTAGTGCAAGGCTGAGCAGAGCCACCAGTGTTCCTAAATGTCAGATCAAGAGTACTATGTGGCAGGTGTGCGATCTTTTACTTCTTTTTGCAGTAAATATAGAATTACACTAAAATATTTTGCCAAAACTTTCCTGCTTCCAAGCTAAAAACAAGGAAATAAAATTCTGCAAGGTCAAGTTAAGGAAATAATAAATAGCAATATGGGTACCATTTTACAATGAGACCTGTCTGAATTTTTAGAAGTATGGATACTACATACAGTGCCTATGATGTTTCCCCATTACAAACTACTAGAGAGCAGAACTGAGTTGGATTTTTAACATAATGCCATATGCTTGAGAGATTAAGGCGAGGTGTTTGCCTTTTGACTTTAACTGGAAGAACTTACAGAGTTAGAGATTCATTACAGAGCCCATGGAAAGCATTTGCAGGCACTGAAGTCATGAAAGGATTATCTGCAATTTCACTGAAAGACAAAACATCACAGTCAAATATCTGCCTGACAGAGCTTCCCCAGAACAGTTTTAGTATTCATTGCTCTCTGTCTTGATAATAAATAAAAGTGTGGAATAATTATTTAGTTACACCTACAGCCATAAGGGGCAATCTGGGATGATTAAGAATTAAGGATGTCCCAGCATCTAGGAAGTGAGCTTGCAAAGTCAGTGGGTTTTATAGTCCTGGTGAGGTGTTCCATCCTGCATGATTCCTGTAGCAAAGACAGATTCATTCTCCTGAAACCCAGGGAATTTGCAAAGTGAATCATGCTGCCATGTTAGCCCAAATGACTTTAGACGTGAGGTCTTGCTATTTAGCTATGCTTAGATAAAATATCAGATAACATATTGTAAATGAGGGAGGCATTTCACTTTATAGAACTGCTTCTAAAGAAAGTGAAATAAAAATTTACTGCCTGATCTAACTTAATGAATTTTCTCAACTGTTGTGCAAATGTGCGTTTCAGTATCTGATATTTCTTAAACACTTAATTCCCACTCTGCTGTCTGAGGAAATACACACAGCATCACATAACCATTCACGCGCTCTCGCATGGTGGGATGGGGAACAGAATCAAAAAAGAGAAAAGTGAGAGAAATCATTGTTTGAGAGAAGGGCAGTTAATAAGGACAAGATGAAAATAAAAATGAATACACAAAACCCAAGAAAATAATAAAGTACTTAAAGTGATGCACAACACAACTACTCAGCACCAGATGCCTGTTGCCTGGCCAGTCACACAGCAATGTCAACCTCCCACCCCAGCCAACTCCCCACAGTTTTATAGTTCAGCATGTCAGTATATGGTATGGGTCCAGTTTGTGTCAGCTGTCCTGGTTCAGTCCCCTCCCAGCTTCTTGTACACCCTCAACTCCTCACAAGCAGTGTGAAAAGCTGAAATTTCCTTCGCTGTGTGCGCACTGCTCAGCAGCAACTAAAACCTTGGTGTGCTAACATCATTCTCATTCTAAACCCACAACACAGCACCATGCCAGCTACTAAGAAGAAAAATTAGCTGTCTCAGCTGAATCCAGGACAATGAAAGGTGAATAGCAATATAATGAATGCCTTTTCCCCAGCTATGCCTTATGCACGGGTTGCTCCAAAAGTAATACCTCCTATTTATTTCCATGGAAAATACAAAGAGTACAAGAACATTATTTGATAAAGGAAATTCTCAGCTACAAAACACCATTTTTCAACATAGTCATCGCCATGAGTCATGTGTTTTTGTCAGCAATGAAAAAGAGCCTGCATGTTGTGTTCATGAAACTCTGCATATCCATCCAGTACACGGCTGTCTTTCACGTTGCTGTCATGACTGCTGAAATCTGCATCCTCACTGTGCTCATATTCACTGGTTGTTCACCACAAATTTTCAGCAAGCAATGATGATTGTCAATGGGTGCCTTTTTTTCCATGTGGAGGAATTCAGTGACACACCTTTGCTTCATACACAGCTTTACGTCAGATGTCAGACTGCCAAATTACTCATCTGGAAACAACGTAGGTAGTTGTGTAAACTTTTACTTCCACTACTTTTCATGTTTCATTTAGCCTGTTTACATATTGATTCTCTCTATGCAGTTGGCATTGAATTTACCATTGAGTAGCTTTTAAGCTAAAGGTCATTTGGTCTTTGAGGATCTTCCTAGTAGCATTTCAGATTTAAATGTATCCCACCCAGAGCTACTAGCTGACTCAAATTTCTGACCCAGAGGCCTAAAGCCAAGCAAACATAACAGCTCCAGGTTACAGAGCAAGTGTTAGTTAGCACAGGCTTTTCTCTAGTATGAGAAGAATAGTGGGAAAGAAAATCTCACTGTTTACTGCAGGTCTGGACTCTCCAGAAAACCAACCTGAATTTTCAGCTCTGAGGTTCATCTTGACAGTGACAGACCATGGGTGCAGCAAGGACGGTGACCATTGGCAGAATGTCTGAGGCCGGCAGGGGTCGCTATGTCTGGCTCCGTGTCTGCTCCAGCAGAGACACCCAGAGCAGGCAGCTTTTAAGTCTCCTAGGAGAACGCTCCACAGCCTCTCTGAGCAACCTTTGCTAGTGCTCAGCCACCTACACAATCAAGTGTTTTCTGATTTTCAGTTAGAACATACTGTGCTACAAGTTTGTGTCCATGGCCTCTTATCCTGGCACATGGCACCACTGAAAAGAGGCTGGCTCCATCTTCTTTGCATCCCCAGTTCAGGTACTTATAGATATTGATAAGATCCCCCTCAGCCTCCTCCAGGCTGAACAGTCCCAGCTCTCAGTCTTTATGGGAGAGGTGTTCCAGTCCTCTGATCATCTTGGTGGCCCTATGTTTCACTCTTACCAGCTTGACTAGGAACACCACTTATCAGTAGTGAATCAACGTCTAGGTCAGACCATTAATTAAGCCTTTGTAAGTTCCTTTCCAGAATAACACATTGGGGTTTTAATAGCCTTTTACTTAGTCCATCCAACAATCAAGCCTATTCCAGCTGAATGCTGCTGTGATATGCAGACTGCTAACACTAAGTAGTGTTTGAGATACTTTCACTTTGTGTCAGCCTACAAGTCTTCATCTTAGCTGCTCTTCCTCCTTAGCTTGATTGCAACCCTGATTTTAGGCTTATATTTCAGGTTAGGGTACAAAGACAGATGTAGGCTTTGCTTTTTTGAATGCAAAGAAACACCTATTGTTTTCACAGCAGTAGTGTTTGTTTCTGAAAGAGCCTTAAGGATAACAGTGGGAGACATAACACCACCACATTTGTGTTCCCCTTCTTTTAATCCAAGTTGTTCTGCAATTTGCTCCAAGAGAAAAGGAAGGAGGAAAAAAAGAAAGGGAATCCTTTAAATCAGCTAAAGTAAACTTTTTTTTAAGTTGTAAGAAAGGGAGAAGGCTTTTCCGTGACACAGAAATGCATCATGTGAGCAAACTCAAGTAAATTAGCAAAGCTGCTAGTAGGACAATTCCTTGCAGCTGAGGACTGTAGTTAATGAGGACTCCACCTAGGAAGTCTTGCTTAGAAATAGGTAATTTCAGCTGCTTTGTTTGTTTGTTTAATGGGACAGTAGAGTTGTGCATGAAATGTGATTGCACAATTAAGTTTAGGTAAACTGTATGTTTGTATGGACTTGTGCTGTGGTTCTAAAAGATGACATGCATCCCATTCAGCTACTGTGAAATAAGGTGAGTGACAGAAGGGAGATAGGCAGTTCTCTCTCTTAAGAGTGCCTTCTCACAGAGCAGCCAAATAGGAGTTCTTGGGAAAGGCATGGCTCTTTATTTATGGGTTTTTCGGCAGAAGGATTTTCTGTGTTAGCTTGGTATTGGCAGGCTGTTCTAGTAAAAGAAAGACTTGTTATCCTCCATGGTGAGGACAGAAGAATGCAAAAGTGACACAAGTACTTAACAAGTGCAGGGAAAGTGCCTGGATAGAGAAAAGTATGTGGTTCAGAGTACTTAATGCTAGTGAGAGGCACGGATGCTGCTGGAGTTACGCCAATCCCCATGGACATGAGAGGTCATCCTGGAGGCTCCTGGAGCTGCTTGTGCTAAATATTCACCAGCAATTCTTTGGTGTGCTACAGCCATATATGTGTAGGGGAAAGGTGATGGACCCTGAAGTAACACTCTGATATTAGGAATGGGAGAAATGTGCTTGCTGTGGTTCTGAAACAAGGCTATGATATTTAGGACTAATAGAGTCCGTAAGCTGAGGATGAGAGTTTACACTTGGTACTGCTGACATGCCACCTCCTTACAAAGATGTCCAGTGCTTTTACACCCTGTCACTAGTAGCTCATTAACAATCAACCACCACCTGATGCTTGGTAATAAAATATGAGTCCAGTAGCACTAAGATGCAACAATCTAAATTACAGCAGTGCAGGCAGGCTCACAGGATGAAGAGTGGATGTGCTGGCCTGTGAAAGTTCTGTATTTTGGGATTTAGCTAATTTAAGAGAAATGCAATTATGCATATGGCTCATCCCATTCAAATCATCCAGTTTAAATACACAGAGCAGGATGACCTGACATCTCCCCCAATTTGATACTAACAATCATTGAGCTACAGTTTGAGGAATAGTATTTTGACAAACTTATTTTTTATTTTTCTCTGAAATAGAGGTCTTCACTATGGTTTTTCTTGGATCTGAGTATGGCAGTATTCTATCTGGCTGTGAGAATAGGTACTTACAGTAAAAAGTTGACATCAGATGAGGCAATTTTATTGAGGTCAGGAAATACTTTGAGTCCAGTATTAAAAATTCCACTAAAACAGAGAAGACAGTGAGAGATTTTCATGTAGTGGATCACAGAACAAAAACATAGCGTATTTGTGTCATTCAAAGGTGCAGGATTGTATTTCCTCTCAGTTCTCAATCAATTTACATATACCCCACTGTACAAAATACAAGGATGCAAGAATAATAATAAAAAACAAACAACCAGGTTTACAGGAAAGGATAGAATCTGAAAGATGGGAACACAATAAAAGACAGATGAGCAGACCTGCAAAGGGAAGTAGTATGTGAAATGGACAGGGAAAAAACAAATGCAACTCTGCATTCACTTGCAAGATTAAGGCTGCTTCAGACTATTAGCTTGGTGCCTAAGTTCTTCATCTTTCATTGATGCTAAGAGCTGTTCAAGTGTCTCTTAAAAAGAGAAAAAAAATCCTGTCTTCCAGCATTCTTCAAACAGTACAGTAATACCCATTAATTCCCAAATTTTAACACTAATCTCAAATTAAATTATTTTGATTACATTCCAGTAAAATCTTTCATCCTCACTGTTATCCTCACCAGACACTCTCAGTCCTTTCCAGAGCCTTCTAAACACTACTTGAAATTAGGGAAGTTATTGTCTTCCTCTCTTTTTTTGTGCAGTAATTTTATAAATTCATGGTTTGGTTGTTCTGTGCTGCTTTTCATGGGAATACAGAGAATCCCACAAGATTTCTTTCTACCATAGAAGTCATATGAAATCAGGAAAAGATTTTCTGTCAAGTGTAGATGATGGGTTTTCTTTAAAATCCTATATAAATATATAGCAAAGATGTGTATCTATCTATTGTGTCCCTCTTCCCATTATTCTCTAGAGAAATACAATTAGACAGCACTTATTAACAGATATTATTTATGGAAATAAATACATTTATGTATTACAGACATTTAATGGATCAGAAGAATAGCAAAGGTGAAATGAATTTCTAAAATATTTCCTTTCAAAAGTAGTAAAAATTCCAGCCCCTATTCTAGCTGTTCTGTTTTTTGTCCTTAAAATAAAGTAGTAGGGAAAAACATTAGCATCAGTTCCAAAATGAAATGTAAAGAAACTGTTAGTGTGTAAAGAATTTAGAGAGATGTTTGTGAGGTCAGCTACTTGCAGGGGCCCAATACTTACAGGTATTTCAACAGTGGGAGATTCTTAAAGGCATCTGGATCTATGTAATCCAAGTTTCTAAGATTTCGGATTTCACTGCAAAAAAATAAAGAGGGATGGGGGGAATGTTACCATAACAATAGTTAAAAAATTTATTATAACAGAAACCAGCAATGTTAAAATTAAATTTCAGGGAACTAATTCTAAGAAGTTGACATTTGCTTATAGGTCTTAAGACATAGCCCTGTGGTTATGGCTCTGAGATAACACAGGGGCAGTACTTTGTCTGCAAATTTGAGTAAAAAAAAGAAAATAGTATTTAAAAGAAGAAAAATTAGAAACAGTAATACATCTTGCATAAGGCTAAATCAGTGCCATTGTTACTACTGCAGGGTAAGCCTCTTACCTGGTAACTTAATTTGAGTGTCTGCAAGATTAATGTAAGTCAAGATAGATATTAAATTTTTAAAACACATTAAATAAATATGAAGGCAGCATCTTCCCTAGGGAAGTAGGAGTGGGACTTCCACGTGTGAGTTTATATATTATTTATATAATTCATTTTGTAGCACCCAGGGTTGCAGCTGGAGTGAAAGGCACCTTTGGAAAGCTAAGGCCATGCAAAATATAATTTAAACTAGCTTCTCTTTTTCCCCTTAAGTTGGTCTGGATCACAGATGCTTTTAGCTGTTCTCCTCTTCCTATCAGAGCCATGTTTCCCATGAATGATCAGTCTTAGGACAGATCTCAGCCCCTCAGGACATCTTGTTACTTATGTAGATAAATTTTACAGAAGACAAGTATGTGTGGCGTGGTGGTGAGGTTTCTGTGAGTGATGTTCTAGTCTCACATAGGTCCAGAAAGTTGTGTTACTGGGTTCAGACACAGTAGAAAATGGTAATATTTAACTTACCATGCCCTAACATCAAGTATCCCAAGCAAAAAATAAAGCTAGCCAAATATTCTGAGAAATAAAAGTGGGAAAAGAGATATCAGACAGTTGATATATCAACATGTGGAAGGCTTTAGCCTCTCTATATTCTGCTCCACTGAGGAAGTCTCTTCTCCCTCTTCCAAGCGTTGTGTTTTTAGTGCATTTACTTTATGGAGAAACAAGAGTTTACATTCTACTTGCACATTAAACTGATGTAGTTAGTGGCTATGCTACTGCTATTATAGTGCTGTGCACTCTTCATGTCTGTTAGCTTCTTTAACAGTATTGTTTTTGTAATTATAAGAAATCTATGTCAGTATCTTGCTCCTCTCAAATTACTTAAACAGTTATGTAGCAATCATACTCCCAACAGTGGAATTTTCTCCATAAACTTTGACATGTTTTTTCTGTCACTGCTACATTTAAAAAAATGAAGTCAGGAGCTTTGTGGCTACAAACTACTTTGTTGTGGACCAAACATATTGCAAGGAGAGATCAACATTCAGTCTGGAAATGGATAATACATTGGAGTGCCACAGAGTCATCAGGTTTTGCTATTCATAGTACTCTGCGTAAATGATTTGGATGAGGATAATGAAAATAAGAATTCAAAATCTACAGATGGTACTAAAATTGGGAGCACAAAATAATTAAATGAAATTCAGTCAGATTTTATTAAGTAACTAGGCCAAGAGAGAGCAAGTGCTGGTTGACAAAGGAAAATGAAAAATGAGAATAAAAGATTCAGAATTGCCAGATGAGACAGTTGGCCCCATAATCAGAGGAAAGCTTAAAAGAGCTCAAGTAAATCATTACATACAGTGAAGAATGGGAAAAGGTTTATGCCCTTGCTGTTCCATTTTCTTGAACTGGTGATGCTGGGATTAGGGAAGAAATGTGCTTTAAAATATAATGTATTTCTACTTGCATTTAATTCTATACTTTCTATTCAGGAGGTTTCTTATGGTCCAAAAGGGGGGAGGGGAAGTACGAAAGGCCTATTGTGGCAGGTGCTACATAAATGAAGAGCAGGCAATGAGCTGCCTAGAAGACTCTCTTCAAAATTGATGAGAAAGTGGATGAGAGGTACAGTAAATAAATAAATAAATAAAAAGCTGTTTTGACAAAGGGAATATTAATCCTAAGAAAAAAACTAGGAGAGAAATCCTGTCTTCTCTATTCCTAGTCCAGGCAAATATGTTTCTTGAATGTGACTGGCTAAACATATGGCCTCTCATTTCATATATGTGAAAAAGAGACAACTTTGAAGTCAGATCCATCTATGAAACTGTCATCATCAATCTCACGGTACTGGAAAGAATTTAAAGGATATTTGTAGCTCCATCAGTATTGGAACTTATGAAGTGAGCTGAAAATGAGAAAAGGTATTTTAATAGTTCTAATCACATCAGTTAAGAGCACGATGATACAGAAGAAGGATTTTGGAATTTTACATGAATCAGTCACGAGCAGCATATTCAGAGGTGCCATATATGACAACGTTATTCAAATTGTAATCAAAAGGCTGTTGTGGTCTATTTACTTCTAAAGGATAAAAAACCAAGAAAAGTAAGCTGAGTGATGCAGCTGATATGACAGAAGGGATGTCATACAACCGTACCTGAACAAACTTGAGAAGTGTACCTAATAACATTCAGTAATGTTGAGTCTAAGGTGTTGTTTCTCTCGGAATGAGACAACCCCTGATATGTGTACAGAATAGGGGAAGAACTCCTTGAGAGCAACCCTGAGGAGAAGGACTTGGAGATCCTGGCAGACAAAGAGCTGGACGTGAGCCAGCATTGTGGTCTTGCAGCCCAGAAGGCCAAATGTATTTTGGAATGCACCAAAAGAGGGGAGGTAGGAGGGAGAGGGAGGGGATTGTCCCCCTCTGCTCTGCTCCTGTAAGGCCCCCATTTGGAGTACTGCATCCAGGCCTGGGGCTGCCATTACAGGAAGGATGAGGAGCTGTTGGAGTGGGTCCAGTGGCGGCCCATGAAAATGATCAGAGGCCTGGAGCACCTCTCTTACAGAGGCGGGGTGAGGGAGCTGGGATCATTCAGCCTGGAAAAAAGAAGGCTCTGGGCCTTCCAGTACTTAAAAGGAGCTTATAAATCAGAAGAAGAGTCTTGGCACTGCTAGCACTAGAAAACTGGTTCAGGCTCTAGCCAGTCTGTCCCCTACCAGCAGATATCAGCTTTTAAAATTTTTCTACGCAGCACTTGTCCCAGTGCCCTAAAATTCACTGCAGGTATATAGCCCTCCCTTTCATTCATGTTCCTACTAGGGCCAGCTCTTCTCTCTTTAGTTTTCCTCTCCAGTTACCCCTCAGGCATTATCATAAAACCACCTTTCCTTTCCGCAGCCCTATATCCCAAGACCTGGCTCCATGGCTGTCCATGTGCAGAAGTGCCCCAGCACCCACTCTGCACAGGGATGTAGAGTAGTCCCTCCAGCTCTTGAAGTGACGTTGCATGTACAAAGGTAAGCCACTTGATCCACAATCTTTGGCTGTATTCCCACACTCTCAAAGGGCTTCTCACATGGTTGTTCAAGAGGAGAGAGTGTTTGCAATGGGGAGGAGTGGGGAGAAATTAGGGAGAGAGGAGCATGAGCAGAGACACAGAGGATTTGAAAAGAAAGAGTGAATATTCCTTACCTAAGAGTGTTTTTCTGGGGAACAAAGATGTAGTTACAAAAGCTCCTAAGTCTAACACCATCAAGTTGTAGCTTGCTAGTAAGATTACACAGAGACATAGACTCTTTTGTGTTTGCATCTAGAAAGCACAGTTTTGTCACTGTACGTGAAAGACAGTCCTGAACTGGTAAACATGATAAATTTGTCTCACAAATATGCTTAGAAACAGTCATGACAAAATCAAGGAACTAGAGCAATTTTGAGATCAGCTTAACATAATTGGGGAAAATATCAACACAAAGTCTTAGCCCTTATTTTAACCGTAGTATAGCGTGAATTTTACCATGACTTAAAAGTGAAATGAGATCCAGCTCATTAAAACGCAGGAGGTGATCTGTACCCTTAGTTTGCAAAAGTTGCTTAGCACTCAAGAGGTTTAGGCTCGTATGCGTATAACATACGGTCAGAGTTTGCTCTTTAGGATAACAGGGGATCTAAGAGCTGCATACAAGCAGCTGAGGTCTGGAGGGAACAGAAAGTCAGGATGGAGGCACATAGGCAGAACTGAATGTGGACCAGGAAAAATGGAGTGCTGAAGTTCAAACCTGAGGCATACAAGCAGACTTGTCAGACAGAAGTGATGATGAATACAGGATGCCTATTCGTATGACATTTGACTCAAGCCAAAGTGATTAGTGCTTTCCTTCCATAAACACTGAATTTTCTTATAAGAAGTTCTGTAGAAAAACAAATGTTTTTAAAATTAAACTGTATGTATAAGTTTAAATTGGAGTGAAAAAGATTATTTACATAAAACTGTACTCTATGAAAACTCCATGAAAAATTGAACCTGTGAAAGCTAAGCTCTGTGAAATGACTTATTTTCAAAACTGTTAGTTACTTCAGACTTCTTTAAAATAACCTATGATAATCTTTATCCGGCAATAATACTTTGAAAATAACTGTGTAAGTGGAGAACATTAAACAAATATACAGCACAATATAACATTTATCCCTGAATAATCTTGTTGTTTGGAAAGTAAATTAAACCCAGCAACAGAAAGCATTAACAAATCAGACTAGTTATGGAAGCAATTCAGAAAAACAGTGAAATCTATAAATAGCTTTTTCTTCTAGCTTATATGCAACTGTTGCCGGATGTCTCAGTATTCTCTGATTAAATAATTTGTGTCTTACATCCAAACAAAAAAGTGCGTACACGGTTTTGAGTAGTAGAGATAATTCTTCATGGACTAGCAGCATTTAGGATTTGCCTTTAGCTTTTGTGAGTAAAGATTCCAGTGTCTTATTTTGAGAAGTCCAATTCTTTCATAGGAAAAAACCTAAAACTATATCTTGTTTATCTATTTCTATTTCCTGTGTGGTATTTCCTTGTAAGAAATATAAAGGTTTCTCTATTAAACCTAAATAACCAATGCAAAAACCTCTCCCTGCCATGCCCTCCCAAAGACCCTTTATGTGTAGATGGCATTGAGCTCTGCTGACTCCTTCACAGGCTGCAGAATGGCATGTGCAGGCCTTGGGTTTGACCTGGATGTGATAATGTGGTATCAAACCTTGAGCTCTGGCCTGACTTTTGGAAGAGAGGGAGGAGCAGTGACACAGAAGCATGACATACCACAACATACCAGAACAACCTGATCATGTTCTCAAGTGTATGAATACGATTAGATATGCCTTGGAAGGCCTATAAGGCAAGTGTGGATATAATGCCTTACAGACAGCTAGTTGGGTGTTCCACTCAGAAGCAATCTGAAGAATAACAATGGTTTCTAGAAGAGCTTTCATGTACTAGAGAAGGCACTGACAACGCTGTAGCTCCATCTACCAGTCTTTTAAAATAGTCACACACTTCAAAATGCACAGTTTATGGAAACTTCATTTATATTCAAAAGCTTAATCTATGTTATGCTTTGAAGGAGAGCATCTTTGTGTTATTAACTAGTATCCTGAGGGAGATTTTTCTAGTCCATTCTTTACTTTGAATCTAATATAGAAGCAATAAAAGGTTCTGCAATGAAATGAGGTGGCCCAAGAGTATTTTATGATCTTCAGTTTCTAAAAAGGTGAACCACAAGACAACTATCACATGAGTAATATGTGGTATGTAGTGCCAAATACTTCATTGTTTATAAAATGTGATGCCAGAAAATGTTTCTTTAAATGTTCTTTTTTGTTAAACATGAAATCTTAAAGACAGAGCAACTGTGAATCAAGAAGGGAAAATATGAGGTAGACAGGTCTGGAAAACATACCCACAGAAGGGACTGCATTCAAAGTGAAAATAAATATTATTACATTAAAGCCTTCCACTGAAACTATTTCAGCAATACTATAGGAGCATGTTATTGAACTAAAGTAAGTCTCAGGATCCTGGATTTTTAGTGAGGACTGATATGAACAAAAAAAGTATAAATACATTTCCCAGAAGCCTTTGTCCATAACATTCCCATTCCTTTTGATAACTAAATACTTCATTTTACTACTAGTACACTTCCAGAACAATTGCTTCATTCTCTATCTAGAGCTATCTTGGTCTANAGAAGAGGGTGTAAATAGTTTTAATGAGAGCCCTTAAGTGTAAGACAGTCTTTTTTTTTTTTTTTTTTACTTCTTATGATAATGTTACTACTTCACACTTACTTTTGGTGATTTGATAGAATTAATTCTGAGCTACCAGTTTATTTAAACTTGATACTGAGCTAGAGCTTGTGTATTACGGAGAAAGGAAATAAGAGGAATACTTAGCTACAAAGGAGAAAAGAATGACAATTCATGCAGCAACATACATGTTATTCCACACAACCTCAAATCACTGCATTCATTTATTTATATTTATTTAATTACAATACTTACATGTGAGTGACTTTACTTAAGCTGTTGAAGGAGTGGGCCTCCAGACGCTGAAGTGTTTCATCAATGGAGATATAACTAAAAACCAGGAAACAAAAAAAGAAATAAATTGCAGACTTTGGCAAGCCGCGGCCAAGGAAAAAAAAAAGGAAAAAAATATGCTGTGACATGAATTTGGAAATAAATTTTAGCCAAAAAGAGAATGTCATAAAGAGATTTCAGTCTGGAGACCTTATTGCTCTCTCTATAACTACCTGAAGGGAGGTTGTAGTGAGCTGGGGATTGACCTCTCATAGTGATAGGACTAGAGGACTTGGCTTCAAGTTGCACCAGGGGAGATTCAGACTGGATGCTAGGAAGTACTTCACTGAAAGAGTGGTCAGGTACTGGAATGGGCTGCCCAGGGAGGTGCTCAAGGAACATTTAGATGTTGTGTTGAGGAACGTGATTTAGAGAGACTGGTAATAGGTGGGTGGTTGGACTGGATGATTCTGTAGGTCTTTTCCAACCTTGGTGATTCTATGATTCTGTAAAGAGTAATGTGGCACCAAAGCAAACAACAACAACAACAACAACAAAACAAAAACAAAACAAAACAAAAAAACCCACCCAACCAAACAAAACTTATTTACACACAGATTAGATTTAGTTGTATTTACACTGATAGTGATCCACTGAATAAGATGAGAAACTAGCTCTACAAAGTCTCCCCATCACTACTGGGAAGATGATAGTGAAATTAGTCTGTTAAAGGCTTTGAAGTGTGAGTAAAATTGCAATACAACTAACAAATTCAAATTTTCAGTCACATTGACATTAGCTACTTAGATTACATTACCTAATCATGTCATTCAAAATATCTTTTGGTTTGAAAATTGATCAGTACTGGAATAACATCTAAACGTTGTCTTCCTGTACTTTATTCACTTTTTCTAATCATATGCTATATTTCTAATCCATGCATCTTTTAAAATAATAAGTAATTAAAACATTGACAGTATTATCAGTAATTGTAAATAGGAAATATAAATACAGTCTTTTAAATCAGAAGGACTTTGTCATGCAAAAAATTAAAGATCAGATTCTTTGTTGTTGTTGAAATTTTAAGGAAGTCAAATTTCAACATCTTTCAGTGGATATTTTAGAAATACCTGAAATGGTTTTAAAAATGGGAAACAATACTTTCTGATCAGCTTGTGCTGTGACAACCAGAAGATGACTAATACTGTTAACTGCTCCAGTGGAATTTATGTCCTGTCTATACCGGAGCATGGCAGAACTAATTTTAACTTTTCCTACAGGAGATCTACTTTTTTATTGGTAATTGAAGATGTATTCAGCAGTGTTTGAAAAGATACCATAAAAGTAACTAGTAGAGATTGCATAACCAGCAGATTCTCTTTTCTCAGTAATATTACTTCCAAAAAAGCCATTTGGGTCTTCCAAAATGAAGGAAGAAAATGAAAGAGGAATACAATCAAGAAAGTAATTTCCAGGCTGTAGCTCTGTGACTGAATATTGCAGAATTATTTGTTTACATGAGATGCTTTAATTGTATCCTCCTTTAAGCTTTAAATATCTACTGCTCAAGAAATTGGAGTTCCAATCTTCACAGAAAAATTGATTATTTAATTTTACCAGAGCCTGCATTTTAACATACCAAAAGATAGGTAGCGTATGACAAACAGCTGTGTTTAAAGCAGCTTGACAGAAAATTAAATGAAAACCAGAGGGTGAGCAAACATCACATCCTCATGCCAGGCAGCTGGTTCTGCAAATTAGAGAGAACTTTCGGTGTGCCCCACAGTTCTGATTGGGTGGCCCACACCAGGAGGGTGAGGGCCTATCTGGCACATATGACAGAAGACAGAAGAGAAGCAGGGGCTGTTCTTCCTTCCCTCAGCCCTCCAGCCACCACTTCCCACCAGTCCACATCTCCTGTTTGTACTGTGCTGGATGGCTTGGAGCTGTCTGAGTTACAGTTTTACATCTTAAACCTGCAGGGTGAAAGTGGGAAGGAAACGGCATATTTTCTTGGCATGTTGACCTCTGCTTTTCTGCTTTGTAATTGTCTGCATTATTAGATGACATAATAGCTGATTATATGAGTAGTTTTATTTGCTTTACTGTAACCTGGATCAGTGCCCAACAAACATGCATAAATATATTTGATCCCATATGAGAAAGAGATGTTAATGGAGCATAAGTATTTACTTGCAACTGTTTGGAGTGCTTCTGCACTTGCCAATGCCTTGGTTAATGAAGACATCATACAACCCATTTAAATATACAAAATAAAAATCACAGCAATCATAATTGGATGATGTTACACTGGAAAGAGATAGAAAGTGTTTTTAAATTCCCATATTGAAGGCATAACTCAGCACAGCCTCACCGTGCCAGCTGTTTTACTTGCAGAATTCCAGAATGCTCTGACATTCACCATGAACATAGTGCCACCCTAAACCCCAAATTCACAGCTTCTCTTTTGGAGAAGGTCTGTTTGCAGGTAAATAGCTTTTTATCAACACTGCCCATCCCAAAAAACCTGAGGACACAGGACTTGAAACAGACAGCATGTGGCAGTAACTACGAAGACCTCTCACTGTTCTTCCTTCCCCCTTTCTCCACCTTCCTTTGCTTTTTCCAGCTCCAACACCCTCTTTCCTGTGCTGCACAGAATCAGTGTGCATAGGATATGAAACCACACTGTGTTGCATAGAGAAATACAGAGCAGAAAGGAGTGCTCTGTGTAGGGCTGCTACCTCGTATGGAGAAGCTGTGGAAAAAACTGCTTGGGAAGCTACATATCAGGTGTCCATGAGGTACTCAAAAAGCATCACCAATGTCTTCTTCAGCTCCTCAGAGCCCAGGAAAAAGTTCTTTATCTCTGACCTTAAAAATATTGTATGTTCAACCTGTCTGAAGTCAGAAGGGGCGAAGTCCTATCAGGATTTTTCAGCTTTAATAAATTTCTATTACATCTAAATACCTTATAAAACATTTTTTTAAATGTTGTTATTGCCAGAATGAAGCATATGCACCTGACTGCACTGATGCATTTCTGACAGGAATTAGCTTTGCACTTGAGCATTTCGTTGAAATGCTTTTTGTTTCATTCCTATGGCAAAGCAGCAAAGGAAAACAATCTCTACTTGTGACTATCAAGAGTACGCAGATACGCATGAACTTAAGAACATAGTAGCTCTAAAATTCTTGTTTAAAAGAGGCTCATAAAGAGGCCAACTAAATTTCTATTCAGTATAGAGGGGGAAAAAGAAAGGTTTATCCGTTCAAACTGTATAGTAGAAATTACATAGTAAGAGAAAGCAGTATATTTGACATAGTAAATACTGTCTTTATTATCTTACTGGAACTTCAGAACACCGGGCTGAATAAAGCCCTAAGCATCATGGTTTGACTTCATATCTGGCAGAACTTAGAGCTGACTAGAGGCTTCCTGAGGTCCCTTTCAGATTGCATAACTGTGTTTCTAGGGAGTGAACTGAGGGATGTCAGAGACGTTTCCTGCATCAATTAGCCATATGCAAGATTACAGCCAAGCCACAAAGAGGAGCTAACGAACTTGCTACACCTTTGTCTCAGAACTGCTGACGTCATCAACCAGGGCAGATCAGAGCAGGCAGCCACTTGCAAGAAAAGTTAATGTGAGGCAAGTATGTAGATGCTGCTGCCTGCACATTTATGGATTGTATCCAAGCATATGTTTATTATACAAAAGACATGAAACAACAGAAGTCCTTCTTGCATCACACAAGTACTAGTATTTTTGTAGAAAGCCATTCCTGTTCTAGAAAAGCTTTATGGTCTCCAGTGAAATGAGTTACAAATCATGCAAAAGCAAAAACATAAAATAAAAAAATTAGTCTGAACCAATAGTATAGTCTGTCACCTGAACTCACAAACAAAACAAAACAAAAAGCCTAGTATGCCTTTCTATAGCCTATTTTGTTTATAATCAATTGGATGATTACTCACGGACCTAAATTTTTGATAAGGAGGTAAAAGAATATTGGAAATAGAACTTACATTCTAGAGATGTTAGGGAGATAAGAAAATGCTTCACTTGGAATTGTTCTTAGATGAGTCTCCATAAACCTCCTATAGAAATAAAAGTTTGCCAGTTAATATTCTCTGTTAAGTACGATTTAACATTAAAAATCTGTACAAAAATCCAGCTCTGTTCCAATAATTCTGTTCTTATCTTCACTTTTCCCAGCTTTTCCATCTTCATAGTATTCCAGCTCCTGTTTCATTATGCATCTTGGTTTGCATGGTGTGCTCCCTCAAACTCAATTAGAACCTTCTGCAACATCTCTGCTTGGAATTCGGCATTCAATTGTAATGATGGTTCCAAAAACCAAGAGCATTGATGGCAAATATCTACCCATTGAAGTAAATAATTCTTTTGATCAGTTCAGGCTCTCCATGTATGACCCAGTCCTGCTTCCAAGCAAGAAATGCCAGTACATCAGTCAAAATTCAAGTAGAGAGAATTGCATGTTACCTCCATAAAATTCCCTGTATGCTTTGCAGTAAATACGCCACTTTTTCATAAACATCTGATATGTGGATGGCATGTATGTTGTTAAGTCCAGTTAAAGCTGCACTTCAGGAGACAGTAGAAATACATATCTTACCAGTGTGGATGAGATTTCAGAAAAAAAGGCAACATTTAAGGGAGACATATATCAACAGTCTCAAGTTCTTATCAGAATTCCTAGCAGACTGTTTCAATAACGGGGAGGAAATGCTTTAGAAAATTAGTCTATAGTAACTGTAGACTTATAGTTACATCTGATCATTACTGAATGAGGTCACCTTTGATTTTCCAGTGCATCTGGGAATATACTTATATAATAGACATCTCCCACAGCTTCTGCTAAGAACAACTTGGTGTGAAATGCATGAACAAACATTAAAAATATTTTGTCTTCTTCTCATATATGTAACATATGCATATAACAACTATATTTGTATAAGCAAGGAAAACCTAAAGGCTATTTATCCAAAAATGAGTTGATGTTTCTCCTAATTTTACTATCTCAGCTTCCACCTCAACTGTAAGTGTCTGTTTCGTCCAAAGGTATAGCAGTCTATGCCCCTGCACCTGTAGCACCTTGACACTACTACCAGTATGCCCCCATCCTTCTCCCCCCTTCACTTTGTAAAACAGCTTCCTCTTAGGATCACAATCCTGAACAAAGTGTTTGCAAAGAAAAACCAGCTACAGCCTGCTGACCTTGCTGTTGTGTTTCAACATCTGTCTGTATTTACAGTCCTTTTAGGAAATTGAAAATGATGACTGAGAAATTTCAGAGAGATTTTCAGAAGTCTTACGTAGAACAATGTGTACAGATCTCAGCAGGCTGGAGAAATGAGCTGACAGAAATCTCACAAATGTCAAAAAGGTGAAGCATAAAGTACTGCCCCTGGAGAGGAAAAACCCGGGCACCAGTTTGTGCTGGGGGCCACCCAACTTGAAAGCAGTGCTGGATCTAGGGGTCCTGCTAAACACTGAGTTGAGCATGAATCAGCAGCATGCTCCACAAATAGAGCTAACAGTATCATGTACTGCACTGGGAAGCTCTCCTAAGGCTTTTCCTGGAGACTATTAGAATCCAGAAGTCAAGAAAAACAGGTTTTTCTTGAAGAAACCACTTGCAGCTATCCAGACTTGATATAACCTGTCTTATTTCTGTCTGGTCCTCTTCATCTAAAAAATGTTGGCTCACAACATCATACTTACCCATCTCTCACCCATCATCACAGAGATTAGTACTTAACCTGCAATCCCATATCCCAGAAAAGAATTTAAACACTACTGAAAGTCTCACACAGACCTCCTGCTTTAAATCAAACATTCAACCTCCATCTTTGCCACACAGTGAACTGAGCTACACATGGGCTAAACGAATTCACATTAATCTTTAATTGAGATGCCTGGAGTTTACACATTCTGACAGAAAAGCATGGAAATTCTGGATAACGTATATGAATCCATTGCTGTCAAAGTTGCTGTAGTATGAAATGACTCTACACCTAGAACTTCCTATATAAGGCTTCTGTTATCTCAAGAACAGCACAGTGAAGTAACAGCCATATATTTTGACTGAGCAGCTCATAAATTTATTTATATGTTGGAACTGGGAGTATCATATTTCTTCCTATCTATTTGCCAGAGTTTACAAATGTACCATCATCCTGCAAATATGGCAAGAAACCATAGGTGGTACAAGATGTGTGAAGTGAAGGACAACGAAGTTTTAATAGAAAGAAATCTTAGGCTGATGAAGATCAAAAATGGCACATTTCATGACAGTAGCTTAGTTGTGGAGTGAAATAGTATCAGAGAATGCAAACAAATCTAAAGGAGTCCAAGTTATGGAATACACCTGCTACATAAATGATTCGCTAAATAATGGCATGTATAACATATAGTGACCAAGTAATTGGTGCTAGCTAGCAGCAGTTCTTCACCTTTTTGCAGAGTTAACAGACTGCTGACTGAATTCACAGTCAGTGCTTTTGCAGACCATAAAATGGGGTCAGTGCAATGGCCCTGGACTTATGTGTAAGTTTTTAAGCCAGTCTTTCTATATAGCTGCAAAGCCCTGATTCTTACTGAAGAACGTGTACACAGATACACTAAAGCAAATGGTAACCCACCTCCTAAAGCAGTTTAAAAAATTGCAGAAAAACAATTAGTCCTTTTTTCCTAGCTGTGAATCTGTGGAATATTGCTGGAGGCTAACACTAACTAGTGGTGTGTAGAAAGCTGTGAGATGGGTAGTTATTCCCAAGGCTGAAGACAGGTTGAGAAAACTCTCAACCAGAACAGTCTGTGTTGGATCAAAAATGATACCAATTTAAATAGAATAGCTTTAGTTTAGTCCAAAAATAAAACAGTGATAACAAGCTTACCCAACTGCAGTAATATGGTCCTCAAGGTGGAGTGACCAGACAGTTTGGAATGTAAAGCCCAGAGTAGGAAAAGAAAGACAGGTCAGGACTTCTAGCTTCCCAGCCTGCCAGCTTCTGACACCAGCACCATTCTTAACATACAATTTGAGTAGATGATAAGTAATTGAAAATTTGTTATATTAATTGCTTATGAGTCTTCCTGTCTTGCATGCATTAGAAATTTTCTTTAAACATGCATGTTTTAATTTGCACTTTAGCAAGTGAGTCCAGTATCCAGCAATCTACAGAATCTTCACTAAGAAAGTAAGCTTTTTTTAAGAATAAAGGAAAAAAACTTTAGCAGGAAAATACACATTACTTTTCCATGTGAGAAAAGAACTGTAACAGCAAAAACTTGCATATTTAATAACTCATTTGATATCCTTTTTATATTAAGGAAAAGATGACACACATGAGAATGAAAGATTGTTCTTTTATGCTAACCTGAGCACTTCCATTTATTTCTACTTTTATTTTCTCATTCAGATTGAAAGCTTCAGTAAATAATAAATCTGGAAAAAGGCTTCAGTTTATATTCCATAAAATCTTTCAAAAAGATGAACCAAAAGTCCAAGGTCATTTTCATTATAAATATGCTATCAAGATTTGCAAAGATGCAGAAGCATACAAATCCCATTTTCACTAAATGAGTTGTTTTTAAAATAGCAATAAAGTATTTCAGTAAAAAATTTAAGTTTTGTATGATGGCATTTAGTTTGCATTTCTTCTTTTCACAGGTCAGAAGTCTAGTTGAAGTTTTAAAATTTTCTTTCTCCTTTTATATTTGCAGCTAAGTTTATCCTGCATGTCCCTGGAAGGCTTCACATTTTGTCTATTAAGAAAATGAAACCTGAACAGAACTCATAAGAAAAACGTTAGGCTGCTTGTTCAGAACTTTGTGTTTTTGCTTTCCACTGCCCCAAACATCTGCCAGCCTAGAATGTAGAGTTTCTTAGTCAAAAATCAAGTACTTCAAATATCCAACTAATGACTGGTAAACACCACTCTTTGATTCCTTTGATCTTCCCAATCTTCAGCAAGGATTGTTCCCCAAAGTTAGCCTAGTTACTCTTCAATGAGAAAAATCTGTTGTTGTTTTTTTTTGATGTTTTTTTTCTTCTTTTTTTTTCATTTATTTGTTTTCTTGCTGTTGTTCTGTTTTTTAAGTCCATGGACTTTAAAATATTTTATACCTGCACAGGAACAACCGTGCTTCTGACTAGCAGGAGTACAAGTTCAAGGACTGTGAAGAATTCAGGCTTATGCATATTTGCTTCATTTTGATGATGACTGTGCAGTATCGTTGCACAGAAGGTTACTCAAACATCTAGTGGATAGTTATGTTTTATCTCTCTTAAACAGTGCAGTTCTACTACTACCAATGAAGATTTATTGTCTGTAAATAACACAGACTGATCAGACACAGGATTTGGTCAGACAAGCATACTAACCAGCCCCTTAAACACAACCATACACCTCTTTGCCCTCTTTGGTTCCACCCAAATCCCTTCCCCTGCACATTGCCTCGAAGGTGGCACATTGCCATCAGTCCCAACCCAATCCTCCCCCTTCCCCCCGCCAGTCAGGTATTCAGGGTCCCCAGGTTTGTGTCCTTATCAGTTATCAAGTCCAGGTTAGGCCCTCTTTGAAGTGATGCCTACAGTTCCTTGATAGCCCATCATTTGGTGTGACTGACCAGACTGGTTTCTTCACATTATTTTGTCTTTCTTGTAGTTACTACTCCTCTGTCAGGTCTATGTCTCTATGTTTTGTTTGCTGCCTCCAATCTGCTTTTTGCTCCCATTGACACTGATCAGATAAACTTCAGGTAGCAGACACATTCTTTCCTTCCCCAAACTCTTACAGGTGACTTGAATAATTGGTCTGCATAATATAAAAATCCAGAATGATTTTTCAGTGTTTTTAAAATTTTACGTCTCTGAATTCTTGACCAAAGCAAAACTCTAGTTTTTCAATCTCCTTAATCTACTCCAACAATGAATAAAGAGATAATATATTTTGTAATACAAATGGAAATATTTGACTAACTACAAATACTGAACTGTTAACCTATTCATTCCAGCATCTATTAGATTAATTCAACACTTGCCCATATTTGAAAATAAAAGTAGGACATTGTACGTATTATCTTCACCTTTCTAAGAAAATTATAACAATGATCTTACATAGGAGAAATAGCTATGACAACTAGGATAGTGTCCAGGTAAACAATTGTAGCCACATAAACAACCAGATGTGAATTAATTATTTATTTTTCAATATTCTACTGAATCCTGGACAAGTTAAGCATGCTTGAAAATACACATTTAATTTTATTATTCTGAAATAAATTCATAGTAGTCTTCCAGTGGAGCAAGAATGATGAAAAGGCAAGTCACATCATGGAATGCACTTAGCTGACCAGAAGACAATTACCAGCTGGTGTCTAACCCTAGTATTATGTACAGTGTGGTAGAACTGTCAAGAAGACTCAACAAAGTAATGCTTAAAGTAGGAAATCACTCAGGAATATGGTAGAGGACTGCATAGCTGCTTTCCCACAGTAAAGTAGAAGTCCAAAGGAATGTCATAAACTATTTGTCAAAAAACAACACAACCCTAAAAAAATTTAAGAAATACTAGAGCCATTCAGAACAGAAGCGTTCAGGTCAGTTTGGTTAGCATTCTGTGTGAAAAATAAGCTCTTATAACTAACATATCCTCTTCCTACACACTGAAATGCACTGGGGTGCTGTCAGAGGGACAAGAATTGATTTCAGGTTCCTTACTTACTATTATTTAGCAAACAGAAAATACCTGTTTATAATTACAGAAATTACTCTTGCCCAGTGTGTGAACACTAGTTGTTTCTTGCTGGATGTGAGTAAAAAATGAAGACTTCACAGGAAGTGCTGACTCTGCTAATTGTTACTTGCCACTTGCCAGCAAACAAAATGAAATTCAATAGATTTCAGAACAGTTAGTGCTGAAAAAATTAATGTGATATAAATGTCTACAAGACAGAAGTTGAGTTCCAGTTGAAATACTAGAACTACCAAAAAAAGTGGTAAAGAAGAATTTTGTGAGGAACTGCACTCACAGAGAAATTTAATGAAGGACATTAGCTGAGTATAAAACTTCTAAAGTATGAAGAAAACAAACAGGAAACTATATAATTGCTTTATATTTTGCTTCGTATATTTTCAGTGCTACATAGAAGTGACGATACAAGTAAATTAGAATTATTCCCTCATAGTATGAAGTGAAGATAATGCTCCCATACGCATATGTAAATTTCTGCAGAATATTTAATTAAAAGAATACCCATGCAAGGATGCAGATTATTTTGCTAATTTTAAAGTTACAGTAAAATGCTACTGAACTGGGAGTATGTTATTGTTTACTCTTCCTTTTCATTTCTTTTTTTTTTTCAGACACAAAATATTCTCTTAGAAAAACAGTTAAATGCTAATAAAATTTGAAGAACATAAAGGAAAATTTAAATGGGATATAAATTAGATTATAAATGGTGAGTAGTCACACTTTAATTTATGCCAAATTAAAACTGGTCATTATAACAATCATACTGCTCTGCCCCGTACTAAAGTCTTTGTAAGGCCTTGTGTTTGAGTTTATATATAAACACTAGGACTTTTAATCAACTGTACTCAGTTTGAAGATGTTTTAAGTGTCTTCTCTTATTCATAGGAAAGTTGAAGAGACAGTAAATTGGAAATACAATATATCAGTATCGAAAATATTAAGACAAAAAGCCTCCAAACTTCTAAAGATAATCTAAGTACCTGTTTTGCAAAGGCAGTTTTTTCCAAGCCTACAAACATATCCATAAAATGAGTTCTGTTCAAAACTGGGAGTCAACTTCAAAATTATCAGCTTATTTCAGTTTATGATATCATACAATGTTACTTAAAGGAAATTGTCAATGAAGTTCATGGTACACCAGGTACTTGTACACCCAGTATATAACTACTGTCCTTGCATCAAATGAAGAAAGTAGAAGTCAAGTTAAGTATTTGATGAGATATCCCATACAAATATCAAACACAACATAGACTTGAAGTTTATTCATTGGTTGTATTTCTCAGAATATTTTTGCTTAACCTTTTGCAGTATCTGGATATTCCGTATGTACTACATTAAAATTCTACTCTTTTTGAAAGCAGAATGTTTTAGTTGAAGTTGGTTTATTTTTCAAATGATGCTAAGATGTTTTCATGTGTAAAAGTATTTAATTATTTCTGAAGTCCAAGCCAGACATGAGCTCTCTTGAAATAATTGATTACTTTTCTACCAAATATCATTAAATTGTCTTTCAGGTAGTCATTTAAATAATTTTGTGCACCTGGTACAACATAACATGCTTCCAAAATACTGCATTTTACATAAATGTGTGCTTTTAAACAAATCTCTCTCACATTATTAAATTTGACTATGTACTTTTCTTTAAAAGGCTTAGCATTCTGTTATTCCACCTCCTTAAGGAAAATAAGTAAATATAGTAACCTTGCACTTATCAAGAGTAAATCATAAAGAAAAAAACATGGTCTAAGGGTTCTTGAAGTTATTTTCAAACTATGCACTGCTTTGCAATTCATAGACATCTCAACTACCAGATGAAGAAAAGGAATGAAAGTAGAGAGACTAGAATATTCTGGACTTTATGAAATAAATACATTTTCCCCCCATTTCTTATCATTCCTTGCATCATTCTTGCATCTTTGTAGCATTTAGGCTTCCTTTGTAATGGCATGGAACCACAGCCGGTCCTAGGAACTGTTCACGTGCAAAACAAAGAGCCATTCCTATTCTGAATAGAAATAAGCATTATCTCCGTATGCTTTAATTACATATGCAGTTTGTTTAACATAAAAGCAGAGAGACTACAAATAATTATTTTGTAGATGTTAAGAAGAGGCTTATTTAAATGACAATGCTGCACGTAATTAGAAAAGATGAGGGTAATTTGGCAGTAGAAACTCATTTTTGTCTTTTCATTGTCTAAAGAGAAAATTACTTGTGATCCTCTCAGTAGGTTTTTAAGCCTCAACTTGAAACCTCTAACTTCAGAAAATATTTCAGGAGATGTTTAACCGATTGATTCTGTAAGTGGTACAGTTCACTGAATCTTGAATTGCTGCTGCAGTCCGTTTTCATTACACTGTTTTCTTTTAACATTAAATTTCCAACCCATTCCTCTTCAGAGGCACACAACAGCTTTCTCCTGGACTGAGAAACAGAGTTTATTGATATAAATCTAAAAGGAAAGAAAAAGCTTAAGGATTAGAAAACGCTGTAACTATATAGAGTTGTTTACAGAGTATTTTGCAAAAAGCTGAGAATAGTATGTTTTCTGATGGTATTGGTTAAGAAAGCAACTTTTTACAAATTTGACTCACACAGATGTTTTATGTATTTGCAAAATCAGTGAATGTTTGGTAAGTTCCGTAACATGCATTTACAGAATTTGAATACAGTCTTTTTTAAAAAGGTGATTATATTTGGAAAACATGATCATGCCAGGAAGCATTATGAAGAAATCTGAATGATCTGCCTATAATGGAATAATTCGTATGTATTGTAGACATCCTACTGTCAAGTGCTGATTTACCAAAAGAGGAATGAGAAGTACAGTGTATAATTTCAGTTCCTCAAAATCTTAACTTCAAACACGTGTTTTTGTGATCACCTGGACTCAGCCCTTGCACATCCTCAATATTTACAGGATATGCATGAAAGAGCAACAAAAAAACAAACAAAAAAAACCCTCACAGATAAAGTTAGAGACTTCTAATAGCACAGCAGCTTGTCAGCTACATTTGTGTGTCCCTTAATTTGTACCCAACATTTTAAAGAGTACAAAAATTATCTTACTTTACTCAAGAAATAAAAGCTGTCATATCTGTAAAAGTCCACTTTATGGCAACAGATTTTATTCTACTAAAGATTCTGAATTACATCCAGGGCCCTAGTACCTTAAATAAGCCAATGAGAAGCAGTGATATTTGGGATTCTGGAAAATCCAATGCTCCTGACTGAAGTAAGCACAGTGATAACACCTAGAGTGATTTTTTTGCGATTTAAATTTCAACATGGATAACGAGCTATTGACATACACTAAAATTACATCAGTTCTCTCTTGATCTCAAGGCATTCTGTGATCTGCCTAGATCTAAAGAGAGCACTGCTGATTACTTTTAAAGGACTCTTTTGTTTTTTGAAATGAAAACAAATTTAATAAAATGTATAACAATTACCTTCAGTATATCCCCGCTTAATGAAAACTAATGTATTAAATGGCAATCTATAAGAAAGGTCGTGTCACACAGCATAGAAAGTCTGAGCTATTTTCTCTAGTGGATAAGGAGATACTTAAACATAAAGATTGAATAATGGTTTCCTAAAAGACCTAAAGTAACATTTGTTCAGAAAGCCTTCTTTTAATCAGCTCACAGCCAGATGTTTTACAAAGACAAGGATGATTTATTTTGGCCAACTCTGGAGAGGCTCTACCTGGCACTGTGTGCCCCTCTGCAGCCCACTGTTCCAGAGGGCCCCCTGCCTCACTCCAGCTGCACAGGACAGAGAACACACTCCAAATGCATTTCTGAAGTATCAAGTTGAGAGTCTATTAATGGCCTCAAAAAAAGTTCAAATGGGAACGTGAAATTTCAGAAAACCTCAGATGAGTTTTATATCCTAGAATAAAGAGATCAATAACAGGCTGTAATTGCTGGCTACCATTGTTTCTAATTAGAGGACCACTAAGTGCCTATAACTGCTGCCAGCTGCTCAGCAGAGGTCAAAAAGGCAAAATGAATGCTGGGAATTATTAAGATAGAAGTAAAGAACAAAACAGATATAATTGTTTTGCCACTGTATGGATCCTAATTGGAGATGTAGCACATATAACATCTGAAAAAGGATGTTCAAGAGTACACATGTATATATGAGCCATCAGTTCCCCAAATCCTCCTGTTAGCCTTAATGGAAGGTATGTATGATGTTTGCCTTTTTTTAGATATCATGAGTTCACTGTGACCTTTGAAAGATAGTAAAATAGTGGACTCATAATGTCATTTACTATCTCCCTTGTAAAACAATTCTTAAATTGTTATGTTCTAGGGCACTCCAAAGAACCAGTATACAGAATTTCCCTCAGGAATTAATGAAGTAAACTATTTTCAACTAAGACCTGTTTATGAGAAAGGAAATGCTTATCAAAACAGTATCAAAAGACTCCATGTTAAAAATCCGGTTGTGTCTTTACTCATTTAATTACGGAATTTGCAGAGATGATAATACAAATTGCAACTATACAAAATATAATTTTCCTGCAGAACCTCTCTGCAGTGGATCTTCTTCCTTCCTCAACCAGGACAGATGAAAACTGGGAAAAGTGGAAGTGTCTATCACAGCAAGAGAGTGAACAAAGGCTAAAACAGGTAATATTTTTATTTCTTCTTTATGGGTGAAGGCAATTGCGAAGAAAATATTATTCAAGGATATCTTCAGAGTCTATCTCCATTGCAATGTTCTGTCATACCTGCATGTGGCTCCATGGACGCAGCTGAGTCTGAGACACTCCTGATGACAATTTTGAAATCTGTGTAGCTCAGAACAGGATTTTTGTTCCTGATATTTTTTTTGAACAAGTGCATACCTGTATTAACTGAAAAATTACAACTCTGATCCACAGTATTACCTTCTTACTGCAGATTCACAAAACAAGAAAATATTCTTCCTTTCCACCAAATTTTTTCTCCTTTTCTAGTTAGTCCTACTTCCTCACCATTGCTTATGCTCCATCTTTTATTTTCAGTTTTTTTTTTCTTGTTCATTTTCTTTTCAGACATATGAATTAAAAAGTAGTTACAGGAAGCTGTATTTCCAATAAGGACCAGTTTAAAAGAAATCTTTGTGGGTTTACCTGGGAATAAGGATTGGAATCTGCCCAACTGAGCATGGATTATAGAACAGCATGCTTTAGTTAATAAATATATTTCAAATGTGATGTAAGAAATTTCCTGTAATTCCATATGAACAAAAAAGTGATATCTGGCTTCGTGAGACAAATCAAAACTCAGTGCTGAGATCATATCTATAGAAATGAAACAGGCTTGAAAAACCTTAGAGGCCTTTGTAAACAACCAGAAATACTTCAAAATTCAGAAAGATCTCTGAAGCTAACTTTTTTTTTTTTAACATATGTCAAATATTATAAACACATACGAAAAGGTAAAAAAAAAAAACCAAGAAGTCAATTATAGCACTATTAAGATTTACTAAAGGACTCTTAGGGAAAAAAAATACACAGGATGTTACTTCAGAACTGCTTGAATTTCTAGTGAAAACAAATACAAATACTAATTTCTGTAATGAAGAATGCAAAAATATCTAGTAGCATAAAGATACAAATAATTCATCTTCTGAGACAATTTATTCCAACTAGGTGCCCTAGGATAGTTCTGGCACTGTCCTTATGTGCAGTTCAGTGCATCAAAATTAGAAGCCTGAGTTTCCTGAAGTCAGTCCAGAGAAGTCAGCACCTCAAGTCTGGCAATTGAAAGTGAAAAATTCACCAAGTAAGTGCAAGTCTTTCTGCCACACAACAGTAGCCAAAAAGAGAAAAAATCATGGATTCTCAGCCATTTGAACAGATTGTCAGGGCTTCTATGTGACTATTGTTAGTGTTATTTTGAGACCAACAATATATGATATATATAATATGATAGATTATGTTTTCTAAACAAAGAAGCAAACAAACAAATGAGCTAGAGATCTAATTGTCTGTAGCTATTGGGATGTTTTATGATCTCTTTCATGCAAAATATCAGAACTGATGACCTAAACAGTTCTCTTGGCTTCAAAATGTGAACCTCTATAGCTTATTAAAAAAGGAAATCAAACAAAATTCACTAGCAAGTACTTAGTATTTTATTATAAAATATTTTAGGGTAAGACTGTTCATAGATAGTTTCCCTTACACAATTGTTAGAAAGGAAAAACCTTTTTGCTACAGTTAAATGGCAATATATCAGAAGCCATTCATGACTCAAGTTTTTCTTCAATATTAAGATCTTACAGATATTACAAAGCCAGTTTCTAAAAGATGTGGGCAAGAAGCTGCATTGTGAATGCAGATTATCAGTCTCTGTGCAGTATTCATGAACATTATTAATGACCATGAATCTAGAACAGTAAACTATGGATTTCAATCTCACTATAATTGATCTATGTAATTCCTACTTTAAGGGCAATTAGGCTCTCTTGGGGAGAATAGTCAGACTTCCATCTTTTCAGCTACCTGTAATTGCTGGTGGTAGGATAGTACAGAGAAATAGTATGAACTTATGGCATCTTACTCATCAAGACTGTAGGATATCTACACGTGCCATACTAGAACAGTCAGAGAAGAACCTAGGAGCAACCTCAGCCAAGGAAGAGGTGATATCACTAGTGCTCTGCACTACCCTACCACTGTGCTAGAGAAAGAGAAAAGTGCTGCCAGCTGTACACATTATGCCACAGTGTGAAGGAAGAGTAGAGCCAGGAACAGACACAGGCAGAAGCAGATGAGGACCTGAAAAGGGGTAATATGTGGCCAGATAAGGCCAGGCTGCCAGCTGTGCAGAGATGTGAAAATATAGCTACCACAAAAGCACTGACACCTAATTTCATATTATTTAGCAGAGTATTTCAATACTGCTTAGACCTGCTTTTCTACCACAGCATGGTATGGACATATAATCCTCACAGTCAACCAAAGAAGCAAGGTCTGCCTGTACTACACACGCACAGAAAAAAGGAAATAAGAAAATCTTGAAATCTTGTAGAGAAAAAAGAGCAACTCCCAGAAAAATATCTCTGCACTCAGCCACTCTGGATAAGCACCCACATGAACTATATTTAGACAAATACATTAAAATAACTTTAAAACCAACACTCATTCCTGGCTGATGTTCATGGCAGTTTTTCACTAGCTGAATTTGGAAATATGCAATTTTTGTTAATTTCTTATAAGCATGACTTGTTAAAAAACAAAACAAAACATAAACAAAGACCAAAAAAAAAACCACCTCACATTACTCACATAAAGTGGGACAGAGAAATGAGAACAGTCCCAACTGAATAATTGGAATGAAACTTCAGTTGGAGTTTCAAGATCCTGTGCACTGAGAAGAGTTATCGTCTTCAAAAGCTGGCAAAGCATTCCTAAATTCACTATAGTCTCCTAGCTTTATAAATTCTACAGAACTGAATAGCAACATAAGAAAATTTTAAAATAAGTGGTCTTGAGATTTCACACGCACCCAGAAGCAAAATTAATTTAAGTGACTACAGAATATGACACAGTCCATCAGTCTTGAGCCATTCACGTAATAGCAGAGGGAAAACTACAAACTGAAGTTAAAAAGGCTACTTTTTCTTTTAAAAGAGCTGTGTTTTCCTTACTTTCTTGGGTAATTGTCTTAATCATTTTTGAATCAGGCTATAATTGTGTTCTACCTTTTATACTACACATCGTAAAACTACTATTGTCGTTAACAGAATTGTTTTCTTATACTGACTATGTAGGATGTACATTTCTTGAGAAGTTTGCAAGGGTCATACCACCTAGTTCAGATGATTAAAATACACCCAAACTATAGTTAAAAAAAAAGTTCTTAAAAATAATTTTCTCCTGGAAATAAGATCTTCGCTGTGTGTTCTTGTTTTGTTTTTAAACAGCAGCATATGATCTTAGTGTCCCTTAGTGTTTAAACTGGTGATTATATCACTAGAACTTCAACAGCCCACTGAAGCTGTGTATAGAGAGGTACTTCTCAGTCCCCAAACCAGCATTTTCAGAGAAAGCATCCAATTCCATTATGTGTTCTCATTGTTACTATCAACTATTTTAAAAGCCTATGCGAAAGCATGTTTATCCTGTAAACTGAAGGTGCTTTATTTTCTACCTTGTCACAGTAGATTTCAGGGAACCTACTGTACATTACATACAGTAACCTTACTGAAGGTAAATAAACCATATATACAAAAGTATAATATCAAAAATAAAAAATATTTTAAATGTTATCAATTGCAATACTTGCATAATTGCATTGTACCATCCAGAAAGGTAAAAACAAAACAACAAACAACAACAAAAAACAATCCAAAAAGTCATACATAAGCAATGGAAACGTAACAGATCAGTTCTTCTCTGTGTTTTCAGATAAGAGATTAATTTGCTAAGCATTTACTGTTAGGTGTTAAATATTTCTTGAGAAGCCCATTCAAACACCTTAATGACTCATATTTTAAAATGAAGTCCCAAGAATCATTATCAAGACATAAAAGGATCAATTTCTAGTGGTTTTATCTTGCAGTTAAATCAGATGAGTTTGAGTTTATTTATTTCCTTGGAAAGTAATTTGCTAACAAATGAACTTCCTCTTGAAGACTAGAAACTTTCTGTGACTTAGACAAAGTCAAAGGCAGACAGTCATTCCACCTGCTTTGCTATAGAGGACTAGTGTCATTTCCATTTCCCCACAGTATCTGTCCCATACACAGATACAGAGCTGACAGATAGGACCCATGACATTCTTTGGATTGACAGCAGGAATCCAGCCATGATACCTTAAGGTGAAGTTAATAGGACTAAACTCTACTACTGGGTACCTGAATTGCTGTGAAACATCTATCGCATTTTTTAGCAAGTCCCAGATTTGCTGCAGTATTACATGCTCCACACTTCTGTTTTTCTCAAGTACTTTGTTTTCCAATCAGTATACTGGGATTAATGGTTCCCATGGATTCTTTTTGTCAGGCTTTGACAAGAAAGCTGAAAGTACACAGAAACTTTCAGAAAACTGTTTGCAAGGCGGTACCTACAACTCCTATTCTTTTTGCATTGTAAAACTCTTCGTACAACACCCTTCCTCCCCCTCCACTCATGGGATGCACAAAATCCAGTCTTCCTTCAGTTTGCTCACACACAGTCCAACCATTAATTTTACCATCTCATACCCAGAACTTTTAAAGCCCAGCAGAACAAGAATCTCTTCATGCATCTATAAGGCTTGCGGGGTAATTTTCTTAGGTGTGCCAGGCACATACAATTTCTGCTCACTGCTGTTTCCACTGTGTTACACTGCCCAGGTGAGTTACAACACTTTCCCACCTGTCACTTCTCACAGGGTATTCAGAGCATCTCCCACTTACAAAACAGAAACATTCGCAACAAGCTTGTATCTATTGTAACCCACCACAACTTACTCACAGAGTCTGAGTGTCTTCTGGAAGTCTGGGAATGAAGTGGATGTCCCTGCAGGTAATTTTGTAGTCATCCCAGTCGGAGCACTCGCAGAAGGCTGTCGGACACTTTTCCGTCCCCTGGCTGCACAGCACCAGCACCAACTGGAAAGCGACAACCAGCCACAGCATCTTCCACCGTCCTCTGCCGCTCTGCCCCTCGCTTCCTGAGGAGAAGAGAGGGCACAGCCCACCGAAAGCAGCCGCTCGGGAAAGGCGGCACCTCTGCTGAACAACCCGCCCCTTCCCGCAGCGGGACCAGCGGAGGGCTCGCAGAGTCCTGCGCGCCCGCTGCCTCCAGAGAGCTGCGTCTACCCCTCCCGGCCCCCGTGCCCACCCCATCTCTCAGGCCCCCGTTCCCCGGCCCCTTCCACCGCTCTGCGGTACAGCAGGGTCTCCCGCAGCCGAGGGGCTCCGGGGCCACCTGCCGAGGACGGCCGTCGCTGCCCGGCACGGCAGTGCCCGGCATCAGGCGGTTTCGTCGCTTTGCCGTCGCAGACGGTGGCGAGAAGAGCTCACCGAGCCGTTTTATGAAGCGGCGGAGCAACTTGTGGACATCGCATCCGTTTTCCAGCACCTCTGCAGCAAAGAGGAGGGACGGGACTGTTCAGAGCAATTGTCGAGTTGCAGCGCGGGCTGGAACGGGTGATTTTAGGGACGTGGTTAGTGGACATGTTGGTGATGGGTTGACTGTTTGACTGTGTGTTCTTAAGAAGTCTGTTCCAACCTTCGTAATGAAGTGATCTGTACGATCTTTAAGGGCCCCTTCCAACCCAAACTGTTTAACGATTCCACGCTTTTCACCAAATCAAAATTCACTATCTGTAAATATGTAAATAAAGTAAATATGGTAAAGTAGATAAAAACAGCATTAAAGATTTGAAAACATGGTTTTGAAAGCTGCATGATAAAAAAGACCAACATGGAAAGAGAAGCTTTTTTTTTTTTTCAAATTATCAGGAAAAGATAAAATCCTTTCACATAAGAGAAAGAAAATACTCAACCTTGATATAAATAAGGTGGAACCATTGTCATTTCAGGTGGTCACTGGTAGGGACATTGGTTTACACACATCACAGGAGTAAGATCTGTGTCTGACAGACATAATGAAAACTGAAAAGATCTGGTTTATACTCATTTAATTCTACCTTTCTTCAGACACAAGTGATGCTTCCTAAAAACAAATATATAAACATATATAAATATATAATTGTTGAATCCAACAAGGTAGCATAAAGAAAATTCTTTAATACTTTGCCTCAATACTTTTTTTTTTTTTTTTTTTTTTTCATCTAAATACCAGTCATTTCTCCTTCATGCAGGTATATTGCATAAATCACAAAACAAGAAAAATGTCAACAAAATGTTAACAGAAGTGTAACTCTCTAGGAAGGAGGAAATTGAGAAAAGTAACCTGCTCACAGTAAGAAATTAGACATGCTCATAGTTAAAAAAAAAATGAAATACAGATACAACAAAAACTGAACAAGAATAAAATTTTAGTTTAGTAGAGCTAGACTCAGCCTGGGTCCTTTACCCAAAGACAGTGAACAAACAGTCAACTTGATCTAACATTCTATGTGTTACAATATCAGCATGCTTCACCTGAATTTTACTAGAATATCAAAATGCTGATTTACTTGTTCTTACTGCTAAAATAGCCAGCCTGTCCCAGGGATACTGCATTCTGTATTAGCAAAAGGACATGAAAATCTCAGTTCCTTTTGACTTGGGCAAATAAATACTTTGACTGACACAGGCTGACACAGAGGAAAACAAAATCATCTAGCAAAATGAATGGATCACCAGAAGAATTTCTGTCTTCTCTGGATCAGTGCTTTTAGCTGCCATGAGTCTATTCTACTCTTGACTTCCAAGCAGCAAGAGCCATAGTTAAAAGACATAGGTTCTTTTATACAGAAAACAATTCCTGACACTGTCCAGCAGTGGCTTGTCAACTTTGAGCCACAGCATTAAATTCCACTTCCAGCTTAATCTCTGTCCTCTTGTAACTGTCTTGATGATCCAATACAGATAGGAGCACTATAGAAGAGTCTGTGTTTTTCACAGCAAACAAGACCTGGAGAGAAAGAGACGGGATGTGTACTCTCTCTTTAAGGGTAGCACTGCTGGAGCGATATTCTGTAACCTCTTGCAAACTCTCCCTCACTTACATTCTGAATTCAGTGTTACTTTTTATGTACTACTTTTTGTGGATAAGCAAAAGAACAATAGTTTTATATTGGTGGAGAGATAAGTAGTACCATGATTTGAATAAGTTAAGTAGGTTTGCATAAATCCACTCATACTTACTTTATGAACGAAATATATCTTTATGTTACTTACCTTTACTAATAAGCTACTGTCTATTAGCTATCCATAGTAATTCTGCTGCAGGCTGCTAAACTAGAGGATGTCTATGTTGGCTTTCTGTCACTGAGGCAAAGTAATTAAAGTTACAATTTATTTAGGGGGGAGAAAGGTAAGCAAGCAAGAACTGGTACTGGAAACTTTGGTATATCTGCTGCTCCGTGGCAACCATAGTAGTCCAGAAAGTGTTAATGGAAGGAATAAGTATCTTCCCAGCTATTAATAATAGATTAAAAATGAATGAGTGACTGTAGGCCAAAGAAATGGCAAGGATGAGGTGGCAAGAAGCCTGCCTGGATGGGCAAAGATTTCAAGGATAAACTGAAAGGAAGTAAGGTCCATGAAATGTGGACAAGGGGCCTGTATACCTGGAAAGAATACAGGAATTTTGTCAGGCCCTGTAGGGATATAACAATGAAGGGAAAGGCCTTAGAATTAAATCTTGTAAAGGAGGTAAAGGATAACAAGAAAGGTATTTCTTTTAGGTATGTCAACAGTAAAAGGAAGACTAGGGAAAATATGCGTCCCCTACTAAATGAAGTAGATGCCTTGGTAACAGAGAACACTGAGAAGGCAGAGATTTTGAATGTCTTCTTTGCTTCAGTCTCTATTGCTAAGACTAGCCCACAGGAATCCTAGACCCTGGAGGTAAGAGAGAGAGTCTAGGTAGAGGAAAACTTCCCATTGGTTGAGGTGGATCAGGTCAAAGAGTGTTTAGCCAAAATCGATGCACCCAATGGGATGCTGTGCACCCCATATGCGCTGAGGAAACTAGCAGGGGTGACTGTGGAACCGCTTTCTAACATCTTTAGATGTTATAAAGATCCTGGTAAATGGGAGAGGTACCTGAAGACCGAAGGATAGCCAATGTTACTCCTAGTCTTCAAAAAGGGCAAGAAGGAGAATCTGGGAAACTGTAAGCCAGGCAGCCTCACCTCTGTCACTGGAAAGGTGATGAAACAACTTGTTCTGGATGCCATCTCCATGCAAGTGGAAGAGAAGAAGTTTACCAGTAGTCAGCATGGATTCACCAAGGAGAAATCATGCTTGACCAACCTGATTGCCTTCTATGATTTCATCAATGGCTGGGTAGATATGAGGAGAACAGTGGATGTTATGTACCTTAACTTCAGCAAGGCATTTGATATTGTCTCCCACAACATCCTTGTTATGGAAACTCAGAATTTGTGGGATGAGTGGATGGTGAGGTGGACTGAGAACTGGCTGACTGACAGAGCAGAGGGTTGTCATCAGTGGCACAGAGTCTAGTTGTAGGCCTGTAAACAGTGGTGCTCCCCAGGGTTTTTTTCTGGGTTTGGTCTTTTTGAACAGTTTCATCAGTGACCTGGATGAACAGATAGAGTTTGCTAATGATACAAAGCTGGGAGGATTGACTGACACACCCGATGGCTGCGTTACCATTTAACAAGTCCTGGACAGACTGGAGAGTTGGGCACGAAGGAACCTGATGGAGTTTAACAAGAGCAATTGCAGAGTCTTGCAGAGTCAGATATTCAAGACTCCTCTGGATGCATAACCGTGTGATCTATTTTAGGGTACCTGCTTTAGCAGGGGCTTGGGCTCAATGATCTCTTCAGATCCTTTTCAACCCCTGTGATTCTGTGAAGTTGTAGATGTTCTGAGTAGATTTTAAAAGGAGTAAGAACTGTTTGATGTATGGTTTCAACTTAAATCTTGAATGTCAGAAGCATTGGATTCCTCTAATTCAAGGCCTTATAACTTTGGAGCAAATAGGACAAAAGGTGTTACTTCAGCCTCAGGAGGGCTCCAAGTCTGGGTGCATTTCTTCCAGGGCTTTGAGACTTGGGCTTGCATGTTCAGAACACTGTTTTGAGAGAAAAGGACTGTTGTTAACCACAGGTTGATTTCACAGGCACTAGCTTAGCCCTCAGAATAGTTATGCTCTGACTGAAATAACTTTGAAGTTCCTCAGTAAGTAGAAATGTATATGGAGCTTGCCAGCCAGAGGTCTGCAGTCAGATTTTGTTTGTTTCACACAGTCAGCACTCTGCCCTGGACATTCTTTCTACCTCATTACTGTACACCCTCTGTATTGGCCTTGGGGCTCCATGTCAGCACAGGCCTGGGCATCCAAACTTGGGTCTCAGTGAACCGGACCAGCTTTCCAAGCTGATGTCTTAGTCTGGCCCAGCCAGTCCTTGTGCCCAGGCAGGTGCCTGGTGCTTGGGGTTGGGGCTGCCCCTGTGCCCCAAGCTGCCCTGCTCCTGTCTGGAGTGGTGAGATGGGCCCTGTTATTGGCCTGCTCTGCTGCCCTCATACCCAGCTCAGAGGGATACACCCTGCTAGCCATGCTCTGACTTCCCCTAGACACCTTCTGGTCTTTCCGGCCAGTGTTTTTGTTAACAAGCTGGTGGCTGGTGAAACCAAATGTATGTTTGATAATATACATATGGCCCCAGGCTAGGGAGGTCTGTAAACTCTAGATCATATTTTAAAAATTCCTTTGTTAGCTTAACAAGAAGAGGAAAATTCAGGCTGCTACATGCAAGAAGACACCTTCTGGATGACAGAAAAAAATAAAATATTATGCAGTTATTCCACTTTCCTTTGCATTTATGGAGTTGTCTGCAGTACTTTACCTGGTTTGGGGCACTAAATGCCAAGACAAGCAGAAAACCTGAGGCTTATTCAGTGTATAGTAAATAAAATAGGTTTTAGAGGCATGATCATTAAAGGAATGATGGAATGGTGGAAGAGTACTGTTTAACTTAGGGAAGACTACAAGTATTTTAGAATGTAGAAGGAACAATAATCAGTAGTTCTGATCACACCAATTCTGAAAAGTGATGGTAATTAGCACTTCACATTGACTGGCAACTTGCCATCCCATGTAAAATATAGACAAATGTTCCTTTCTTTTATACTATATGTATTATAAGTATCATCCACTTATGTGCATATATACACGTTCAGTTATATATATGCTATATACATATACATATATATGTACAATTATATATACAAACATATATAACAGACAAACATTGAAAATCCTGTATGCCCTCACTATAAAGAAATGAAGAGTTTTTCAGCAAGGAATATTGTTCCAGTGAATATTCTTCCAACCCTAATAAATAAATGAGACAGAAAAATCTCTTGTAAAACTGCAGTACATTGCAATTTCTTCTTTTCCTGGTGCTTTTTCAATTCTATCCTTCTCAGTTCTTACTACTTTAACCATTACAAATAGTGACAAAATCACGTTGCTCCACTGTTACAGATGCTCCCTCTAGTGACAGGCATGGCGGCTCATCCTCTGCATATCTCAATACTGCAAGACTCATAATTTCATTGTTTTGGCAGTGAATTTATTTAAAAATAACATTACTCTTTGCTGCCAGATCTGATACAGTATCTTGGACATCTTTGCACTCATTATATGGCTTATATGCAAAGCAAATAAACCACAACAGGTTCTTCCAAAGAAGCAATTAGCTCTAATTGCTGTTCTACATAAACTCCCAAAGGGATTACAAGATATCAACAGTTAAATCTTGAAATATATGTATGAGGAAGTGCTCAAAAAGAGGAGATCATTAAGTGAAGACTAAATTAAGGACTTTTCTTATTAATCCACACATTCTAGACTCATGCAAGGTTTGCCAGTTACTAGCTGTTTGTAATTTCAGTAACTAAAATAATTCTTATTCTGTCAGTACAAAAAAACAAACAAAAAAAAAAAACACACAAAACAAAACAGAAAACAACAACAACAACAACAAATATATACATATATATTAGAGATGCTGCTTTGACAGAGCACCAGTCACTAGACGGAGTGTCAAATTGCTACATGAAAGAATGTTGTTCTAGGATCTTGAAGATTCATGTCTGTATAACCAATTTATCTTTAACTTCAAGAACAGATAGTTATGGACCTTTATGGTTATGGGTTTAAAAAACTCTTGTGCTACATTTCATGGGGAAAAATAATATGAAAAAAAAAATAAAGCTCTCATTTGGCTGAAGGATGTACTGCTGTGTAAAGTCTAAGGTCTGTCAATTTTAATTATACTCAGAATATTGACATGGAGCTATTTCTTGTACTTGAGCAATTAGTTGAGGCAAGAAGTATAAAAGCTGTGTCTGCATTCAGAAAGGACTGCAGCATCACTGAACTACTGAGGTTCGAAGGGATGTCTGGAGGTCACCCAGTCCTACTCATCTGCACAAGCAGGGAACAAAAGCACTGAACAACCAGCACTAGAGAGCAACAGGAGAAAAAGAGCACTCTGGCCACTCTAAAAGCAAACACTGTAAGGTGACTCTTGCAACAGTACTTCAGATAATAGAAATGCTGAGATATATATTTTTGATTTCATTTAACAACATAAAAATGTTTTGTGCTTGAAAAGTTGAACAACTTCTTTAGTTTAGTACACACATTCAAACAATTGATTTCTCACGTTATCCTCCCAAACTGAAAAGAGGTTCTGTAGCAATTCAATTTAAATGCAGCTGCAATTCAAATTAAATGCAGTTGCATTTAACATCTATGTTGAGATGAAAGGCGTTCCTTCCTTATCAGACACAGAGCACGTTGGTAGCTCACAAGCTCGTTTTTTCAGTGGATCAGACAGGCTTCCAGCCTCAACCTGCACAGAACATACGGAACATTCATCTGCTTCAGCAGAGCCACAGGTTTTGTTTGTACTCCTTTTGTTTACATTTCGTTCAGCAAACGTTTGTAAACGTTAGCGTGAGTTTCGTCACGGTGTATCTTCTAAGCACTTTTATAAACACTGCTGTACATCAACGGCTACGCCCAGCCATACAGGCTGCCACTAGAAATGGGGATCCCTGCCCACGCCCCGCAGCTGCGGCCTCAGAGCGGCGGGGCCAGGCCTCCTCTTATTCCTCCTGCGGGCATCCGGCTGCGTCGCAAAGCTTCTTGGGAGCTGAAGTCCTCCGTTCCTCCTTCCCCGGGGCCGGACTGCAACAGGAGGACTACGTGTCCCATGGCAACCTCGCGGCGCTCCCAGGCTCCCGGAAGGCGGCTGTGCCCGCCGGTGTCAAGGCGGCTAGTTCAAGTTGCCATAGCGGCGAGGTGAGGAGGGTGGGAAGCTGTCGTGGGGAAGGGGTCAGCTGTGCCTCGGGGCGGGTTGCTCCTGCGGGGCCTCGGGTGCAGGCGGGCGGCCCGCGGGGTTGTAGGGGCACGCCCGGCTCTGTCCTGTGGCGCTGCGCGGGGCGAGGAGTTAGGGCGGGCCCGCAGGGGTGGGATCGGATGCTGGTAAAGCTGCGTTACTTGAGCGCGCTCAGTGCGAGCGGTATGAAAGAATCGTTCGCTGTGTTGGGGAGTTCAGGGAATGCGGTGTCACGTGTTGGTGATAAACGTAATTGTGGCGCCTGGAAGCACGGTGCTGGAGTGTCTCCTTGTGGCAGCGGGTGTCTGAAAGCTTTTGACACAAAGGGAAGCGCTATAGGGAAAAGAGGCTGCCAGGTATCGTGCCGTCCCTGTGTGGAACTGCTCTCAGTCCTCGTCTGGTTCACCCTTAGCTTCGCTCGCGGCTTTACCGCTCAGTTACCTAGTGATGGATTAGCGTATGTGCGGATAAACAAATAGAAACGCTAGGGAAGTAGTCAGGCTGTGTGCCGAGCTCATCTGCTCGCTTGAGGCTGCCAGCTGCGCGTCTTGCTGCTGTGCCATGCGGGTCTCTGTAAGGACGACCCCGTGGAATCGGAGCATTGAACCGGGACAGCGCGTGTTGAACGCTGCTGTGCTTCTTATGCAAGAAATGTTACGATCTGCCTAGGTAAACTAACCGAGCGCTGAAAGAACAAAATAGAAAGCAAAACCAGACACACGTGATTCCCAGTGTCGTGTAGGTTGTGTGGTTGTAAGCTGTAATCAGCAGAGGTTTTTGGGAGAAGTGATAGCACTCTTTTCTGGTTTAAATTAATGCAGAGGGCTTCCACACAGAATGTTTGTGCAAATCTCTATTCTGTATGTCTTTTTTTTTTTTAACCTAAAATAAAACTTCCTTAATTCTTTTAAAAATGAGGATGTTGCTTTATATGAGCAATGCTTCTCCAACTACAGTGCCTACAGTTCCTCTAAGGTTGCTTATAACAAGGAGGAATGCTACACAACTATAAATGCAGAGTTCACTTCAAGTCTGCGTAGTGTTTTCTTCTAGCTGTTTCTTAAATACCTTAGCCAGTAACGAGCTAATTTTGTCAGCTGAAAACAACCCCATTGATTCTGTTAGTGTAAATCTTCATTTCCCTTTTGTTTTCTTCAGTGGTTTAGCTGTTCTGATTTTGCCTTTAATGACTGAGGCACTTCCCAGAATTATACTTTCAGCTTATTCAGTCAGTTACTGCTTTTCATTGTATTTTTATCAACACCTTTCTCTCTTCTGTCACGAGTTCCCATATTCATTTAACTAGAGGCACATGTAGAACTGTGTGCTGAGACCCAGTTGCTTTGAATCTAGGAAAATTCAAAGAATTTACTTCTTATCAGCTGAGATTCAATAACTAACCTTTGGGATTCTGCTGGCTTGTCATTTTGACCTGAATTGAATTAGAATGCTGAACAGATGAAGGGCGTTTTCCCATGTTTTCTCACTATACAGGCATAGAGAGAAGCCCCTTTTCACTAATGTGAAACTGATGATGTTGTGAAAGGTATTATTTTGGGGTACTTTGATCTAAAAGGAAATGTGACCTCATGGAAGTCAGAGTTAAGCCTAATCTTTCTCTTGGAGCTGTTCAGCTTGCAAACTAGCTGTGTGAATTGCATAAAGTAAGGTTAGTTTTCTTGGACTTAGGGGATACTTCTATGTGATATTCTGCATAAAGAATAAATGTAACATGCTTTTCTGCATATTTAGGGAGGAAAAGAGAATGTGTTTTCTGTGAACTGCATATCTGAGGAATCTAATTTGTTGAAATGTTTACTATGACTTTTTGAGGTAAAATATGCCAGGTACAGGCCATCAGCCGTTGGCTATAGTTTTTAAAAATGAATGTGCTTCAAATGTAAGAATGATAAGTGAAAATATGGTGGTACAAAGGTCTGTGGACAGATAAAGAGTAGATTCCCTTGGATTAATGACTCAGGGCTAGGTTTCTGATCTCTCATAGTGCTTTATTTTTAGTATGGCCATTAATAGCCTTTTTCCACTGTTAGGTGTCTTAACAATATTTTCACAAAGTGCTTTGAAACTGAAAATGTTTATTAATTTGAGAAAACCCTTTGACAATTTGAGAATTTCATTGTTTACTGGGTTTTCAGTGATTGTGCTACTGCTTGTGTGTAGTGGGCAATAGTGAAAAAGAAAAAAATTAGCTAAGAGAACTGACAGGGCTATTACAGAGAAATTAAGAATTCCTCCAAAACAGGAGATAAGATTTTTTATTTTTATTTTTTTTTGAGAGAGTATTTTATGCTTATCAGTAATGCAAGTGGTTTTTTTGTGAGAATATGGACTGTGGTGATGTCTGTGTGAGTTTCCAGTAAAGCTTGATAGGGAAAACATAGCTTAGTATAGTGATTAGAAAGACTTTATGGTAAAATTAAAATTATTCCACCCTGTTATTACTACCCATGCTTTATTTCTTTTCTTTTTCTCTTTTTAAAAATATCCAATATTCCCTTTTCCCCAGTGCTCAATGTTCATGCTTGCTTAGCCTCATTTAGACTTCATTTCATCTGACTAGAGTGAGATGTACTGGAATAGTGATTGCTGATACTGACAGTAAGACTGTGCTTCAGTAAGATAAGGAGAGCAAAGATGAGAAGATAAATTCCTCAGTTTAGAAAATAGCCGTGAGGAATATTGGTGTACTTAAGCAGAATCTGATTATATTGATTTACTCTCCTTTCATATTTGAGAAGCTTCTATCCAAGTCTAGCAGACACAAATTTATATCCTTCTAACAAGACTGGAAAAACACCAAGTGGCATGTATATAAAATGTCATCTGTGGTTTCTTTGGGAAACTTCTGCTTTAATGGCTAGAAGAATAGTATCTTTACTATAGCTTTTCTTGTACCTACTACAGGATCAAAAGGAATTCAAAAGTTGGTCTTTTTTTTCCTTTTTCCCCAAAGTACTTGAATTCAGACAGTCTCTCCAAACAGATGTTCTTAGCACTAGTCTCTGTGGTAGTAATTCCATGAACTCTAGGCGAACTGCTACATTGTGTGATAATTTAAGAAAAAAAGTTCTATCTTAACCTGCTTTTACAGGGTTGCAATTTTAAGCAGTTAGTAGCTGACTAGAGTACAACAAACATTACTGATCTTTTTAACAATTTCCTCTTCCAATGTTCTCTACCCTGCTGTTCTTAATCCCCATTGTTTCCTCACAAGCCATATCTTTTCTCCCTCAGATTATTTTTTGAGTTTGATTCAAGCAAGTTGCCCTAACCACAATACAACATTAGGATTAAGTTGAATGTGAGCTGGATGAATGTAGTAGTATTTCACTGTTTACAAAAGTAGCTTTTTAAAATTTTCATCTTCTAAGGTGTTAGGTTTTTCTTTCTAGAACATTACCAAGTTGATACATATTGAACTTGGATTGCTGTAGCTCCCAAATATTGTTTTTTCCTCTCTTTCTTCTGCCAGCATCTAAAAACTTCTGCAAATGTAATAAATGTATTCCATTCTAATCAGATCATTTAAAGAAAATATATAGTAGATATACTGTATGTTCTCACTTCATATTGCTTTATTTGACACTATTTCTGTATGAGTTTTGATGTTCGGCCTCTTCATTTCCATTTTATTCAAGCTTAATTTGATTCATGTTTCTTTAGCTTAATTTTGTAAACGTTGTGAATGCTCAGTATTTTAAAAGTAACCTCTACTACCTCTTCCTTGTTTAAGAAACTCTTGTTACCCGTTATTGGCCCAACTGACTTGCTATCAACTCATACAATTTATTTTTAAATTTTTTTTTGAGAAAAGAAATTTTGTTAGAAACTCAAAATAACCTATTATAGGGTTATTTTTATATTTATTTATTTTCCCTCCACATACTAAGACTAGGCTGATTTATGGCGTCATTTTTGGCCCCAGTTTTCTTTCCTTCCAAAGACTCTGCATTTACCTTCTGTCACAATGCCTCAAATTCTTCTTGAGTCATTAAAGACATTGCTTCGTTGTCTTACTTCACACTATCAGTTGTATTAATTGAGCACAGACAATCTGAATATAGCTTAGAAATTTGATTCTGATAGAATAGTTTGGTTGGATGAAGTCTATAAAGATCACTGTGTCCAACTGCCTGAAGACTTTGTCAATTATTTTGCTCTCCTGATGTTTCTATTGTATGTTTTACAGTGAGAATTTGCTTTCATCTGTGATCTTTGCCTGGGTACTGAACACCTAGTAGTGTGGAGAATTCATCTATTGGTTTAATTCTGTCCAAAAAGGGTCTTTTTTTTGCATGTTGGCCTCTACTTCATGGTGTGAACAAACATAATAACTGAGGAACAGTTGATAGATGTGCCTCTGAAGTACACTCAGCTAACGTAGTAGTCTATGAAGTTGCTTTGGGGCTGTTGTATGGTATGGATTTGTTCAGTTATAATCAGGTTTTAATGTTCATTTTCTGGTCTTTCAACCTAGGTTTCAAGATACTGATGGCAGATTCATCCAGTGATTCAGACAACTTTTTTAGGGCTCGAAGAGGAAGGTGGCCACCTTTGAGGAGGGCATCCCACAACAGAGCTCAGAACTATGGTGCTGAAGAAGTTACAGAGAAGATTCATACGTTAGCAAGCACTTTACAGGTTGCTTATGAAATTCTGTTTTAAGTTATATAAACAGTTTGTAAAGAAAAACACATCTTTAGAAGTGAAAATTTGACAATATTGTAGTGATGGGAAACATTGCTTTCTTTGTAAACCAAAAGGTTTTTTGTAACTGATTGTATTACCTCAGAGGTGAAATTAGGTGGCTTGATGCTATATGGAATAACTACTGTATGAGTTCATAATAAAATTTTATTAGAAACAGTGATGTTTTTGGCAATACTATTAATAAAATTAACAAACTGAATTATGCCCAAAACTTTTTCACATCCTTACAAGTGACGTTCAGTTTTGTAATGGGAACTTCCAGCCTCATCTTTCGCAGTGTACAATTTCCAAGTTCTAAATAAAGAAGACAGGCTGTCTAGTCCTAGTGCTCTTAACTGATGAATAATAACTCAAGTAATTTCCGGATGTGGAGCAGCGTGGTGAGAGACAGTACTCATAAAATTAGAATGAATCCATCCCTGAGCAGGAAAAAGTGTTTGTTTAATTCCTGCTTCTTCAGTGGAGGAAGGAGGGCAAGTTTCTGAATCTATTTTGCATTTAGGAGGTGTTAACTGTCTTGACATCATTTATCGCTTGAAGTCATTCTCATCCTTCAGTATGGAAGAAATAACATTGTGGTGAGAATGTGTTCTAGCTAATAGTTCTAAGAACTTGGAAGAAGTGGACTTGTGGTTATTGCTTTGCTTAATTTTTATTTGACCTGAAATAAATCAATATATGGGCATACAGATATTTAATATGTGAGGAGAGAAAAATCTGTATTCAGTGCTGAGTTTAAACTTCAGAACTTCTTATCTGAAGAATGATGATCATGCTAGAAAGTTTTAATAAGAATAATAATATGACAATATAATACTATATTATTGATTGTAGTAATATGACAATATTTTTTCAACACTCGCTTTGGGGTTTTTGTGTTCCAGTCTAACCTCTTTCTGGCTGCTCTTCTGAGAATCTGTTTTTAAGCTAATGGTTTCTCAGCAGACCTGCCTCCAGATCCTCCTGTTCTTCATCTGGTTACAGGATTCATGGTGTAGGAAAATTGTGCTGAAGAGGAAGATAGGACTGCAGCAGTCTGGCTAAAAACATCTTAAGCTGCTATGAAAATGTTATGCAAACTGAATAATGGAATATAGTCAAGTTGCCCCACAGTAGAGAATGCAATATGTATGTCTTGACTTAGTCATTTTTAACTTGGCGTTCCTTCCCATTATTATATAATTTTATAGTTTGTTATAAGCTGTAATAAATGCTGTCCATGCTATAGATAAATGTAGTCTTGAGGGCTGTGTAATCTTGCGGTAAACTTTAAGAAAATGTTTATGTTGACAGTTACTGACTTTTAAATAGGGTGCCAATTTCATGCCATCAAGAAAATGTCTCCTAAGAGCCTTAATAATGGTTTCTTTAATTTCTTCATGGAAGTTTTAAAGCGTGGCTTCAGAGTACCTACTATATCTCTGCTTTCTCTTGTCTGTTCGGTGAATTTGGAATTCTTGAATGCTTAAACCCTTTAAAAAAAGCTACTTGTTTTATTAACTTACTCATAAATCAGAAATAGTAAATACAACTGTAATGTTGGATTGTTGGAGATTTCTATTTGACTTTTCTTCCTCAAACTTTTTTTTTAAGGATACCAACAGAAACCTGAGACACGTTGACCATTTGCTGGGGCAATACAGAGAATACAACAAGGAACAAACAGAAGCAATAGCAACTGTGAGCAACTTTCAGTTCATCTTCACGTATATCTTATTTTTTCTAGTAGCATTCACAGTTGAAAACTTGGAAAACTTGGCAGCAGTGGGCAGAATATATCTAGAGCTAAGTAGATGTAAACTTTTCATAGTTATTTGAGCAGTCTACTGCCAAACTATAGTGGCATGTTATGTAATGGAACTCTATCAGTTTTTGAAGCTTTATTATTTTTCTGGTTTATAGACTCCAAGTAGATTGCTGTGGCATGATAGTATGACACATGTAATGTATGATTAGAATATATACCTTTTCCTTTGGTAGTTTTTCTGTGGTTCTGTAATAGCTTCTGAATCAACCAACTAGCTTTCTCTAAATTGCTGAATAGAAGTTCTCATAAATACCAGGGCTCTACAAGTTTGAAAGCAGGTGTCTGAACAGAGTTTATTAAGTAAATTAATGTCTATAGGGCAGGAGGGGTTTATAACTTTGTTTCAAACGATTATGAACAGGTGCTGTCTGAAATTTAGATACTAGGTGGTATTATTTTATATGTGGAAGTGGAGGGAAAAGGGGAAGAAATCCTAAATCCATAGGAAAGAAGGAAGGCTTCTTTCCCCCCAGCCCCAAAATTTTCTTTCTTGATCAGTAGGCACAAGGTTTTCATGGAAACACTTGGGATTTTTAAGATATCTCTAATAATTTTTTTCTACTTTGAACTCTGCATTTTCATAAGCTTTTCTTTGTTATTAAATTTGTAGAATTTCTGGTGGGAACTGAACCCATTTAACACTGTTTTTAATCAATACTGATTCTAAGTGTAGTTCAGCATCATTATTCTGGAAGGGTTTTCTTTTAGGAAACTTCAAGGTAAGATATCACTCAACTGTTTTTAGTTTTTTAACTCATTTTTCTCTTATGTTAGGTGGCTTTTGAGTATGACTCAAGTTGAAGATAAATCTAGGGACTAGCAGTCTACTTGTTTTAAGTACTGAAGGAAATAGCATCTGATTAGTATGAAAATATGTTTCTCTGAGTTTCTTTGTGAAGAAATTTTGAAGCAGAATTTTCTGATGTGGTACAAATGTGAGGAGAGGTAGCTGGGATCAGGAAGTACTGCATCTCTTTCTTCTACTATAGATATTAAAGAAAAAACCTTAACAGATTTCTCATTTGAATGGTGATGATAGATAAGGGAGTTTCAAGAGATGGAGATCTGATTAGTAATTATAAAGACTATTCTGTACGAACTCATGCATTTAGTATCTCTATTCTACTAGCCTCTCTTCATTCCATTAATATTTTTTTTTTTTAAGTAACACAAGCACCTTGAAATGTATTGATAACAATAAACACCTAATTCTTTTAAGTGTTAATTCTTGACACTGTCATTGCTTTATTTTTTTAATTTATTTAGATCTCTCACATTTCGAGAGTATGAACATTAGTACTGACAGAGTAAAGAATGCAAATTAAGCACTTGTAGCTTAATTCAGAGTTTGTGTTCCCTTACAAGAGATCCAAGATTAGTCTGTTTCACGGTTAGGTTAGGTTTGAAGACTGAGTTATTCCTATTTATTTGATCCTCTGGCATTTTTATGGTTTTTTTTCCTTTTTTTTAATTAACTTGTTGAATAACTTGTTATGTACTTGCATTGCTTTACTTTTTCCTTCAAGTAGCCTGTCTTTTTAAGAATGCTTTTTACAAGATCCTTAAAGTATCTGGCTTCAGCTTTTCTTAGTGATTATGGAGTTTTGATAAAATAATACTGTGAAAATGGAACACTTTAGGAAGAACCCACGGAAACTTGAAAAGATTCATAGAAGATTTAAAATAGTGCTTTAAACTTTGGAGAAAAAACAAAAAACACCCAGAAGGAGATCAAACTCTCTTAAATTCTGCAAGAATAAAGTAGCAATTTAACCACTGTGTATATATCTCTGTTAGGAGAGGAGAGATGATTCTCTAGAAATAGAGGTTTTGTGGACTTTCAAATAAAGGTGTGATAAAAGTGAGAGGCTTAAAACTAAAGTTGGCTAATAGTAGCCATACTTGCTTTATTTTATTTTGAGTATTCCTGGTGCATTGGTCCTGTATTTTAAGAAACTTAATATTTGAAACTGTCAGTGTTGAAAACTTGGTTTACAGTAACTAGGAGAATATTATGTAAATGAGATTGGCAGCTTTTCCTGGTTTTGGTTCGTGATGAAACTTGGCTTAAGAGCTCTCATTATCGTAATGACTTAAGATTGCTTGCATGCTATTGTATATGTCTTTATTAACATTTCAGTAAACTGATTTCTTTGCAGTTAAAGGAAACACTGGAACAGTCTATAGGTCAGTTAAAGAGTCAACGACTAACCCGAAACTCTGGAATGAGAAGTGCTTCTCTCTCAAGCTTATACCTCAGTGATCTGGATGGAGAAACAGCGTCAGGTAAAGTACTTAAGGTGCTTGAACGTACTGAAATTGTCATATTGTTATTGTATGGAATGAGGAAATTAGAAATAAAACTGTATTAAGATATTGATGATCTATTATTGATTTATTCAAATAAAGTCAGTTTAGAAATTTGGGAGACCTGTATTAAATTTAGCAGTTGTTTACTTGGTAAATGCCTATAGCTTTCCATTATGTATTTTTTTTTTCTGGTATCTTGAGAAATGTAAATAAACTGTTAATAGTTTTCATGGAGAAAACTGTCTTGTCTGTTACCTTAGTTGTAGGTATGTGTAAGTTAAAGTTAGTCCAAAATATTGTAGCTTCTGAAGCTTACTTCACAGTGAAAAGAAAATGTAAATTTTAAATATATAATGTTATGGACATGTAGGTAAAATTATACAAGACAGGGTGGAAAAGGTAAAGTGGCGTACTTCTCTCTAGATTATACTGTTTTTCTTGTATGTTTCTCTGAAAATGTATTAGTATTATTAATTTTTTTTAGGAAAATATGTATCTGGGTGGAAACTTTTCAGAAACAGCATTAGATGCATTTTAGGAGAGAATTTTTTTTGCTAATGTAGTTTGAAGCTTTAGTATACCCAGACAGAAAAGAAGCCACTGCTTGGACAAATAAAATTTGAGGAAATTATCTTCCTACTCCCATTACCATTCCTGTGTATGTGTATATGAATAGTTTTTGGGATGTAAATATATTTTAAAAAATATTACATCTGTAAAAGAACCCTGAGGAGAGCTAAACAAGTATGCCTGTGAATTTTATGTGACTTCAGTAATTTGCCTATAATGTGTTCCATATTCGAAAGATGAACCAATTTTTTTCCCAAAGCAAAATTGAACAAAGACAGAATTTTCTTTTCTTTTTTCCCCTCATCTTTTATCACCTAAAGGAGCCCGACACTTTATGCCTACTTCTCCTCTCAGGGATTATGGAGACTCACAGGGCAATAGGCATCGAAGATCTAGATCTGCCAGTGTTCGATTTGTCAACGAGGCTGATAATTTGAATCAGGTACTAATGAGAGTTGCTAATGAGTGTTCTTTCCCCAAACAAACAATACATGGCTGTTAGACTCTCTAATTTTTCATCAAATGAAGTTATTCTGATGGTGGAGCTAAGGATGTTTCAGCAATGAGATGTTCTTCCAGTGTTCTGTGCAAATTTTTATTAGAGGGTAATCTCTCGTATCTATGAGTGTCATGAAGTTGCATACAATTATGATGTTATAGATTTTAAAAAATGAATGGTATGATATAAAAAATGATGAAAATATTTCTGCACATTCTAGTTTCTGAAAACATAGCAGTATTTTGCTTGGTCACTGGCAGTTTTAAATGCTGTCTTTCTTTAGTAGTACATACAGCTGTACAGTAGTATGTAATTAAAATGAAAGCATAGAAGAAACATGGTTGGGAAACTTGGTTTAGCAAATAATGGACTGAAAATCAAATGTAAATGAGCAAATGTTGTGTGAAGGGTTGATAGAAACACACTAGCTTCATCCAGGCTGATCTGCAATTCGTGTAAACTTGTTTCATACATTATTTTATCTGCTGCTTTCTATTTAATTTGTTTTAAAAATTGTGCATAGATATACTTTTTGAATATCACAGGTAAATGTTCTTAAACCTTGACTTAATTTATGTACTTCAATTTACAGCTGCATTCTTTCCACCAGTCTCTTCGTGATCTCAGTAGTGAACAAGTTCGTATAGGAGATGACATCAGTCGCGAGCTTTACAGAAGAAATAGGTATAAACAGAATATAACTTGGAGAAGACAGTTGATATGCTTCTAAAAAATTATATTTATCTGTACATTGTACCAGTACCTTTGTACAACCAGTGCTGTGATCAGCTTGTTACACATCCTCTTCTGTAGCATTTCTAAGTGTAAATAGCAAGTATTTCTGATTTGTGTAGAATATGTGACTTCTTTTTTATATACGTAGACAAAAAAACAAGGATTTGGGGATTTCTGACAGTAAAACTTTGTTCCTTTTTTGTTCTTGATACTGGAGTTTCATGAGGACAAGCTGTCATTCAGGCCATAATGTTTTGATTATTTCATTATGCGCTGTCTCAACATATGATGCTTTTTCTAATAACAATAACAAGAATTGGTGCTCTTATTCCCAGTAAGAACTAGTCCTAGTTCAGAAGGATTGTGTTGACGTGTTCATAATTTTGTACTTGTTGACCTGATATCTAGCATTTCAAACTAGATAGTCATTATTAAGGTACTCTATTGTCTTCACTAGAGAAATGGAAATTCCTTCATTACAGATTTACCACTTCAGGTTGGTCTCCAATTATGCTAGGAACTTAGAAGCTGAAGAATTAATTCAGGTAGCCTAAAAATCCACAAGATTGTTGCTGCTTGAAATTAATGCAGTTGATCCTTAGTTTTTTGTGCTGCAGAGTATTAATACTTACCTGTGTTTTTCTGTGAAGGACTGATGCAGAAATGAGAGAGACTCTTGCAGAATTGTCTGAAAAGCTCACTGAGTCCCAAAAACAAGAAACGGTGAGTGTGGCTAACATGAAATCATGATGTGTATTTAATATTCTGAGCAGGATGTGGGCTACTGTTTGTTTTGGTAGTCAGCAACATGTATTAGTTTGTATATCTGAACACGATCCTTTCTAGGCCAAGCAAGATGATTGAATTATTACAATTCCATAATAAATTCAACTGAACAAGTGCATTTATCTTGGGTACTTGTGTAAAATAAAAGTGCATATTTTACAGGTGGGTGTGTAGTGGATTCGTCTCAAAATTCAGTTTTGAAGAAAGCTGCTGCTTGAGCATTGTTTTGACCACTTCAGCAAGTATGATAGATACCTTTTGAAGGATAGAAATTAGGTTTTTCCATGTTAAGGACGCTCCCAATACAACCGTGAAATCTGAGATTTTCTTCTTCCTCTCCCTATCCTTTTCAATCCTTGTAATCTGCAGTTTTCTGAATTGGAGCAATCTTTTGGGAGTACACTCTTCTCTGAAGACTTTGTTGCAAATGTAGCAAAGGAGACAGTGCAGCTACCATAGTCTCTTCTTTTTTGCCTCTTGTATTTGCTGGAAGAAGAATAAATCTAGTTTCTTGAGAATGAAGTTGCTGCAGGCACAAGAGAAAGTGAGAACTCCACAAGTACTTAGGAAAATGCTGTAGGTAGTTCTGGACTCAGACTTGAGTCTGTGCTTTTTGTGGATGTTAATGTGGTATCAGTAGCAGTGCTAACTTTTCAGAGCAAGTGTTGGGTTGAGTGTACTTATTTTCTCCTAGATGGTTCGTCTTGCTCTAAAATTCCATAAATTAGTACTAGGTGATCTCGTAAGATCTTTAATTACACATTTGTCATAGATATCTATATTGTAGGCAACAGCAACTTCTTGGCATCAAGAAGTTTGAATGAGAGAAACTAACCTTCCTCTTCAATCCTCTGGAATTCTGGCAGCTGCTGTCTTTTCAATTTTAAAAGAAATAAATAGTTTTATTGTTTCTGACCTTCTCTAGCATGTTTTCAAGATTAGAAATCGGATGTTACAGATTTTGAGTGAAACAAGAAGTGAGAAATACACAGTGTAACAAGGAAGCTTTATTTTTTTCATGATGAGAGGAATGTAAAAAGAGTAATTCTTTTCAAGAATGATAGTTTCTCTCCCAAATAAAGCTTTGAAAGCTGAAACATTTAGTGATACACTTCTAATGAAGATGAAAGCGCTGCAGTTAGCTGCGAAGACATGATTTTCCCAGGCAGGCATTGCACCCTGGTTTTAAACAGGATGTTCTTTGTTTTGTGATTGATTGGCAGTGGTGAGGGGGGGTTCTTAGTAGTTGAATCAATTTTTAGAGATTTTGGTGCTGCATGAAAGCCTAACGCAGAGGTGGAGCTCTTAGCATCATGATCATTATTCAGTTAGTCTGTGGTGCTGAAAACGCATCTTTAAATCATGCTCTAATGTATGATGAATATAATAATTTAGTTTTAGCGTTTTGTGTCATTATGTAGAGCCTTTTGTTCTTTGTACTGTTCTTCAGTGAAGCACTTGTCTGCACTAAGGGTTTTAATCTAGAAGAGAAGATACATACTGTTTTGGTAGGAATGTTGTCCTGAGTTAGGGTCATCTGGACTAAAAGAAGATAATTGAATTTTAGTCTCTTCTTCATATGCTGCTTACTGCTTGCTTACTTAATGTCTCTTTCTTCTGTCTTTAGTTCTATTATTGGATGTCACATGTTCTGTGATAAACTGAGGAAGATCAGAAAAACTGCAAAAAGAGGCGACACAATTCTTGTGGGAGGCAGTGCACAAAAGTGTAGATTGGCTAATATTATCTTGGAGGAACTACATTTTTAGCTGGTATCTAGGTACTATGTGTGGCGATTAAACAGAAACTGCTCCAGAAGAAATGACATTTGTTATAAACCAAGTCCCATGCATGGATTTTATTATGTCAAATACTCAAATGGGCAGTGAATAGGGTAAAATACTTCCAGACTACTTGGGTTGATGATTGGACTATGGTGAAAAATGGTGTTCTATAACTGTTTGCTCTGTCAAATAGTGTTATTGTGCTATTTCTTTCTGTTGTCATTTCCAGAGAAGTAAATAAGAGGCATTACTTTTTAAGCAACCTACATAGTTGGAACAGCTTGTGATACTGCAGATTTTGTATTTGTGAAATAGCGTTACCTGCAGAAAAAGCTTCAGTATATGGAGAAAATATGAGTTGGACTAATATCCAAAAATGATGTATGCAAATTATCTTAAAAAATAAAAAGATGACAAAATATAGGAAATACAGAAATGTATTTATATTCAACTAAATAGGAGTCACAGAATCACAGAATTCTAGAGGTTGGAAGGGACCTCCAGAGATCCAGCTGCCAAAGCAGCTCCCTAGACCAGGTTGCACAGGTAGGTGGCCAGGCAGGACTTGAACTCATCGCCAGAGAAGGAGACTCCACCACCTCTCTGTGCAGCCTGTGCCAATGCTCTGTCAACCTTACTGTGAAGAAGTTTCCACACATGTTTTTGCGGAACTTCCTGTGCCTCAGTTTGTGACCATTTCCACTTGTCCAATTGCCACACACTGCTGAGAAGAATCCAGCCTTGTCCCTGTGCCTCCCACTCCTTAGATATTTATAGACATGGATCAGATCCCCTCAGAGTCTTCTTTTTTCACGGCTCAACAGACTCAGGTCTCTCAGCCTTTCCTCGTAAGAGAGGTGTTCCATGCCCTTTATCATCTTTGTAGCCCTCAGCTGGACTCGTTCTGGGAGATTCCTATCTTTTTTGTACTGGGGAGCCCAGAACTGGACACAGTACTCCAGGACAGAATAGAGGGGAGGATCACCTCCCTTGACCTGCTGGCCATACTCTTTTGAATGCTTCACAGGATGCCATTGGCCTTCTTGACCACCAGGGCACACTGCTGGCTCATGGAGAAAAACCATGCAGAAAGGGCTTACTATTTACATAAGGCACAAAGAGAATGCAGAAAGTAAAAACTGAAGTATTTTCAAACAACCCCATACAGATAAGTTGAGATACTTAACTGTCTGAAGTGATCTTAAAACTGTTGCTGAAGTTTCTTGTTGGCTCTTAGGTATTTACCAGTCAATTTCTGGAAAAATAATTAATCTGTTTTCTCAATCTTCAATATTTTCCCTTTTGAATATTCCTAGAACAGTTTTTCTAGTTCTTACATTTGTGTATGAATACTCCAAAATAGCCATTAATTGTTCATCTTGCTGTGCAAACAAGGAACCTTTTCTGTCACCTTCCTTTTGTAAAGATAAAAGGACTGCATGATTTTTTATGGTACTCATGAAGATCAGAGCAAAAGCATGTCAGGATGTTACTTTTGCTACATAACTGTGTTCTTAAATTTTTCTATCATACTCATGCATAAAATTAGTAGAAGCATGCTTAGTGAGAATTTGTTCACTCCATATATATAAGGAACTTGCTGTTGGAAGGTGTATTTTTTTTTTAATCTAGATACCATTTGGTAATTAAACTGCTTCCCAGTGACTCTTAAAAAACATTAGTTTTGATGTGGGGAGGAAACATAATTTTCCTCACTGATCTTTGGCTTGAATGATATAAATTCAATGTCCTACCCACAAGAGGGTGCTGTCTGCTTGCAACTTGAAAAGCAAAACTAAAGTAATGTAAGGATTGTAGCTTAAGGTTGAATATGTGTTTTAATACAGATTGCTTTAATAAGTGACAGTTTTTTATTTGTATTTGTGTGTGAAATGATAAAATATTGGGAAAAATTCTTAAAGTTATGTAACTTTTTTTCTTTACTTTTTACTATTGCACAGTTATTCTCCTGCACTTAGATTTTGTTTACTGCTTGTCACTCACCAATTTATGAAAATGAAGCAGGTACTTTTTATTTTGTTTTACAGACAGGAGATGTGAAGGAAATGACTCTAGAGATTAATTAGGCCTGTGACAGGGAAACTAAGTTTTTTGTATTGTGACCTCATCTTAGGCTGCATGAAGCTTGATATTGACATATTTAGCACTTGATTAGAACCACCAGTGTACAGAAAAGTACCATACGTGTAAAGGAGGATTTTTATAGCAAGATGGCAATCTGTTTCCCCACTTGAGTACTCAGTGCTGTAACTCTGGTTATTTTCTATACTGTTCTAAATCTTACTTTATAAAATAAGTTATTTCATTTTCCTTTCTCTCTGCCCCATACTTTCTTTACCATTTTCTCCATTTTCTCAGTACGTGGTTAAAATACACCCTAATTTCCCGCAGGATTTTTTTTCCTTTTGAAGGTATCAGCGCGAGTAGAGAGAAGACTTCAGGAGATAGAACAAGAAATGCATGCTGAAAGACAGCTTGTAGAAAGGCGCCAGGACCAGCTGGGACAGATGTCTGTTCAATTGCAAGAGGTATGCAAATGAAAACTTCCTGCATGCTCAAGATCAAGTGAAAACTGATACTCAGGGTCAAATTTAGATCTTGTTCTGTTTGTGATCCCATGCCTGTCAATCTGTCACACAAGCGCTCATATTTATGACATATTCTCGTAACTGTATGAAGCCTACTTCCTCTTGATTTGATGACCAGATAATAATAAGTACAGTCTGTGTTACTCATGGTGCTTAGACCTTGTACCCATGGTATTTAGACCTTTTTTGGTAGCTGGCACAAATATTCATTAAAAGAAAAGCAACCCTCTTTCCCATAATGTTCTCTCTTGAACTCCTAGAAAAGCAAAACATTTTCTGAGTGTTCTCAATTAGAACATTTTAAAATGCAAATGTTGCTTGCAATGAGTGTTTTATGTTACTTCAACGTGCAATCAAATACTCTGCTCTATCTTTTCAGTGCTTTTCAAACAGTTTAGCTCGAAGAACAGATCCGATAAAGTATAAAACATCATTTAACAGAGAAATAAAAATGTGAATTAAAATTACAGAAGATTATTAACATGTCTTTTCCTGCTTACTTTAGGAAATATAGGAAAAGTACATCTCTCTGTTTCTGTTTATACTGCTATTTGGAAAATGTGTATTCATAGAATTATTGGCTGTCTTAAATTAGTAGGGACCTTTAAGTTTTAGTTTCAACCCTTAAGATATGATTTACAACATCATCTCTGGCAGTGTAATAGGAAAGTATAGTAGAGAAGAAATTAATAATTCTGATTTTTTATTTTTAGTGGTGGTGTATGTGCTTTTTTGGAAGACAGTTTTATACTGTGCCATGATATCAGGGGGTCTTAAGGTAGACCTGTACTTTATATTTCACATGAAGCTAGAAACTCTTCAAAGAGGTTGTATTTAAGAAGATAACATACTTTTTTTTTTTTAATATGAATTAGAAATACTAATTAAAATGTTCTTAGTACTTCTGCTAATGTTTCAGAGTCAAGGATTCATTTTTTTCCCTATCAGTATCTTAGTGTATGAAATGAAGTTTCACATGAACTAGAGTACTTTATTTCAGTTTTCAGAGGATGCAGTATTTCATAGGAATTTTAATCTTTAATATGCTTTTAGAGGAATAATGACTTATTATTAATAAATCTACAAAGGTATATTGATACTGTGATTATTCCCTTGCAAGGAAAATCTGTTTTCAAGTGAATGAATTCAAATGTATATCAAAGAGTTTCATGTGATTGGCAGTGTGAATCACAAGCCTTCAAGCTAGGTACCTTTCCTTCTAATAGCTCATCTATTCTATGCAAAATGAATATGAAATGTTGAGTGGTTACCCTAACCTTCCAGTCCCTTAAACTTTTCAGCTGCATGTGAAAATGTTTTAATCTTTCTGTAAGTTCTATTTTGTTCTATGCATATTTTTTAACAGATTATTTTTCCTGAGGAGCCCCTTCCTGTTTAAACTAGGTTTTCTGATTCAATTGCTTAAAAATTTAGTATTCAGACTTCATCAGACCCTTAGACTTGGGAAGCTTAATGGAAAGTTCAGTAAATATGAACTTGCTTGGTAAACTTAAATTAAAGATTTAAAGATTTTAGATTTACCCGTTAAAGATTTGCCCAACCCAAGATTTAGAGCCAATCCTGATGGGAACAGACTTAATGCACACACAGTATTTAATAATCGCAACTTTTCTGAGGTGAATCTCATTCTTGGTGTCTGTTTTCACTCTCTCAGGAAGGGGCTTGCATCTTGTATCTTCCTTCTGGGTGGTCTTTTTCCATCATGGCTTCTGGATTTCTTTGACTGGACTCATTATTTGGGAATTCTAATAAAAATTAGATTACTGATGTTGCAATGAACGGAGGATTTTTTTCAGGCATTTCTAACCTTTAGTATGAGAAACAGGATTTGGTGACAAGTATGAAAGGGAGCCTCTTTAATGTTTGATGGGTTGCAGAAGAAAATGGAGACAGTTTAGACTTTGAAACATAGACTTCCATTACACTCTGAGTAGTAACAGAACAGTATGTCCTCTTCCTGTTATTTATATCAAGGCTATTATGCATACCCTCCAAGTAGAAAATTCTCAATTCAGGATAGTGTTTATATTTCACAGAAACAGTGAAATAGTTGGTTGAACTCTTCAGCTCACACATAGGCAGATTGGACCAGGTTGTTCCTTAACTTGGGAATGTTTTTTTTTTTTTAAAGAACAAAATATGAATAATATCAATTCTGTACATGCTGTAACACTCTATGTACAATAGAATCCTCAGTGCAGTACTCATCTGAGGAGGTGTTGTGTGAGGAAGCTTTCTGAGTAAAATTATTTTCTTTTTTACAGAATATAGATTATATAGTAAATAGGAATATAAAAAACATTCTGAGGAGGTGGAAAGTTTATAACTGATGTAATCTTGAATTGAAAAAAGCAGAGATAAAAACGTCAGCACCAAAACAATCTAAGAATTTGAGTTCTTGAGCTGGTATTCTTTCATTTTTTTTCCTCTGTGGTGATACAGATGAATAGATTTTTATTTGGTAAACAAATTAAAATGAATAATGAAACCTTTGACACTGAAACATTTAAAACTTATGAACAGTCTTATATGACTGTTATTTCTACAGTTTATCTGTAAGCTGAGTACTTGTCTTTCTGTTCATTTGTTCATTGCTTGTATTGATGTAATTGTATTTTGCTAGGGTATTTTTTATTTTTCTACAGTACAGAAAAAATTTGTCATTCATTCAAAGTCTTTGAGCGGAGTTCTTAGAAAATCTTTTCAGTTTACAGTTTCGCATGAATTCATTTACATCCTATATTGAGGCAGTCTATGTAAAGCCTCTATCTCGTGGTGACCATTGCATGGATTTAATGCTCTGCTGAAGTCTCTTTATCTTTTTCTCTTTCTCCAACATGCTTTACAAGTAACATTACTGGAAGGAGGATAAGGTTTGGACTGAGATCTGAAATCCAATCATTCAGTATCATGTGGATAATTTACAAAGAAATACTATTTAAAGCATTTGTAGCAATTTAGTGAGACAGTATTCTTTTTTTTTGATTATTTTACCTGCTATGTATCTCAAACTAAACAAAACCAAATTTAACTTTGGGATTTGATCATCTGCAGTTTTAAACCCCACCAGATTTCTTAATTAAGCATTAGAAGTTATCTGGAAGGAAAAGTACAATGCCCACAACTGACCACTGTTTGGCAGTATTTTACCATTTTAAGACAGATATCTTCCTAAATCTAAATTATGTAATTATATATTTTCAGAGATTAAACAGAGCATGATGATACTTTGCTATTTCTTTTTTTCTGTATGACTTCTTTGTCTGCCTTTTTCATGATATGAAAACTTTTTAATTTATATTTCATTGTTATCGACATGAATTGATTATTAACCAAGAATATATCTTGTTATGTACTGACTATAAAGAAAACTTGAACTATAAATTTTTACGTCTTTTAAATTTGCTTTTTTTTGTTTGTTTTTTTTTTTTACTCTGAGCTTGAGTAATATTTCTTCAGTTAGTGCTTAAGCACACCCAGAATACACACTATTTATAAAGAAAACCAAAATTAATGTGATAGTATTAGTCCATCTTCACTTTCTTCTGTCTGTGATACAAACTTGTTTCTAAGTTAGGCTATCAAATATGTTCATTTCGTCAGTGCTACTGACGTGTCTGTATATATAGATTTACCAAAATGCATTCTCTGTCTAAATTAAAATTTTGATATTCTTTATTGCTTTGTTTTAAACATGAAGATACCATCCACTTAGTGTTTGCATATATACCTCTGTTTTCTAAAGAGAGATAAAATATTCTTAAAAGTTGTGTTACGGTTATTTTTATACAAAATGGCTATTCTGGACAACTTCACTAATTCTTCTGCTTGTCTTTATGAATTTTGATGAAATGAGAATGTGGTGTTCATAGAATAGTAGAGTGGCTTAGGTTGGAAGAGACCTTAACAATCACCTGGTTCCAACCGCTCTGGCTTGGGCAGTGTTGCTACCCAGTAGATCAGGCTGACCAGGGCTTTATTCAGCCTGGCCTTGACTTACTTCAGGGATGGGGCATCTACAGCTTCTCCACAACCTATTCCACCCTCTGAGCAGAGAATTTTCTTCTAACATCCAACCTAAATCTCCCCACTTTTACTTTAAAAACATTCCCCCTTGTCTATGTAAGAAGTCAGTCTCCCTCCTGCTTATAAGTTTCCATCAAGTACTGGAAGTTAGCAATAAGGTCTCCCCAGAGCATTTTCTTCTGCAAGCTGAACGAGGCCAGCTCTCCCAGCCTGTCTTTGTAGGAGTGGTTCTGCAATATCTTCATGGCCCTCTTCTTGACATGCTCCAACAGCTCCACATCTTTCTTGTGTTGGTAGCATGGATGTAATAGTACTCCAAATAGGGCCTTGCGAGGACAGACTGGAAGGAGGATAATCCCTTCCTACTCCCTCCTGTTCTCCACCCTTTTGATATGACCCAGGATGCAGTTAGCCTTATGAGCTGTAAGTGCGTGCTGCTGGCTTGCGTCCAGCTTTTTGACCACCAAGTATTCCTCCACAGGGTTGCTCTCAAAAATATCTGGGTTTGCCTCCACTCAAGTGCAACACCTTACACTTGGTGTTGTTGAATCTCATTAGGTTCTCATGGGCTCACTTTTCAAGTCTGATCCAGTCCCTCTGTATGGCATCCCTTCCTTCTACTGTGTCAACTTCACCACTCAGCTTGGTGCCGTCTACAAATTTGCTGAGGATGCACTCAATCCCACTGTCTAGGTCATTGTTAAAGATATCGAAGAGCAACAGTCCCAAGAATGACCCCTAGGTGGGATGCCACTTGTGACTGGCATCTACCTGGGGCATAGATCAGTTAGCCACTGCCCTGTGGCTGTGACAGTCCATCCTCTGTACTTCACTTTAAAATTCAGTCTCTGTACTTTAGAGATAAGGATGTGGTCCAGGACCGTGTCAAATGTCTTGCTGAAGTCCAGGTAGATATCAGTTGCCCTTTCTTTGTCCACTAATGCCATCACTCCATTGTAGAAGGCTACCTGATAGGTCAGGTATGAGCTGCCCTTGGTGAAAGCATGTAGGCTTCTTGGATCACCTTCTCATCTCACGTGTGTCTTGACATAGCTACGAGGAGGATCTGCTTTATGAGTTTCCCAGGCATATATGTGAGGCTGACCAGTCCATAGCTTCTTGGGTCTTCCATTCTCTAGGTCTTCCTTTCTCCCTTTTTTGAAAGTGGGAGTGATATTTCCCTTTTTTCATTTACCAGGGACTTTTCCTGACGACTGTGACTTTTAAACGTGTTGTGTGGGGCTTGGCAACCATATCAGCCAATAATTTCAGCACCTAAGGAGCATGCATTGCTTGCTTTAGGTGTACAGAATCATCTTTATAGAACATTTTGAACACACTGACTGTATTAAAGAAATGACTATGGGTACATCTTCTTACTGCACATACTGTGAAGTGAGTGGTGGTCAAAAATGTTGAAAATTCTGTTTTCATGTGGCCTTCTCTGTGATCCTTTTAGGCAAACAGTCTTGATCTGTACTCTGAGAATTCTGGATGTTTTAATGCATTACTGATATTTGCCCCTTAGCTCTGTGCTATGCCACCAGTGGCTGTTTTTTTTTTTTTTTGTCTGACTCACTTCACTGCCTTGGAACGTGAGTGGGTCTCATACATATGCCACTGAAATATCTAGGCAAGATGTTTAAAGAAATAATGAAATACTTGGACCAGTGCTAGCTGCTAATGTGGCAGGTCTGAGAAAAAAAGTCATTCAAATTAAGTACATGTTCTATTTTAAAATAAAGCATGAAGTTGGTCTGCTTGCATATTTTGTCTAATATGACTTTATTTCACTGTTCAGTTTCACTTTGAAAGAGCCAATTTCAATTTGTGGTCTGTGCAGTACATTCAAATCTGTTTTTATTTGGAAGAGAAAAGTTAGGTTTAAATAAAAGTCATACATCCCTACTCAAAGATTATTATTTTTTTTAAGTTGGAAAAGATTGCAGAGACCCCTGTAACCACAGTTTTCATACTTTTCCGCATTTATAAAGGCAAGAAGTAAATTATTTTCTTATTAATATTGTGGATTTTAGTGCACTGTCTATGGATAAGGTGTGATGGGTGGAGGTATATCATGTATATTGATATTCTAGTACTATCTCATGATAGTAAAGTCTATACAAAGAACTGTAAGAATTGAATTCCCTGGATCAATTCAAAAGTTTATCTAGTCTGGCAGAGATGATAGCCTGTTTCTGACTGAGCAGACTGTAGAACGTCTAGATGGTCTATCCTGAAACCATTCTATGAGGATTTCTTTACACACAAATTCTCTACTTCCTTGTGGCTGCCTCCAAGACCAAGTTTACATTACCTCCTTACTAGCTATCTACTGGCCAGCCGGGACGTTGATCTTTATAAGGGAAGGACTGTGGAAGGGGAATTTTGATGACTGCAGATTTATTTCCATTCCTTGATGCTTCAGCATTGCTTTGCTAAACTCCCTGGACCAGGAGTGTTTTTTGGATGCTCTCAGAGAGAAGCATATTGGAACTGCTGTGCTTAATACTCTAATTCTGATTTTTGACCCTTTCATTCCCACCGTTCCTTCTTTGGAGACAACAAAGAAGCATGAAGGGAGCTCAGAGAAGACCGTGCTCTCTACAACCACTTGAAAGAAAGTGGTGGGGAGATAGAGGTAGGCCTCTTCTCCCAGGTAACTAGTGATAGGACAACAGTAAATTGAGCCAGGGGAGGTTCAGGTTGGATGTTATGAAAACTTTATTCTCCGAGATAGTAGTCAAGTATTGGGACAGGCTGCCCTGGGAGGTGTTAGGGTTGCTGTCCCTGGGGATGTTTAAGAAGTATGTAGACGTAGCACTGAGGGACATGGCTTAGTGGGTGAGGTGGGGATGGATCAATGGTTGGAATAGATGATCTTAGAGGTCTTTTCCAACCTTGATGATCCTATGAAATGAAATTAAGGAAAAAAAAAAAAAAAGTTGGCTCTTTACATGTAAAGAAAAAAGCCTTCATTTCCCACAATAAACCTTTCATAGAGGGATCTTTAATGGAGAACAAAAGTGGCAAAAAACCAGTAGGAGATTATTAGGAAAGAGGGCAAAAATAGAACTGTCTTTTACCTACATAGTTTGAGTAAGAGCTACTGCTTGTCTGGTTGTGGGTGACCAAGTATTTCTGTTNGTGATAGGACAACAGTAAATTGAGCCAGGGGAGGTTCAGGTTGGATGTTATGAAAACTTTATTCTCCGAGATAGTAGTCAAGTATTGGGACAGGCTGCCCTGGGAGGTGTTAGGGTTGCTGTCCCTGGGGATGTTTAAGAAGTATGTAGACGTAGCACTGAGGGACATGGCTTAGTGGGTGAGGTGGGGATGGATCAATGGTTGGCATAGATGATCTTAGAGGTCTTTTCCAACCTTGATGATCCTAAGAAAAGAAATTAAAGAAAAAAAAAAAAAAAGTTGGCTCTTTACATGTAAAGAAAAAAGCCTTCATTTCCCACAATAAACCTTTCATAGAGGGATCTTTAATGGAGAACAAAAGTGGCAAAAAACCAGTAGGAGATTATTAGGAAAGAGGGCAAAAATAGAACTGTCTTTTACCTACATAGTTTGAGTAAGAGCTACTGCTTGTCTGGTTGTGGGTGACCAAGTATTTCTGTTTCTTAATGACATTCCAGTTGCTTAACTCATGGACTTTCTGGCACCTATTGGAGAAACCTGTGTTTCACAGTTGAAGCAGTACATGTGCAGTATGTTTAATTTTAGTGTACCGTCACATTCTTTTTATAGTATTTCAGCTTTCATATATTCAAAGTGTTTTTTCTTAATAATACAATGGTTATGGGTGTTTGTTTTTTTTTTTTAAACAATATACAAAAAATAAAACTGAACATCATATTTGTAGTATTGGTGATATGAAAGACTGCCTTTTTGTTTGATGTTATTGCTGATTAATAATCTAAATATCATACAGTGATCCTGGTATGTTGAAATGACATATTGATTTTTGTGGTTTCTTCTATGAATTTGGATGTACTAGTGATGCAGAAATGTACTTTTTGCCTTCAGCAGGGACATCTCTGAAAGTTTTCCTAGTATTTCTAATTCCACTTCAGCTTTTACTTAACTATAATTTAATTTCCTTTAAACTGAATTTAATTATCTTTATATGCTGACTTTCCTCGCGAAATCAGCACATGAAGAAATGTGGTTTTTTGGTTTTTTTTTACAATTAATTACTAATTTAGTGTCAAAAATAAGGTGAGCATGCAGTTGGCTGTATATAGCAGGCTTCTATTTTGCTAGAACAGTGAAACAGAATTGCATTTAGTGTATATCACTTAATAGATAACATCACTACCGCCTCATGTTCATTAATAGCATTAGATGAAGTTTGATCTTATACTTGTTTTTTTCCCCCATATGTTATAGCTGTTGGGGAGTTCTTCCTAGGGTCCTTTCAAGCAAAATGGGAAAGTTTCAGATTTGAATGCAACTTTGAGTTATACTGGTAACTCCTAAGGATGGGTTTCAATATGTACTGAATATTTAGAAAAATACCTTCGATACATTACAATCTTGCAGTGTCTAATTATGAATCAGTAAAACAAAACCCTAATTCTTTATGTAGCATAATATTTTCAGTGACATAGCTATAATACATAGCTTCCACAATCTCATTTTGTAGTATAAACTGTTCAAGCAGGAGATGAAGCCAAAATATACTGAAACCCATATATTTTATGAGATGGAGATATAAGGTTGACAGAAATACAGACTTCCATTTATTTCTCCACAAAGCTACTTATAAAAATAAAAATGTCTATGGCTGAATTTTTAATGAAGTGAAAACTTGCCCCAGTATAGAGCAAACAGGAAATGTTCAAAATTTCATGAAATTGTACTAATGACAAGAGTCAGTTTCAAGGTTATTTGTTTAAGGAGATATTCCTTTACTATGTAAAACACAAATATTCAGAAAGAATAGACTGGAAAAAAGCTTTTTGTTCTGGACAGACTATGGATGTATTTGTGTTTTGTGAAACTGGATCAAAATAAGAGGTGTGTGCTAAGATCTCTAATGAATTAATTTTGTGGCTAGCTTGGAAACTGCTTGGTCTTGTTGTATAGCAAAGAAATGAATTTTCGATGCAATTAGTCAAATTCACAGCAAGTTAAGTGGGTGAGTTTATGGCTTTCAATACTCAAGCTTGAGTTGTTTATGTTACAAATCCCATTTAACGTTTGCTGCATTTCTTTGCCAGTAATTAGCTACATTTTTAAAATACTGTTGGTTTATAGAAGGAAAATATTTCAGAATTAGTATTCAAAGCAGTTTTATTTACAAAAGATGCTTTAGAAAACTTGTTGGTGGTTTTAGACACTCAGTTTGGAGTGGGGCAAGAAAAGTGTGTATAGTTTGTCTATTTATTTTTGAAGTAAAGCCTGCCAGTGTCAAGAATGTTAGATCAGGAATGATTCAGTTAATCCTGCTTTAACGCTGCAATTCTTAACATCTATCAAAATTTTGACACAACTTTATAGAAGCGGTTTTCCTCACTGCAATGTATCATATGTCATGTAATTGCATATTCAGCACTGGAGAGTATATTTTCCTCATCTGATATTTTCACAGCTTATCTGTAGGGGATCTCTTCAGCTTCTTAGCCCTTCATTTCACAGTGTTTGGGGTCAGTCATGGGCTTCTGGAGGATCTATACATAGAAAGGATGTTTATGCTAGTTGTAATATTGTATTTGGCTCAGTTCTGTGTATGTGTGTTTATGTATGCAAGTGCTTTTTTTTTAATAACAATATACATTGACTTCACCTGGAAATTTTAGATGTAGTCAGAAAGCACTAATTTAGACCTTTTCTTAATTGTATCAGCATATTGCTTTACTTTAACATGTAAGGAGGACTTCTCTAACTTTTTAAATGAAGTTCACAATACATTTTTCACTTCTAAAGGCTTTAAAGAAACAAGATGCTAAAGCAACTGAAACAGAAGAACTTGTGAAAAATAAACTTGTGAAATATGAAAGTGAAAAGAGACAAGTAAGCCTTGCTTTTATTCTTCTTCGTTTGATTTAAGTGAGTGTATAATATCATATGTTGTAGAATACTCTTCGTCCTTCAGAGAAACCAGAAGGATAAACTTCTTTACTTTTTAAGATAACATGGTGGTTTTTTTTTGTTTTTTTTTTTTTAATATATCAAATACACAACACTAAACTTACATCTTTCTTACAAGGCTCTTTAGTTACAGTTGTTTTTTCTACAACTGCATCATCTTGCCAGACAGACAAGCTTGTAGATTGTCTTTGATTTCTTTTTTTTGATTGGTTTCTGAATAGGGTCAATTAGATGTAGTCAGCTGTCATGTATTTTCAGCAACTCAAAGGTACAACTTTACTTCATCCCAGTAATTAATGCTTGTTTCATTATTCTACAAGCTAATGATCATTAGTATAGTTTTTTCTGAACTATCTTTTTCTACTATCTGTAGAAAACAAAACTGCTTGTATTTCTCTTTTTGCAGGTTGCAAGGGGCATATTGCATTTTTTCAGGCTTTTTCCCCCTCTTATAAAAAGTATAACAATTTTGTAAATTCTTTCAAAGCCTGTGCTAAACCTTAATGCTACACAAACAATGTAGTATTTTATGTTGTTACCCTTTTAATTCCATTAATAGTAGTCCTGTTTACTTTGCCCATTTGCCAGCCTCTTAGCGTTCACGAAAGGGGTACTATCTCTGGAATAAAAATTTCTGCTTTCAAAAACTATTTGTATTTTCATGTGCACCTTTCTAATCTTTATTTTTGTCAGAGTTCACAAAATATTTCATAGCTTTTTTTCTGTTTTTTGAAGTGATAATCAGTTTGCTGTCTACTTCTGATATTACATTCCTAAATTCCCTTGACACAGTATTCTGGGGAAAACTCTAATTGTATGGAAGTCTGGGCTCTTCAATTTTTCAGTCTTCTTGTTTCCAGAAAAATTGAAAAGCATCTTCGTACACAGTGAAGAGAAGCACAGAATTTACCAATTACCAGTTGTACAAATTAAGTGTAACCTTTAACATTTTTAAGAATAAGTTGTATAGCACATTTTTAAAACTTCTTCTATTATTTTATTTTACTTACAACCTTCTGAGAAGTAGCTGTTATGCTTCTTTGTTTATTTGTTTTGGAGTATGTATACTGCCTGGTATCTTCATGTTACATAGACAAGTATGCAAAAATTATAGACTGTAGGTTACACTTCCTTTGTATAATTTAAATATATCTGGGTTTTAGTACAAGTGGAAATCTGAGTTAAGGTTTTGGATGAATAAAATATGGTATATGTTTATTTTAAATAATAGCTTGTACCAGTTAATTTGTGCCCGGATTAACTATTTGAAAATCACTTTTGTACGATGATGCACATGCAGTTTTTCTTTCTTCATCATTTTTGGTAATGAAAGCTTGAGCGAGAATTGGAGCAGTCCCGGAAAATGTTGGATCAATCAGAAAGCAATAGAGAAGCTCTTCTGCATCAGGTAACTGCTCTGGTGTGATTGAAATGCTAAAGTTTTCATATTTGGCTATTTCAGAATCTTTCTGATTGATCTTCCTATCTCATATTCTATATGAGATAACATATTAATAATATAACATATTTTGGAAAAGGAAGAAGGAGATTCAGAAAGAAAGATTCGAATACAAATATAGACCTTTTAGTATATATGTTCATGTGTTAGTAAGAACAGTAACAGCAGCTGCAGTACTTTTCAAGTACATAAACACGTTATTTTTAACTGCCCTTCATAGTATACTCTAGAACAACTTCTTTATTAGTGATTATTGTTATACGAAGTGCATGGCTTCTTATACACCAGTGGCATAGCAGTATTTACTGCTGTATTATGCACTATCATATGAGGGGGAAAAAAAAATAAAGCAAACCTTCTGGAGAATGATCCAGAGTGTGTTCTAAATGATGCCTACTAATGCAGATAAGATTGAATCCTGAGGATGCAGGAACCTGGATTATAGCATTAGAAAAAAGTCCTTTTACCAAAATATTTGTAACTGTATATGAAAGTAAAAAATATGGAAGGCTTGTTTATTTTTTAACAATTGGAGTATTGTATATTTAATGAGTAGAATTGACATAAAAATATGACTTTATATAGATATTTTCCATGTAAGAAGACAATTGAAACATTTAAAATGATATTATTTTGTTTACTCTGGAGAAATTAATGCTCAGCCATGGTCACCATAGTAGATTTAAATGGTCCTTTTCATTTTGATTGAATAAATGCTTTGTGGCTCGTAACTAGGAACTAAACTATCTTACTTTTGTTTACCGTCTGCAGAACTATTAGACTTATTCATGAACACTGTTTGTGTACAGTTACTTTGTAATAGTTTAATAGAAGAATAGTACTTATACTTTCATTCCATGTTTTTGTCAAACCTCTGGTACTTCAATATACATTTTAGATTGGAGATCTTCGTTCCCGACTTTTGAGAGCAGAAGAAGATCGTGCGGAGTTGCAGCGTCAAATTTCACATGTGGTTATGCATCATCAGAACTCCCGGGATGTACAAGAAGATGAAAAAAGAATTAGAACAGGTACAGCTCCCAAATTAGGTGCTCGATGCTTATAAATTACGTAGTCAACCTGGATGTTAATTCTGTCTTGGAGGTATAAATTCCTATGCTGTTTCATCTATAATGACTGATAAAATCTTAACTTTCAAGTTTGTAAGTACTGTAACAAATAAATAGCAGTTTAGGATATATTACCTTGATTTGTGTGGTTAAAGCAAATGAAGACTATTAGAAAGAATTAAAGGAAAATGGGTAGTATTTTCACATTATTCCTAAATACTTGTTTTTTTTTTTTTTTTTTTTAACATTTCATTACATTTGCTCTTTAAAACCTCTCAACTTGAAAATCATGGCAGAAGTAAATTTCTTTGCTGGGCTAATAAGGTTGCTTAACTTTTGGTAGAATCTCTGAAGAAGTACCATCATAAACCAGAGTATTTAGGAATATTATCCTAATAATCCAGTATCATTCAGTCACAACTTCTAATCGCAGTTCATTAGAATTTTATGGATGGAACCATGATATTTAGAAGAAAAATATTTTAAACAATTTCAACATGTAATTGTGTATTAAATCATATCTTTATTGAGGCCTTCACTATATTGTTAGATAACTATCTGTATTTAAACTTTTCAAATGTAATCAAAATGTATTAGAGAATGTCTTTATCTTTCACCTCATTAACAAAGACATGGTATTCGATATTGTAGAAGAACAATTACTTCAGGCCCAGTGTTATGGAAGTGTTTAATTTGGTTGATGACTTTTTATATTTTCATAACTCAGCTATTGAAATATCTTGACCATGGAAATGTTGATCAGAATCAGACTCTGAAATCTCATACAGGATACTACAAAATGATTGTGTGCATGATTTAGGTTCAGACATGTAATACAGGATTGTGATTTGAGTAGTTTTTCTTCAGTTACTTCAGCATTAGTAAACCTGCTTAAAAGGGAGTGTACTTGTTACTGTGCTTTTCATGTTCAAGAAAGCTTCTTTTTCTTTGCACTTGTTTTATAGTTGTAACAAGTGCTATGAAAACACAGGAAAATGTAGTGAATCTATTAAGACAGAAAAGGGAGAAGAAATGAAAATTTAAACAATTGTTTTTCTTTACTGCATTATTACTTTTTCTTGAAAGATAAATGCAAACTGAATTTTTCTTTGCCTCTGAAGACTTTTGAAATTCTGGTCTAGGATATTTAGAGCTTATTTTCATCAAGAACTTCTATTGCAGTTGTCGTGTTGAGAGATAATTCACAGACAGCAATACCTGTCTCGGAACTCACACTCAGATTGTATAAAATTTTTGCCTTGCAATTTGTGGGAGATTTTCATTTCTTACTTTATTTATTTATTTTTTATTTGACTCCCTCAGGGATAGGGAGTGGGGGGACCCCCAAAAATGACTAGATAATAGTAAGCCCTAAATACTGGTCTTATTCAATGAAAGGCTATCATATAACTAGCCATTTTTCACAAATTCATCAATAGCTTTGTAATAGTCACATATAGTGAAATACCAGAAATAAAATTAGAAAAATAGTTTTCCACACGTCCATGTTTCTACTGAACATATTGTTCTGTTCCCACTGTTCTATAGTAGCTGAAAGATATGAGAGAGAAAAGCAAGAACTGGAGAAACATATTTTGGAGCTTAAGGCAAAGCTGACTCATAACACAGCAATGTCGGAGGTAGAAGAGCTGAAGAGACGCATAGAGCATAAGGACAAGGAGAAAGCACAGCTTATAATGCACATTGAGGTAAGTTTTCTTTGTAAATCATTTCCCATATGCTTAAGGTATGTGACAGGCCAGATTAGAGTGTAATTGAGTGATTGTCATGCTCTCCTGAATTTATTCTGTAACTTTGAAAGATGATCAAGCTTGCAGAATTTTTTCTCTTCTGTCTTTAATAAACCAAGTCATTTGCTGTTGCCCATGAACCCACAATTCGTATTATTTGCCTTTTTCTCGTGTCCAGATAAAAGATGATCTGATCTTTCTCTGCTGTTACCGTGAATAGGAGTTACTTCTGTAAGTTTAATTTCAATCAAACTGGAATACCTTGTTCTATGACATTAACAGAAATAAATTGTAACTTCTCCTTTCTTCACTTCTATTAGGATGTAACAATAAGTAACTAGTTAGTAAGTAACTAATTAATAGTAACAATGATAATAATTATTATTAGTATGCTTATCTATCATAAACCCACATGAACTGTAAGGATGGATAGATGTTAGAACTGATTGCCCAGAGATGACGTGGATGCCCCGCCCATGGAAGTACTGAAGATCAGGTTGAAAGGAGCCTAACAACCTGATGCAGTGGAAGATGATCCTGCCTTTGACAAGAGATTGGAACTAGGTGATCTTTTAAAAATCCTTTCCAAGTCAAACCATTCTACAATTTGACAGTCCCACAGAACATTCTTGCATCTAAATTAGAGGTACGTGGGCTTGATGGATAGACTATTTGATGGATAAAGAATTGGCTGGTTGACCACATCCAGAGAGTTGTGACCTATGATTCAGTGTCTGAGTGGAGACAACTGATGAGTGGTATCCCTCAAGGGTCCATGTTAGTGCTGATAGTGTTTAATATCTGCACTGATAACTTGGATTAAGTGCAGCCTTCCTTCACAAGTTTGCAGAAGGCACCAAGCTGAATGGTTCTGTTAGAACTCCAGAGGATCCTGGACAGACATTTCAGATCCTGCACTTTGGTTGGGCCAGTGTAAAACATGAATATAGTCTGGGTGATTTATAGATTGAGCAGCTTGCAAAAAGAAATTGGAGGTATTCATGGAAAAATGTAACACAAGCCAGCAACATGCACATGCAGCCTAGAAATCCAATTGTTGCATCAAATTAAGTGTGAACAATAAGCTGAAGGAGGTAATTCTTCCCCCCAGCTTGTTCTTGTGAAACCTCACCTGAAGTACTGCTTCTAGTTCTTGGGCCCCCAGCACAAAAGAGAAATGGGCCTGTTGGACTGAGTCCAGGGAACAATCAGAGGACTCGTGCACCTCTTCTGTGAAGCCAGACTGAGGGAGTTGGAGTTGTTTATCCTGGAGAGGGCTTTAAGTAGTCTTTATTTCAGCCTTGCAACACTTAAAGAACAATCACTCTTGTAAGGTGTGGAGAGAGACTTTACTTTTGCTGTTTTCTCATCATTATATTGTCAGCTTCTCTGCTGGGTTAAATCAAGTTAATACCTGAAGTTACATAAGTCTCAAAATAACCTTCAAGATGCTGTTTGAAAATTGCCTGTTAAGCAGATTTAAAGAAACCTAGGCTGCTCCGGTGAAGGAAAAGGCAAGCAGAATGCATTTCCTGCTACTCGTAGAGTCATAGAATTGCTCAGATTGGAAAAGACCTTTAAGATTATCAAGTCCAACTGCAACCTAACCATACTACCCTAACTCTATCAACCCATTGCTAAATCATGTCCCTGAGCACCACATCCAAACACATTCAGAGGTGGTGACTCAATTGCTTCTCTGGCGAGACCATCAGCATTAGTGTTCTGACTGGGTGATAGATTATTTGAAGTACACTGTTGGTTTTTTTGTTTGTTTGTTTGTAGTGCCTGAGAAATTCCAGTTACTCGGGTGGCAGGAGGTAATAGGGTTCAAACACACAGAAAAAACATCTCTTAAAGCTTATTCTCATAGAACATGCCATTTGAGTGTCAGAATGATGTTCTAATACTAATTTCCTGCTCTGTGAAAGTACTGATGGAAGAGGACTCAGATAGGGGTCATTGTCATTTCGGTAAGTTAGAAATCTGACTTCTCTGATTTGCTTAATAGAAAATACTTTGTACTTCTTATCTGCTTCCCACTGCCATTCACCTACAGAAGTAGCAACAGGAAAATAGCGGGTTTTTTTTTTGTTGTATTATTGTAATGAGACATCAAGGAAACAAGGATGTGAATTTCTAAACTTATGTACTAACAAAGCATTTGTCAAGCCTGTTCTAACAGCTGCTCTTATCAGATAGTCTGATTCTCAGTTGGAAGTGAGCAGTCCTGTTTAAATTGAGTTTAACTTATCTCTGCTTAGTGGAGAGGATGTAACTGCTTCCAGTGTACAAGTGATATAAGAAGTTTCTTGCCATTTATTCAAATGTCATTGTTTTCAAGAATTTGAGTGGTGTCGTACATTTAGTCCCTGTTCCCATAAACACACATTGTGATGTAAAACAGAGAGAATGGAAGAGATTATAATCATGTTCTTAAAATCATGATTAGAAGTGAATTCTATCTTTAGGTTTTAAATTTCGTAGAGAATTTTAATTGTTCTGGTTAACTGATCTTGTAAATATATGTAATTATTTTAAATACATTTTTCTTTATGAGACTAAATGGAATTTGATTCAACCTTACTATTATGTTTAAGTAAGCAAAGTACACAAATCAACAAGCTAGTTTCTCCGTATGCATATACAAATTCTTAAGCTTGTGAAATAATTTGATTTACTGAAGATTTCTCTAATTTTAACTAGATTCTAATTAAATCAGTGGGGTCTTATAATACTGTTTAGTAGAGTGTAACAGCAGATGGTTTGTTTAAAATATTTCAAGTTTCCTGAGAGAGAGACATTGATTTGCTTGTTTAAGATTAGAATCCTTTAGTAATAAAAATCTTTTAGTCTTGATTCACTCATGATTGAGTGAAGTTTTTAGCCCTGTTAAAATTTATTTTATGGCTTTTCTTCCACTAAAAATGACAGTGTTAGCCAATTATTTTCATTATGCAGATCAACTAAGATATCTGAAAATCAATCAATACAACTTTTGTAGATTTAAAGAGTTGTTCTTACAAAATATGAGAAATCCATACCTTTACCACTGACGAGCCCCTATCTGTATTATTATGTTAGTCGTTTGTAAACAATGAAGTAATACTCCAGAAACTATGGAAGTGACTAACATATGCACATTTAAAAATGCATCTGCAATCACACATTGGACCCAAAATTTAAGGTGTTTCAACCGTAGCTTCACATTTACACGTGCTACTACGTATCAGTGCACTAGCACTTCATGCTTGGGGAAAATATGGAGAAGGCGTCTCCTTAATTAGTTGATTTTCTGCAGTATACCTTTTAATAAATGAATACATTTCTTGACTGATTTGAGTGTAGGTATCCTTAGTTTTTCAATTAACTGAGCTCGTGTTTGTGTAAAGATTGAAACTTTCTGGATCAATGAATCTTCATGGTTTGACAGAACATGAGTTGTAAGGGATTCAGTTCAGATAGTGATGAAAAAATTTGCAGTGTGTATTCAGTAAAAATTATTTAGGTCTCTCTGAAAGCAATATCTCCTATTTATTTCCATGAAAACTACATCAGATACAAAGCACAGTAATGATATTTCATAGGGCAAATTATCAATTACAAAATAAGTCTTTTTCAACACAGTCACCACCATTAGCTGTGCATTTTTGTCAGTGATGAATAAGAGACTGCAAGCTGCGCTTGTAAAAATTTGCAGAAGTGGAAATGACCTGCTGCTGAAATGTACCATCCACCGCTCACATCCACTGCTTGATCTCCATAATTGTTTAGAAAGTGCCAATGAATGTCAGTAGGTGCAATTTTTTCTGCTTGAGGGAATTCGCTGATACCCATGCCATCTGCTGCACGGAAACAACATGTAGCAGAATATTGGTAGGAAGGTTCAACCTCTACTGCCGTACCACCAATGTCCACCTCTGATGTTGTGGGACAACATAAAATAGAAGGCAGCTCTTGTGCTTTAGGTGACTAACATAGTAAGTGTTCCTGAAATGAAATATGACTTATTTAATTCTTATTGTAGATTGTTTGCACATAACTGATTTAAAGTGTGTCAAATAGTATGAAATTAGTGATCTTTACTTGCATTTTAAATGTCTGTAGAAGTTTTAAGGACTATTGCACTGAACACACAATGTGATTTATTTTCTGTTCCTAGAACGCCATTTGGTTTCAGTTTGTGGTGATTTGTTTTAAATGATGTTGAAAATGCATATATCAAATATACAATGCATAGTCAAGCTAGGGTTTGGAAATCTGACCCAATCACATGTTTAGGGCCTAAGATGATTGTTTATATTTCACATAAATAACTAACTAGACAATGTTTATCTTTTTCTTTGCCTACAATTTCTTTTGGAAGTTGGAAGATAAGTTTTATATTGGAATGCTGGATATGTAGTAAACTAGAACCATTAAATACACAGTTGTTTTACTTGGGGTTGGTGTTGAATCAGTCTTTCACTCTGTTAATCCTCTTTTCTGTGCATCTTCTCTAGATGCTATCTGTCCATTGAAATGTTACTGGTGTGTTGTGGTCTGGAGGCTGATACAAAGTTTAATCAGTTTTGAAAATAACACTTGTTCGGATCTCTTGAACACTAAGTTATTGTACTCCACAATCAACTAACTAAATATAAATAATTTTTAAGAATTACAAGAAAATTAATTCTCTTTTATAAAAATCCTTCAGTATTAATGCCAGGAGGATCATTATTGTCAACTGCGCCGCTGGTGTAGTGGTATCATGCAAGATTCCCATTCTTGCGACCCGGGTTCGATTCCCGGGCGGCGCAGAAAGTTTTGATAATCAGAGTGCTGGAGCCCCTCTCCTATGAGGAAAGGCTGAATCAGGTTCTATGACACTAAATAATAGGATTATAACTAACACAGTAATTATATGTAGTTATGGCAAAGTACAGAAAGGCATCTCCTTTGAAATTTGACCATTCAGGGCATTGATCCAAAGTGCTGTTTATACAGTTATTATGCATTGATCCAGAGCTGCTTCTTATACAAGCAAGTATATCTAATTTAATACTGTAAATACCAGTAGGGAAAACTTCTACAGGTTTGGTAGAATTTTGACAATTGCATGAATGTTAATAGATAAATGTATGGATCTTGTATATCACAAAAAGAATTCAAAAGTACGGGTCAGTACATTTTGGGAGTCCTGTTATAGAAATATGAAAATAAAAGCTGTGGAGAGCTACTCTTTCTTTATTCCCCTTGTTTAACAGGGAAAGCTACATGAAAAGTTGATATGCTGCAATTTTCCAACTTATATTTTCTTTGAAAAGATCTATCTTATTTTCATTAACAGTAAATTCACATTTATATTAGTACATACTTGAGAAAGTTCATTTTCCACACCCATGCAAACTAACTAGATAAATTAGTTGTTTTAACGTAAGCATAAAAAACAAATGTTTCCAGTTTCTTTAATTTTACTGTAAATCAGTAATTTGGAGGCTAAGACTTACTTCTGTTAAATGGATTTTTACTATTTAGCATTGCTTTCTGTATTTAATCTTAGTCTCGTATTCCATTAAAGTGTCTGTGAGAATTGTAGCTGTATTAATGAAGTGTTCTCTGGGGGAATTTTGGTTAAACGTATATTTTTACAATGATACAGAGAATTGAATAGTACATTGTTTTAGACTGATGTCTTCTGTAACGTCTCCAGAAAGACATGAAATGTGAAGTGATAATCTGGTTGTTTCTTTCTTATGAGTCAATGTAGTCTAGAAGGTTAACCCTGGTAATTTTGCCTGGTAAACGTGTTTAAATGATAGTGAAAGAGATCGTTTGTCTTTTTCCTAGATTTACAATTCTATGCATCAGAAACTTTCCTCTTTTCATTATGGCACCTGTGTAATATTTACCTACTTTATTACCTATTTAATGTGATGTTTACATATTTATTTGTTAATTATATCTCAGCTGAGACCAGAATAAGCATGTTCATCCTACAAGCGAGCAACTGATTGGCAAGTGGATCATCCTACTCCAGTTTTACATCATGGGTACAAATAACAAGCTGGACTGATTGTTCTTGCCTGTAGTGGCAATACATTCCACTCTGTGGTGTATTCTGGCAGTCCCACAGTCTGTCACATGCTAGTTTGCCAGGATAGTAAATGCTATCCTGAAAAGACGGGTACAATCTGTTACCTCTGGCTGGAAGTTGGAGGGGAAGAAGAGAAAAAACAGATAAACTGTGGCAGGATCTTTGACTAAATAGTCATTCTATGTGCATTTGAGAAGACATTAATTCCTAGGCAAAATAGTTTTCCTTTGTCTATTCTGAATTGCAGTGTTTTTTTCAGAGGACAGCTCCAATTTGTTTCAGTTCCAAAATCTAATCCTTTTCTCCATCTCCTTTATAGCTTGACGGTATCTTTGAATGGAACAGGCCTAATAAATCCTAAATAAATTTAAGTCATTAACAAAAATACTGAATAGCATAAAAGCAGTCTAAATAGATCTGAAATATGGAATACTAGTCTTATGTTCTACTTGACAGTCTTAATAAAATTCAATTTGGGATAGTGAAGCCTTAGTAACTGATTTCTGAATATGCCCTTGCAGAATGCTTATGGAAAGCATTTTTACTAACTTGCTTATGAGACTGTCCTGGGAAATATCACTAGATTTGAGATAAACAGCAGTTATTATTTTTAAAATACATGTTTTTATTCTTTCCTACTTCATTCTGCCTGTCAAATTTAATTCAGTATTGAAACCAGCTAAAATCTCCAGAATGCTTGCTAATGCTATGCTGAAATGAAGTTGATTGCTCAAATTGTTTAATTTGTTCCAGAAACATCCAGCAAGCTGCTGTATTCTCTTTGCATTCTTCCCTTCCTTCCGTAAGACCCTTATTCTGTCTGTTAACTCCAATAAAATTCAGTAATGTCTAGCTCATATATTGATTACTTCTGTTGTGATGATTGGTGTTCTTTCCTGGCTAACTTTCTTTTTCATCTCAATATATTTATATTCCTTTTCTTATATCTTCCTTTTTGATTTATTTTGTTTGTCTAGTGCATATCATACTAGGATCTTGGTCACTGATTCTGTCTCAAACTTAAAATACAAATAACAACATAAAAGAACCAGAAGAAGAACAAATACCAGAAGTAAAATATAGGATAAAATAAGCATGTGTTTTATATTGAGGGTTGAAATTATTTACCGTTGCAGAGGGGAAGATTCTGTGAGCTAGAAGGGTATTTATTGCCTAATTCAAGAGATCTTTTACGCAATTCTTACTTTAGATAGAAACATGTTTTGAGCATTGCTATACGTTTATTTTTTTATAAGTTTTCCATACTGTATTTGTTTAGTGTTGAAATTTTTATATTTTGCTATGATGATTCTAGGCATTAACATCTGACCTGGAAAACAGGGAGAAGCAGCAGCAAAAAATGCTAGATCAACTAAAAGAGATACAGAGTTGCTACAAGGCTAGTGAGAATGGACGTAGGCAAACAGAACTCCAGTCTGCTGAACTGGCTCATCAAGTTGAAGAGAGTACCAAGGAAGCAGAACGGTACCTTACTGAATTCAAGCATTCAGAAGCACTCAGGCTGGAGACTGAGAAAAGAAGAGAAGATTTGAAGATGAGGGCACAGGAAACCATCCGACAGTGGAAACTGAAGTGTAAGAAACTGGATCGTGAGGTGGAAAAACAAAATGAAACTATCAGTGAACTGATGGACAAAAATAATCAGGTAAGAGTCTTTATTTGTAACCATCACATTTACTGTCAGAAATGAATATAAGTTTCTTTTTATGCAACATGTAACTTAAACCATCCACCTCCTTAAGTTCTGGATTAAATTTTCTAATGAATTACAAAGCAGCAAAAACATGACAATATTTTTTTACAGTGTTCCAAATTCTGTTCCTTATCCAGTATCGCAATTTCTTAATTAAATCAAAGCTTTCTTCTTGTAAAGAAGAAAGTTGTGCTATGAATGTTGTGGTTTTTTTTTTTCTTTTCACTTTGCTGTTAATGTAGCTTAATTTTGTAAGAATTTTTTGGAAAACTTTTAATAATATAAAAATGATAGTTATACATAGTTTCATACTCTGGTCACTTCTTTGAATATAGTGTTTATTTTTCTTGTGCATGTCTAATTGCTAGTATATCATAATGCTATATGGATTTTGATGCTTTGGGGATATTGTTAATTCCATTGTGTGTTTAAGCTTTTCTCAGACTCTATGTCAATAAAGACTACAGGTTCTGACATTTTTGCAGAACAAAGCACTGTACTTTTTCACTGGATGCTAGACTCCAACAATTTTCTTTAAGTGCTTTAGATTGTTGTGGATTTCTTTTTTATATTTCTTAGGTCNTTTTTTTTGTCAATAAAGACTACAGGTTCTGACATTTTTGCAGAACAAAGCACTGTACTTTTTCACTGGATGCTAGACTCCAACAATTTTCTTTAAGTGCTTTAGATTGTTGTGGATTTCTTTTTTATATTTCTTAGGTCCTCAAGGAAAAAGATGACCTCAGAAATCAACTTCTCTCTGCTATACACCAAATAGAAAACCTCCAGAAAGAGCTGGATGATGTGCTTACAAAAAGAGCCCAGCAGGAGGAACAACTTCGTTGCAAAGAGGTACAACTAAATGAAATGAAGTCTCAACAGATATCTCTGGAAGAGGAGATAAAGGAAGTTCAAGGTACTGTAAATAAATTAGAGACTGAGTTGAAAAAGCAAATCTTTCTACAAAATCAGATGCAAGCTGAAAAGGAACATTTGGAGCAAGAACTTGCAACTAGTAATTCAATTCGTGAAAAAGACCGGGAAAGACTCTTAGAAATGCAAGCAGATGTAAAAAATCTGAGTGCTGTACGTGTGGAGCTAACAAACAGAATAGCAGAAGAAGAAAAAATCAAAAAGGAATTGCATAAGAACCTCTCAGATCTCCAGAAACATCAGGAGTCTAAGCACGAAGAGATGACTTCAGCTAATAGGCAATTGAAGATGGAAAGAGAAGTTCACCAACAGGAGTTAGCAGATCTTCGATTAGAGTTACATAATGCTAAAATAAAATATGAACGAAACATTCAAGAGCTTACAAAACTTCTCAAACAAGAAAAGGATGATGCAGTTGCTCAGATTAGAGTGCTAAAGGTATTCTGTATAATTCCAAAAGCAAACTTTTATTTCTTTTGAGGGGTGAAACCAGTAAAATATATGCTGTAAAACATTTAACACACATTATTGCAAGTCATCAGAAGAACTGTACTCTTACAATAGCTTTTATTAGTTTGGAAATAATGACCTAGCTATATGATATGATATATATAATGATCAGAACCGGAGGAGGTGTGTAAGGCTGTAGTGTATTAACATAATTTGATCCTTTTTCAACTACTATTTTAACATGTTATTGTCATGGCTCTGTTAGAGAGCTTGTTTTATTTCAGGGATGATGCAGTTTTCTAAATCTATAAATTGCACAATTTTGGAGTACTGCCATTGTATATAGAAATGCTTTCAGAATGTAAATAAGATGAATTTTGATAGTTCCTTCTTTTTTGATAAGTTCTTAGAATTTCTAATTTCTGTACAATTTTTCAGGAGTGTGACTACATGTGTAGTAACTTATGAAGTATTTTATTCAGTAAGACACAAGCTAATGTCTTGAGGTCACATCCTTTGATCCTGATTCAAGGCTATTGCACTGAGAAGGAAGGAAGTATTTTAGTGGGTTAAGTGGTCTGAAGAGAACTGAAGAAGTTGAAATGGATGCTCTAAAGTGCGCAGTTAATTATTAACATTTGTATAAAAACTTCTATCTAAGCTATCCATTGCACTGTTATTGAAGCAATTTGATTGTATAGTTTGAATATATATATGTAAGATAGTATTTTCTGTGTTCAGTGTCTTTGTATTTGTGGAGGCAGTGGTTTTCAAGGCAGGTTGTAAGTTATCAATGTAGTTTGAATGTGCTTCAGAAGCGCTATAAATATACTTTACTCCTCAGTTCCATCAGGTATTTTTAATTAAAAATCTGCCATAGAAAACTTAAACCCATTTAACCATAAAAAGCTGTAAAATCCTTACTCAAAACTTGCTGGTGTATTTCGTCATAGGTAATATAAAGAAATTAATTACTTTTCTCACAAATAAACAGAGTAGTTTGAAATGCATGTTTTCCACATTTTGGCAGTTATGAATTGATGTTTCTTAGAAAAGCATGGTTAGTTATCATTCATAGCAGAACTGACAATGTGTTAAGCACTGTATAACATAGAATTTAATGAAGATAGCATTAAAAAAAAATCACTGGGTAGCTGTTAGTGGAAGGATCATGAGAAACAGAAAATATTTTGACAGGAAATGCTTAACATTTTGGGAACTTAATTTATAATGTGTCTGGCATTGTTACATAAGTGATCTATCCAAATAAGATTTTTTTGGCAATGAAATTGCAATTAATGTCAATGGAAATGTATTCTGGATGGTGGTAATCAAAACCTGAGTTGATTGTAACAGTATTTTTCCCTTGTATGGAAAGGTCAGTGTTGTAGTATAGGCCTTAATATTGATCCTGATAATTGTGCCATAACAGAATGTTAAGAGAATTCATTTCCTTTTCTCATTTATGGGAGCTGAGACTTTCCTAGAGTTTTTAGTCCGTGTGCAGTTTCTTACAGCTTCAGCAGAGGTGAGTGGAGAGCTTGAGGGAAATGAACCGCGTAAAATACTTGTGTAGGCAACTGTTTTTAGGAGCGCACACATGCACCAGTTTCAAACATAGATTCAAACATTTTAAGAGCAACAAAATAGCTAATCATATTCTTTTGTGAAAAGATCCGACAATGTCATCATCCTACAGGTGCTGCAGTTTATTTTTGTCTGAACTCAGATTGCTTTTGGGTTTTGCTTCTATGGATAGACTTTTCTTCCAAGTTAAGTTAAAATTAGCATGATTTAAAATGCTTTTTTTGTGGGTTTTTGTTTGTTTTTTCCCCTATTGCACTGATTTTTACCTTTTTTTTTTATGCCCAGTAACCAACTGTCTTTTCCTATCACCTAGATAGCCTTGACTTTATAAACTTGGTCCAACCTTTGTTAGTACTTATGTGAAAAATGGTTTTGCACTGGTTTGCACCAATGATATTGGTGGTATGACAGTAGAGATTGAACCTTCCCACCAGTATTCTGTTACATATTGTTTCTGTGCAACACATGACAGCAGAGGGGCAGTCTGACAAAATGATATCTGACATGGGAGTGTGTGTGAAACAAAGGTGTGCCATTGAATTCCTCCATGCGGAAAAAAAATTGCAACACTCATTGATATTCACTGACACTTGCTGAACATTTGTAGAGACCAAACAGTGGGTGTGAGCAAAGTGAAGCAGAGGATTGTATGTTTTAACAGTGGTGACAGTGAGACACCTCTGCTGCTGCAGATTTTTGCAAGAACTGCGTGCAGGCTCTTGTTCATCACTGGCAAAAGTGCACAACCAGTGGTGGTGACTATATTGTTAACTAGTGTTCTGTAACTGAGAATTTGCTCAATCAATCAGTGTTATTGTGTTCTTAGTATCTGATGTAGATTTCATGAAAATAAACAGAGGTATTAGTTTCAGAGTGAGCAACATTTATTTGTAGTCCAGATTTTCCTCAGCAAGGAATTTACTGTGCAGGTGTATTTTTGTGTATAACTGCGTCTTGCAATTCATCTGTTACAAATCTGGCTTTGGATATAGATATGTTTATGAAATTTTATTAGTTTTGTAGGTTTTTTTGATTTACTATTTTATAAATATTCTGGAGAATTTCTCAGATCAGTCAATTGAATGAGAAGCATATCTCTAATTGAGGAAAGGCAGGTCTCATCTTTTCCAATGGAAACTGATATATTTTATTAACTCAACTACTCTTCCATTTGATTTTTTTTTTTTTTTCATAATTTTCCTCCACAACATCTTTATAAATAGTGTTAAGAACACACAGTTCTAGAAATGGAAAAGCATCCAAACATTTGATATTATTTCCCTGTAAATATAAATTTTGTATTCTTACAGTGAAATGAGTTTTGGTGTTTCTGATTCCAAATGAGTGCTGTAATGGAAAATTTGCATAAACACTGAGCTTCTTTAGGTGATGTCAGCTGATGAGTGTAACAGACTTGAACTGCAGAGTCTGAGACTTCTACTTACTGCTTTAAAAAGATTGAATGGTGCTACAGTCTTTCAGAGAATTACAATGTACTTAGTGTTGATATTCTTCTAAACTAAGTTATCTGGTTTTGCAGTTAAATTTGTATTACTGGTAAAGTTCAGTACAACTCTAAATTGTAAAGGGAAAATAGGTATCATTTAACTTTTTTTGGCTGCACTAATAAATAATAACAACGAAGTCATAGTAAGTCATTGTATACAATAATTTTACTTCGACTGTATGAGTTCCTTAATTGATTATTATCTTTAATATATGTCTGCCGCATTCAGATAAGTGCATTTAACATACCTTAAATGTATAAAATTAAAGATAAATATCATTTTGTGATTATGCTCCACGGTATTGAAACTCAACTGTTGAAAAGTAGTTTGTATTGTGATTTTGTCATCTATTTATCTTTCTCTGCCAGATGGAACTCATAGAAGAGAAGAGTGTAGTCAAGACTCAGTGTCAACAACTGGAGAAGATTAAAATAGAATATGCTAAATTGTCAGAAGAATTAACGCAGTGTGAAGAAGAAAATACAAAACTCAGGCGAAAATTTGAGTTTGTAAAACAAGAACTGGAGAAAAAGGTAAACATAATTAGTCTCATATTTTATAAAACTTCAGATGAATGTCTAAAATATGAATTATAGAATTAGATATAGTATAGAAAACAGAATTAGATATAGAACTATAGAATTAGCAAAAAGGTATACATGAGCAAATTCAGTAGCACATGGTGTAGTACATACTTCGTATGTAAACCAATGACTGAATTATGAATTTTATCCCTCCGAAGATATATTGAAACTGCTTATTAGTGAAGCAAAATAAAAAATTTATCAGAGCAGGAATAAAAGTTCCTTTTTTCTTCTAAGGTGGATAGCTGAGTAACTGACAAGCACCTAATTAAGCTTTTCTAATTTTCTTCGTATTCTGCATATGCAGTTATGAATAATTCAGAACAAGTTTGAAGTAGATAAGGAATGTAATCATGGGAAATAAATTTCTAAATAACTTGAAGTATTTCCTACTGACATGTTTCAAAAGCAAGCTTTTAGAGACATTTACATCCTTTTCTTATATTGGTATTGTATTACTAGAGATGTGTGCTCTCAACCAGCCATTCATATTGCTGAATGTTCTTATTAATATTTTCTATCAAATATCAATTCATTCTCACAACCTACAGTTATTTTCAAAAATTTAGTGATAAATTCAGAGGTACTGAATGAAATTTTTTGTAAATTAATTTTACTGTTTACTTGAGGGTTTTTTTGTTTCCATGATTGGTGCCACAACGTTACTTTTTAAGGTTTTTTTTAACATTAATGTATTTTTCATGGTCCTGTTTTTAATATCTTAATTTCCTTTTGCAGCATTGCAATTTCAGTTGAGTACTTCTGTATGTGAATGAAGTTTTACCTTTTCCAGTATAAAAAGCCTTTCTGTCCATTTTTGATTAATTCATATTAAGAAAATTTTGAAAATGATTGTTTCTCATCTTTGACAAATTTACCTTGAACTTCTAAATTAAAATTCCAGAAAACATTAGAAGAAAACTCTTTTGCTACCTTCAGAAAATTGCTTATAATTTTTTCAGGGTATCTTAACTTTTTAAAAGGTGCATATTTGTGCCACTTGTTACAAATTTCTTTCTCTTCTATGTAAATTCAGTAATTTCTTATCATTGTGAAATTAAATTCTGTTATGAGCGCTTATCTTAGCGTGATGCAGGAGGTTTATTCATTCAATGCATTGTTGTCAGATGCTTTAACTCTGTACAGTTTATTTAAATCTGCCAACAGATGCCCATTGATACTATAGATCTCTTACATCTTTTCAATTTTTTCAATTTAAATTTCAACTCATATTATGTTATGATAAATGGAATACACAATCACTGCTCAAGTGTTGAGTTTAAAACCTAATGAGCTCATTTTGAACATAGATAAGGCAAAGGGTTTGTTTGGAAATGCCATTAACTCTTTTCGTCATGTTCTATCTTCAGCCTATGCTGACTCTTTGCTGTGAATACCAGCCCTAAAGAGAAGAATATTGATGTTATTTTTCTCTTAAAGTGTGCAGTGAAAAAATCTTGACAGAATTTTGTTTGCTTCTTGCCTCTTTTTCTTCCTAGTCTTGAAAGGAATATGAGACTTTTAATATTAATCTGTAACCTGCCAAATTAAATACAGTTTCACTCTGTAGATGTATATGCTGAAGTAATTTTTAAAAGCTTTTAAAAATAGAAAGGAAGGCTGCTGGTTTTGTTGTTCATTAGCTGCATCTAATCTTTGTCTGTGACTACTATGTTTAAGAAATTAATGTATTTTTATTTAGGGATACAATTGCACAGGTTACAATTTCTCTTTTGTGTAATAGCATTTTATTTGTTTACTAGTGAAATATTATGGATTAAAAAAAACAGACAGAAGTATAAATGAATGCAGATGTTTAGGATTAGTGTTGAATGAAAATGGTTTTCAAATTCTTTTTTTCTGTGGGGAAAAAAATAAATATTAATTTTAATTATTACAATGATTATTTTCATTTCTAAGATAACCTTAGTCTTATTTGCCATGGATTTGGAAACTGAACTTGCTCCTGTTGAACTAACAGGTAGTGCTTTAAAAGCTCAACTTGCTAGGCTAGTACACAGTACTTCAAATGAAAATTCAGTTTTTTTTCTGGGTTGATATTTTAATAGTATAATGCCTATTAAATTATCATATTATGAGGAGTGTAGTGTTCTGCAGTTAGTTGAAAGCTAGCTCTGACTTTATGTAGTATTAGAAAGGTACAGTTTTCAAACAGTGATGATCGTTTATCTTCAAAACCTTTTCCTCAGTGTCAGCCTCTAAGAGAGATTTCTTTGGATACCTTTCATTTGAGGATGTACAGACTGACAGCTCAAGTTTCGTTAGGGGTCCTGTGTTTCTGATGAAAGATTAGATGCCTGTTAGAGTTCCAGGACAAAAGATAAAAAGTTAGTAAATAAATGTTTTTGTAGCTATTTTTCTTCTAATTAAAAATAGATTCCTGATGTATTGTATCGTTTCATCTGTGAAATCAGGCTTTGATGATTGTTGGGTTTTGGGTTTAGTGCAGTTTCTTCACAACTGATTTCCAGGAGAGCAAGGAGAAACAAGAGAGGATTTTGAGTTATATGAGAAGGTGTTATATTCCATGGCAAGGAACTCTACTCAGTGTCTGGGTATAGAGTAATTGTAATATTGAAAGATAGTTATAAATCTGTTTATGCACAGAACATTATTAATGCAATATTTATTTTTGTTTTTTAACTGCAGGATAAACAGATCAGCGATGAGGAAGATCATTTGAGAAGGATGGACAAGGCAAGACTGCAGTTTAAGGTTCAGCTGCATCATTTAGAAATGGAAAAGGAATCCATTCTCACCATGATAGGAACTGAAATTGATGCTGCCTGTGAGATTTTTTCTCGGGACTCCATGGAGAAGTTCAAAGTAATTTTAAGTTTTTTAGTGTGCTACATTTCTCATTGTTTTCTTAAGGGGTGATTGTAGGGGAATCTGTGTGTGCTGAGGCAACATACCACTCATTTGGTATAAATAATTCAGGGACAGTAGGACTGGGGATATTTAACTGATATAGATAGAGTTGCCAGGTACTGGGTAATAGAATCAGATATTATGAAGATATCAAGAGGTAGCTTTGAATTCATCAGAACTGGTTTTACTTTGTCTCCTGAAAGTAAACCATTTACTGGCAAAAGGCTTTCAAAAACACCATCAAACTTGCTTTTCAAAAACACCATCAAGCTTTTCCTTCCACCCTAACAGCCCAGTGAGTCTCTGAAGGTGGTGTGATCAGCAAGGGACTGCTAGTGTCACGAAATTTAGGTGGCACAGTCAAGTTCAGACTGCTCAGGTTAACCTCATGGCTGTTCTGTGCACATGCTATGAGATGTGATGGGACATAGAAAACCTGTTTGTCCAAGTACCCTTTACCTTCTGGATCATCCAAATCCCATACTTTTCCAAGGATAGTATCAGAGAGACCAGACTTCTTAAAAAACAATGGAACTTTGCTTCTCACAACTCTCTGTGTGTATGGTGTAATAAGTTTCATACAAGGGAATCCCAGCAGAAAACTGCTGGCTGAGGGGGGATGAGCACTACCATCTTCTTCCCACTGATTCTATAAGGGCAACAAGGTTTGTGAAGGGCTTAGCGAATACGCCTTATGAGGAGTGACTGAAGGAACTGAGGTTGTTTAGTCTGGGGAAGAGGAGGCTGAGGGAAGACCTTACTGCTTTCTTCAAATACCTGAAAAGTGATTGCAGTGAGAAGAGTGGTCTCTTCTCACTGGTGACAGGTGACAGGACAAAGGGAAAATGGTCTCAAGTTGTGTCAGTGGAGGCTTAGGGTGGATATCAGGAAAAACTTCTTTACAAAAAGGCTTGTTAAGCACTGGAATAGGCTCCCCAGGGATATGGTTGAGTCACAATCCCTGAATGTGTTTAAAATCTGTTTGGATGTGGTGCTCAGAGACATAATTTAATGGTGTGTTGTTATTAGAGTTAGGGTACTATGGTTAGGTTGTAGTTGGACTTGCTGAGGTTGAAAAAGACCTTCAAGATCATCAATTTACTCTATGATTCTATAAGATTTGCCTGTGTGTATTTATCTTTACTGTTTACTTTTACCATTCATTTTCTTTTTGAGCAATAACAAGCAAATCACCTTCTGTCTAGTTTTCAGAGTGGTTTTCCAAGATCTCCTTCTTACAGGGAAGTCATCCAGAGAAAAAGTATTTAAATACCTGCTGTTTTATTTTATTTTGTTTTTCAGTGATGGAAATGAAAAGAGCTTTAACCTCCTTTCCTCATTCTTGTGGGGCAGGCCCTTATTTCCGGAGCTTAAACAGAGTTTCAGCAAATTTGTAACTTGAAGTTGTTTTGTTTTTTTTTTTCCCACTGTTTCACTTCATGCAACCTACTTTTTCTACCAGTTTTTTTGCAACTGCTTGTTGCAAAAATTATTAGCTCTGGACCAAAAAATAAAGACACAAGGAATTTCAAAATGTGCTGACAACAAACAGGAAAAATAAGTTTAACAAACCCACCCACCAATGAAACAAAGAAACAAAAAAAAAATAAAAATAAAAATTCAAATTAGAGAGGCATAATAAAATTACTACATTGGGCCAACTAATATCAAGGATGAGCTGGAGAAAAGGTTGATAGTCAGCTTCATTCCAGTTTTCAATTGAGAGAGATATGTGTAAGACTTTTTTTCCCCTTGCCTACCAAGTTATAAGATGAAAAACAAAGTCCATTATCACTACCTTTTTAATAATACAGAAAATGTGTAGTACTACATTTTCAAAAATGTTTAGCATAGTTCAGTTTGCAAAAACAGGGCATATCTCATTTTCTTGTTGTTTGGAGTGTTAATAAAGCATGCAAGTGCAAGTTTATCTTCTCTTTTTGTTCTCTTGGTGAAGCTAATATTTATTTTTGTTGCTGTCAGATACTCCAATAGAGTAATTTCTTCATCGTGAAAACGCTATCATCATGAAGCATAAACATTTTAAGATTTTTGTCATTTACTGTTTTTTACTTTGTGATCAGTCATTTACCATGTTGCATGTAGCATTTCTGTAGACATACTGATAACAAGTCAATGACTAACAACAGTTGGTTGTGCTAATTTTGATTCTTGTGAAAAAACTATACTGTTCTACAGAACAGAGGGACAAATAGTTGAGTTACTTTAAGTTGTCTTTTCTTAAGAATTAGACATTTAATAGCAGAGTTTGTGTATTATGGAAATACTATATTTTCAAAAAAGGGCATGTGTAGTTTCAAACTGAGAATATACACCTTGATGGAGTGAGCTGTTCAGAGGATATTCATAATGCACAGCATTTTAATGATTCTTAGGAGGAAAATATCTGGAGTTGTCTTGGATTTTAGCAACTTTATTTTTGCTGCAACTCGTTTAAGTTCTATTTTAAAATAAATATATATCTCAACGTGTTTGCACAATTTACTTTTAAATCTGACTTGCTTATGGATAAACATTTGTGTTGAACCATTTACAGATCTGACTTTGCAGCTAGACTTTATAGCAAGGAATATTTATTTAATGGTTTTTTGGTAAACTAGAAAGAATATTTTCCCTTTTTCTGTCTAATACCCATTTTTAATGCATATTTCTTTCTCTCTCCTTACTCTCCAGGCAATATCACTTACACCAACAGTGCTGAATGATCCTCATCGCTGGTTAGCAGAGACAAAGGTAATAGTCAAGTTGTCTGAATTCTTACTAAGCTATCTAATATTCCGGCTTTATAATGATTTAGTAGAAAGTCTGTTTGAAAAAAAACAGTTTAAAGGGGAAAAAATGCAAAAACATTACTTCGTCAGCAGTTATTATATTCCCAGACTGTTGTTTCAGCTGATTAAATAATTTTACAGAGTGTACTATTAACAAGAAACACGTATGTCTATAACCAAATAAATAGCAATTTGTAAAAAAAAAAATTGTATTGAAGTACCTACAGCAATCCGATTTTCCCACTAGACCATTGAGACAGTCAGCAGATTATTCTACGGGATTATATTTAATGAGACAAGAAATAATTCTCTTTTTTGTTACATCTAAACATTATTAGACTGTATTCCTGGAATTTTCCTTTCACCTTTGTTTAAAACTGATGAGTTCTATAATGTGGATGCATTCAGGCTTCAAAACCGTATTCAAGTGGTGGCTGGTAAATTAGAACCATTGCTTTTTATTTGTCAGCTTCCCTCCTGTTTCCCCAAGACATGCTTCTCATCCAGTATCTTTTAAAAGGATTCAGCTTTTAATGATCAAAATAGATCATAAGAAATTATGGAATATGTAAAAATTTCTGCTTTGTGTAAGTTGAAAGGAAAAAATGGACTGTATACATGTAAGATAATTTGAGGTCATGGGTGATATATAGTCTATGTAATACTTGTAGACCAAGTGAGACTGTCACTATCAATAATAGAGATAAAATCAAAGAAGAAATGCTATGCATTTTCATTATTTTAAAAAATGATGCTGACATATTGAATAGACCTGTCAAAGTGCACCTAATCATTTGCATAGATTTCTCCTGTAAATATCTACTAGGGGGCAGTCTAGAATGAATGAGAACTTGAAATGTCATCCCCTGCTTCTTTTTTTCCTTTTTTTTCTTAATAAGTGATGAAATTATTCATTAAAGACAAAATTTAAATAAGATAATAGAAATCTGGGACTATCTTGCCTTAATAGTTATCCACATTTCCATTTCTGCGTCATTGCAACTGTTTGTGATTATTCAAACCTTGAAGTCTTCTGATTTTTTTCTAAATTTCTGAAATTGAAATTGTTTATAATGCGTCCAGAGAGTAGCAAAATTTGCTTGTAATAATAATGGACTTGGAACTGATATTTTTGGTAGTATAATTTAAATATTATACTCACTGTTTTGACTACTTCTGCAGAACTGCCACTTTATGAGAATTGATTTCGTTTTCTGGCTTTTGGTTTTTCTCTAGATTACTACAGTCTCTAGAAGGTACAGATTAGCTTCAATACAAATATTTTTGACACGTAATTTCAGAACTTATATGTTAAATATAGAGTTTGTTTCCTGCATTTTTCTTAACACTTCCTGTTTGTAGGTAAAAATGTTTAAAAACGTAGTTTTGAATGTAGTAGGGACATTTATTTTAACTTTTCATTAAAATATTACTTTTCACTGTCTTCCAATTTTTTATATACCCTCTAAGTGCTGTGTATGTTTCTAGTGCTCCATACTTCCAGAAAAGTATTGTGGGAATGAGCAGTAGAGTAGATTAATAGTGCTGTAGAAATTTCACAAGACTAGGTGGAAATGACAGAGGTAGAGGTGTGGAATCAGAAATTCAAATCAAAAATCAGTCTATGTGAAGCTCAACCTATTGTGGCTGATCTCCTGGAAGAAGGTGATTTAACAAGGGTGTTTTGAACAGCAGTTTGTATTAACTGAGAAATGAAATGTGTGTTATTAATGTTAAGCTCAGGAGCCTCTTGGTGTCTGTATAAGGCTCTAAATAAATGTGAATTTCCTTACTTAACTACAGCAGAAAAAAAATCTGTATATTGATTCTGTGCTACAATTATCAACCTAAATATATCTCTGTTGAGATTCCTTGAGGGTCCTTTTAATATATTTGAGTGTTTCCTAATATTATTGTTATGCAGTAATAGCTACAAATGACTAAGCTGTGATTTCAAGGATAATTTGTTCAATTAAACTTTGTCCTACTATTTTTATTGCAATTCTGTTATTGTTCCCATTTTTGAATGCAGACTAAACTGCAGTGGTTGTGTGAGGAGGTGAAGGAGAGAGAAAGTAAGGCAAAAAAACTGCGACGCTACTTACTGCAGAGCCAACAACATCTAAAGCAATTTACACAGCTGAAGGAGTCTGAACATCAGTCTCTCTTCAAACAGATAAAAAAACAAGAACAACTTTTGGAAGAAGCTCACAGAGAGAAGAGAGGTATGCTGCTAGTAGTCTTTTTGTTAAAAGGAAGAAAGATTTTAAAAAAGATACCAGTTATTATTCCTGTTCATTCAGATGTAATAAATAGCTGATAAAATACAAATCCTTCTGTATTGCCAAATGGAGTAAGACAAGCTTTGATTCTAATTAAACTTAATGACATTACATGCCTGTAGTATTCTATATATAAATTATCTCCCTCTATTGGATTCAGAGTATTTCTTACTCTGGAGCATGACTTGTTTGGTACTAGCATCTACACCATCTGTGTTTATTGTGAAAGGAAAACACTAATCAAATTCTACTTATCACTGTAAATTTCTGGTGAGGATGGACTCACTATCTCAAGCCAAGTGCCAGTTTTAAGTCTCAGTTCCAGTACATGTAGCTTTCTATTTTATAGTTTTCTTGGAGACTGACATTGAGCAGTATGCTTTTAGGAGTAGATAAACATACTTTCAACATGAGCTCCTTTCTTGTGCTGAGTGCTTTGTGAAAATGAGATCTTAGTCTTTCATCATCCTGCTTTTCATTTACGTGCAAGCTAACTTACACCTACTTGTAAGTTAATGAAACCTTTTTGTTCAATTAAGAGTATTTTGATAGTAAAACCAGAATATTATAGCAAACTCAGAACAAAAATTTTGTACAGTGCACCTTTATTTTCATCTTCAAAAGCAGTTTATTTCACTGTCTGAATACTTCAGTAGTTATGAAGAATGTAAAAGTCAATCTTTGTTATAACAAAACATAGGTGAAATGTAAAATTCTGAACTGTAGTCTTGGTCAATAATAATCCATGTATTGCTGAGTTGAGTCAGTAGGTTTTATAGACACTTTCTAATTTGAGAAGGTTTTTCTAAAGATATTTGTTATTTACTGTCATGACTGCTTTTAAAGGGAACTCCACATCTTCATTTTTATCAGGAACTTGGAAAATTAATTAGAAATTACACACTGTATGCATATTCATATAACGTGCATCTTGGCGAAGAGTCAACCATTAAGAATGTGCACTCCTATAGGAGGCTCAGGAAAGACTTTATCACTCTCTACAACCACCTGCAAGAAGGTTACAGCAAGGTGGAAGTCAGCCTCTTCTCCCAGGTGATGAATGAGAGTTAATGGCAATAAGTTGTTCTAGAGGAGATTTAGGTTGGATATTAGAAGAAGTTTCTTCTCAGAAGGAGTGGTAAAGAATTGGAACAGGCTTCCCAGGAAAGTGATGGAGTGACTATCCCTTGGAAATTTTTCAAGAAACATGTGGGTGTAGCACTTAGGGACTTGGTTTAGCAATGATGAATTGGTGTTTGGACTAGATGGTCTTAGTGGTCTTTTCCAACCTCAGTGATTCTATGATTCCAGTAATAACTGGTGATAATTTTCTTTTCCTAGATACCATTGTCTAAAAGCATAATGCTCAAGTGAAAGATGTAATATAGTTGATGCTGAGACTATCAAAGGAATTGAAGTGTTTGTATAGGAAGAAAACAGGGTGTGTATCTCTTATGAAGAAATGAATTCCGACCACTAAGTCTTAGTGTTATTACAGAATTACCAAGGCTGGAAAAGAACTCCAAGATCAACCAGTCCAACCATACACCTACTACCAGTATTTCCCCACCTAAGCCACGTCCCTTAATGCAACATCTAAGCATTCCTTGAACACCTTCAGTAACAGTGACTCATCTACCTCCCAGGGCAGCCCATTCCAGTGCCTGACCACCCATTCAGAGAAGTTTTTCCTAAAATCCAACCTGAATCTCCCCTGGCTCATCTTGAGGCCATTTCCTCTAGTCCTATTAGTTACACACGAGAGGAGGCTAAAGCCCACCTCACCTCAACCTCTTTTCAGGTAGTTGTAGAGAGCAGTAAAGTTGAGCCTCCTCCAGATTAAACAATCCCAATTCCCTCAGCCGTTCCTCATAAGGCCTGTGCTACAGAACCCTCACCAGCTTTGCTTTCTTTATCTCAAAGCCTGCGCTGAACATTTTGAGAACGTAATTCTCTAGTGTGTGCACGTGTGTATACTCACTCTCTCAGTAAGGTAGAGATGTCTCTCAAAAGGTACTATCCCAGCAGACGAGCAAGTCTCTGAACTCATCAGAATAATGTAGATAGCTGGGTATCTTACAAGTAGAGCTAGTAGGAAACTGATTAAGGAAAAAAGAGATGGTCTCCATAAAAGAAAAAAGAATGCAAATGGAGAAGCTAATGCGAATAAATGATCACTTAGAAAACAGGCTATTTGACACAGGTTTCTGGAATCAGAATTTCCATACTGGAAAAGATTCTTTTTTCATATACTTTCTTTTAAAACTTTGTTCTGGCCTTTATTCAGAACTCAGTACTGATAATGGCGATCCAATTCAAAATACTATATTTTGTTTAGTCATTTTGTATTTAGATTTGATGTAGATTCACATCAGAGTGAACTTTTTAAGAAGTTTATTTACAGCTTCTGGTGGCTGCCTAATTATTGTTGAAAACGTTTTATTTTTGTTTCAATATTTCACAAAACAATAGCAAAACAACAGTAACAGTAACAAATAAAAGCAAAGCATTTCTGTAAATGTTTTGTAGAACAAGACAGATTATTTTCTTTACAGGAGCAGTAAGATCCTGTCAGGATTTTCCACCTCCTCTTACAGAGAACGTTGATAGAGAGCATACTTTGATCTTTCAGGCTTGAATGTTTCCATTGTTGTCCTTCATTTCATTAAAGTGGTATTTCCAAGACCCTTATATAATATTACTGCTGTTTTAGTGTTCTTTCAATAACTACCTGCTAAGATGATCTCCCTCAGGCCTTATTGTCATTTTTAATTTAAAATATTTTGAATAGTAAAAGAAAGCAAACCTTATTTAGTCTTAAATTCTGTTGTACATATTTTCTCGAGGTTTTCTCAAAAATTCATATCCTGCATTTTAATTTCAAGCTATAAGCTAAGCTTTAAGTAAATATTAAACTGATGAGAAGTTAAAATTAATGCTATTCAATAAGCACAAAAGATAGTATGTAATCTTATGCTTTCCATTCATAGGGAGCATTTATTTGTTCCTTACAAGTATGCACAATCCAAATTGAGAAGAGATCAGGTGAACTAACTTGCTTTGGCTGCTTTGATGGATTTTACCAAAACATCCCCATTGCAGTCTTCATTTAAAAGCATTCCTAGAAGATTATTATTTTTTTAATACATTTAAAAATAATGAAGCTTTATACGTCTGGTTATTTTGCTTCTATGGAAATGACCAAGGCTTGTAGGTAAATAGAAGATTTTATTGATTCACTGCACTTGTTTTCTTGAGATAGAATTTGATTTCAGATTGTCCAAGATGTTTCTGAAGTTCTGAAACTTTGATTTTGTGGTTTGTTTGCTTTGTTATGTAGTTCTAGGACAATTCCACAAAGTCTGTGTTGGAGGATTGGAAGAGGGAAGCAGGAATTTCCATTTACAAGGCCAATTAATTAGGTTCACATTAAATATAGTCTTCATGACTGCAAATTTTTTTTGGTTAGTCATATTACAATTTGATTAGGTCTAATAGGCATTGAGCTCCATGAATACAGATGAAGGTACGGTTTTGCCTAGTAGCAATGTATTTATGTAGTTTTAGCTACTGTAGTGTCACAGGCTTTCCACTAGCAGATCCTCCACTTTTAATAGTATGCAGTGCTTTAGAACAAACATATAGAATGAATAATTAGAAATATGGAATTAAAATGCAACAGAGATTTACCACGGGTAAACTGAGATCAGCTTCCTGGTATTTCTTTCCTTTGATGAGGCAGCTGGTGGTTACTTGCTAACCAATAATTTTAGCCGATGACAGCTTGTATTACACTTACCTATGTAGGAAATTATTAAATAAAATAAGTTAGATTAAGGAATTTGCTACTCTGAGGGACAGACGGATAGTTGATGAAAGGGTTGGTTAGGCAGGCCTCCTTTTGTAGATGTTGGTTTGTGGATTCACTACTTGCTATCAGTGAGTTTAGCAGGAAAAGCTAATAATAGGATAATAAAATTTGGAGTCCTAGTAAATTTTTTGGTACATAGAGGGGGTGGATTATCACTTAATTTCTTCTACGTGGTGCCCAAGAAGGACATTACATTTATTGCTTATTTTTACCATTATTTATATCAATTTTTGAATTTGAATCACTGTGCCATTGATTTTTAATAATAGTGCGTGTGACAGTGTATGCAAGAACAATGGACTTACCATCTCCATGTGAATTTAATTTGCATTCTTCAAAGTCTTGTCATTGTAGTCTGTTTCTGTTTTAATTTGGATGAATTTCTTTCATTCAACAAATCAATTATTTTAAGTTGGTAGAAGATAAAGAAATAATATAATTCATGTCTGTTAATGCGAGATCCAAGAACATGATTCATGAAGTGATGTATTTAAATGTTTAGAAAGTGTTTCTTTCCTTTAAATATGTTCCAAGACAAAGTATGGCTATTTAAAATTCAAATACCCTTACAAAAAGTCCTGTTTTTAACTGTGATGCAACTAATAGAGTGTAAACTTGTAAATGTAAGTGACTTGGAAAAGAAAATTGGAAAAGCTGTTTTTGCAGAGGAAAAGGAGAACATTACTAATACCATAGAAAAGATGTTAAACTGTAAGGAGAAAGCAATGGTTAGAGAATCCAAATGGAGAAGAGGATGTTGATTGGCTTTTGTTACTTAAAATAATGGAGGAAGTCACACTTGAATACAAAGATGATCAGTAATGATTTATGGGTTAAGCCCAGATGCAAGAGTAAAGTAAATGAATGAAGAATGAGTTTACTCTTAATTGTTAAGACAGCTCTCTGTTCTTTTCTGTTAAAACTGTTCTGAGTATGTAGTCTTTTGTCTTTTCCCTTCTTCGCATTTGTAAAATGAGGGGGAGCTGAGGGGCAGGCACTGATCTCTCTCTTGTGACCAGTGAAAGAACTTGAGGGAATGGCATGAAACTGTGACAGGGGATGTTCAAGTTGGATATCAGGAAAGTTCTTCACCAAGAGAATGGTCAACCACTGAAACAGCCTTCCTAGGTAAGTGTTCATGGTGCTGAGTTTGCCAAAGTTCAGGAAGTGTCTGGACAAAGCTCTCAGGCATATGATCCAATTTTTGGTTAGACCTGTGTAGAGCTGGGAGTTGGACTTGATGATTCTTCCGTGTCCCTTCCAGTTTGGGGTATTCTGCAATCCTATGAATACCAAGGGTTTTTCTTGTTTTTAGGCTTTTGACTCCACTTTATGAATTTCTGTAGAACTGTCAAATTGGTGGACGTTAATATTTGAACCTGGGAGCACTAGTTGGTCTTACAGACTTAGATCTGCTTAAGTTAAAGTTGCTTTAATCAAAAGTGAGTATCAGTTCTGCCTGTTCATCAAAAGCAGAATAGCAGTATTTTGGAAATTGGACCCAAACCTTTTAAATCTTCATGTTCATTCATTCCTTCTGAAGTGTGTGCATAAATTGTAGTATTTTTTTTTTTCATTTTGTGTATTTTGAATTATTAATTTCTGATTGAGTGTTTTAGCAATGTATTTTGCTAGCCTTAGCTCAGATTAATAGTTTCAACTGTTTGGGAGCTATTATCTTAGAACATGTTCTGTTTCTTTTAAAAATTGCATATATATGTTTACTTGGTGAATAACTTTACACTTTGTCACTGTGCTAGAGTACTTAAAATGTTGAATTTAGTTCTGAAGGCAGCAAATCCTGTAGATGTCATGTTGTTAAAGTTGGTGATTAAGAGAAAAGGCAGTCTTTTTCTATTATTCCCTACTTCACTTTAAAATGTTATAGGTAATGTAACGTTGGAATAACTGTTTATTTGTAATTGTTAAGTGATAACAGATTTAATTTTAGGTAGCAGATATTACATGCTTAAATATGTAGCTTCTTCCATAAAATAGTACTATTTTCCTGGTACATTGGGGCTCATGTATACCATGGGTATGAGTGCAGGGGAATTGTTATAAAGCAATTCTGGAACAGTCCTTCCAAGAAAATTTTTCTTGGCATATATTGAAATATATAGAAGTTAGAGACAAAAGTAGGTAAAAATAAAACAAAAAGCTTTTGTTACTCTTCTAGAGGTTTCCTAATTCTTTCAGGAGATTTCTCAGCTACTTGGTAAAAAGACATAGATGGTTGATAAAGAAACGTTTAGCAAAATGAGGCCTACTGTGTTTGCCAAAGCTGTGTCCTCTTTTCTGTAAAGCAATGCTAGTGTAGCAGTAGTGATGTAAGAAGAACTGGTGCATTACTGTAATATAGAGACCTTATACTACTGTGTCTGATTTTTTGATCAGTTAAAGTTTATGAACTTGCATGGAGATTTTGGAGCAGATCCAGAGAAGGGCCATGAAGACAATCAGAGGGCTGGAGCATCTCCCCTGTGAGGACAGGCTGAGAGAGCTGGGGCTCTTCAACCTGGAAAAGAAAGCTCCAGGGGGATCTTATGGATACCTTCCAGTACTTGAAGGGGGCCTCCAGGAAAGCTGGCACAGGACTTTTTGTAAGACCACGTAGCAAAACTACGAGAGGAAATGGTTTTAAACAGGAAGAAGATAGATTTAGACTAGATTTCAGGAAGAAATTCTTTACTGTGAGGGTGGTGGGACACTGGAACAGGTTGCCCAGTGAGGATCTGAATGCCCCCTGCCTGTAAGTGTTTAAGGCCAAGCTAAATGGGGCTGTGAGCAACCTGCCTAGAGAGAGGTGTCCCTGCGTATAGGTTCAACCTGCAGGGGGGTTGGAACTACATGATCTTAAAAGTCGCTTCCAACCAAAACCATCCTATGATTCTGTTAAATAAATAGACTCTGAAGTAAGGCATCCATTTTAATGCTTGAGGATTTATATATGTATTTAGTTATGTCTGTCTAGGATGCTTTTTGATTTAACCATTGTGGGAAATGGAGATTCAAAGAGGCTGTTATGTTAAAGTAGGCTCAAAATGTATATGAAACTTCATTTTGGCAAAATGTTCTGCTCCAAATTATTATGATGCTTCTTTGAAGTCGGTAAGTGCAATATTTTTTTTTAAGCTAGGAACACTAAAGCAGAAAATCTGAACGTTCAAAATACAGAGATAATACAATCCAGTGCAAGTGCACTGACAATGAACAATCTCTAACTGTGTAAAAGTAGAATATTGAATAGCAAAAAAAAAAACTTTAAAAACTTTCTCCTATGAACTACAATTTTTAATAGTGAAGTGCTTTAACCATTTTAAATGTACCTTTTTACCCTCTTTTGCCTTTTCAGCCTTGTTTCTTTCTTTCCCAATTGTTATATTTTTTTTCCACTTATTATCTCATATTGTCCTTGTATAACAACATTATCCTTTATATGGCAAAAAGAAACATCACAAAGTATTTTAGTCCACTATTGACTAGTGAGTGGTATCATCAAATATAGAAGAACATTTAAGCATTCTTAATGGAGAGAATCTGTATGGTTTCAGATAAACTCTATAAAATGTTTGCTTTATTTTTAATAGTAATCTTTAAGCACATTAAGTTGAAACATAATTACTATTCAAGAAATTATTTTTTTCTTAGTAGTGTTCTTGTTCTTTAAATAATGTTTTTAGTTTTTTTGTTTGTTTTAATTTTATGGGAGAAGGACTTTTTTTAAACTTTGAGAAAATGAACCTGCATTCAGAGTCTTGGAGGAATGGAAGTTAGCCTAAACCATTTGGAAGTCTTACTCTGCAGTTTTGTTTTTTGTTGGTTTTTTTTGTTTGTTTGTTTGTTAACTGAAAAATTGGAAATAGCAGTCTGGGCACTCACTGCAGTAATCGTCTAGTATTTTAGGCAACTGTTTTTGCTTGCCATTATGTTTTTATGCCATCATAAAAATATGACTGCCACTGTGAGAAAGTGAGGGTAAGAGGTAGGATCAAATTATAGCTGAGATATTTTAAGAATTCCTCTGATTTTTTATGTGTATATATATATATAGGAGAGAGTATATATTATTTCTCAATGACATACTTTAAATGCTTTTTTGAAACTCAGGTACAGATTTATAGACTAAAAGCGCTGTGTCCTTTTAATCAGTAAATTGCTGAGTACATAATGACGATTAATATTAAAATACTGACATCATTAATTTTATCTCTTGATATATCTATGTATACTGGAAGCTAAATTAAATTAAGTAAAAGTAACTTGAGGGATTTAATGTATATGAATTGGGTACAACCTATTATTTAAGTTTTTTCTTTTTTTCAACTCCAGTTGGTGATAGTAGTGTGTGTAATGCAGTGATACAGTAATGCTACTCTAACACCACACGGTAATTAGAGTCATAGAAGCAGTAGTGCAGTTTTTTTAGAACTCTTTAACTTATTCTAAAAGTCTTTATCAAGCTTTCAGGTTATGTGTTTCCACACTGAAGAAATAATGTAATAAATATCATGTAGAAGAAACAAACAAACAAACATTCAGTCTTCATTAGGTAGAAATAACATTCCCAGGAAACTCGTTAATATATGATGCTTATTTTATTAAATACTATGCAGTCTTCCAGGAAATAAGGTTTAAAATAAGGTTCAGTTTAACCAAGGGCTCAATGATCTTCCCACCAGTTGTAATTGACAAACTTGTTTTCAGCTAAAAGACATGCATGTTGGAATTTGAGCAGAAATCCTGACCATGACCACCTAGGAGCTTCAATATAGCAAAGCTTTTGCTTGTTACAGCATTTTAAACCTTATTCAGTACATTATATCAAATACATGTTCTTAAGTTAGAACAAATTTATGTTTGTGCCTCAGATTTGTCAGCCTATGTTAGACTATGTATTTCGGTGTACCTCATTGATTGGTTCAAAATCTTTTGTAAGTTCTAGCTGGCGTTCTCTTTAAAACTCTTTATTCCCTAAAGTTAATGTTAATGGTGTCATGCATTTGGAGATCTCAAGTTTTATTTCAGAATCAATAATTTCCCTTTGAATAGAGCTTTGTTCACCAGTAAAGCTTACTCTTAATGTTGACTGTAAACAAGAAAATCACTTTAATTACAGAATAGATGACTAACTGAATCTTTAAAAAAAGGGGAGAACAAGCAGTTTTTTTTAATGTATATATAAAGATTAAATTAAATAGTTATTTGAGTTG
>VXAB01006665.1:108525-164350 GCA_013399175.1 Odontophorus gujanensis | reverse complement strand
TTAAATTAAGTAGTTATTTGAATTGTTTTCTAGCTGATGTTTTAAATATGACAAAGTACTGTGCTCCAATCAGTTTAATGATCATATCACTCTTAGTATCTTCAAGGCAATACCTGGATGTATCGGAAATTCAGCTTTTATTTCTGTTATTGTTTTGACTGAATCTCCTTGTTTTTATTTTTCACAAAACAGGAACTGCACTTTACAAAATCTATAAGACATTTAAACTTTTAAGAAAAACAATTTTATGGATTTCAGCTTTTGAAACAAGCAAGGCAAACAAATTAATTGTATAATTCATGTGCTATCAGTGAGATAACAGTAGTCTATGAAGTGTTTCTTTCCAAATAAGTCTGTTACTCTGTAGCAGACACATCTGAGTGATAAAGATAACATACTTGCTCTTGGCTATATAAGAAAAAGAAATAAGGGTAAAGTTGTCACCTATTTGTCAGTCTTATTTCTTAATATTAGACCTGCTTTTCAATTTAAATAATAACTTTTGTATTGCAGATCAACCATTATGGTCACCATTACATAATGCCAGTTTGTAAATCTCTGTTCAATACAGAAAACTTAACATCAAAAATTTCTAATCATGCTAATCGTGGTTTCACAATTCTTACACTTCTAAGTATGATTTTTATGTACACCTGTTTGTTTTATGTATTACTAGCAAACTGAGATACAGAAAGATTAAAAAATAAAAAAAATACTCTTGAAGATTTATGTACTTCATGCATATCTATGTACTTTATCAGAATATCTATTGTACATACTTAATCAACCGAAGTAAGTTTATCTCTCTGATTTTAATCAGACTTCTTGCCCATTAAATGCTACTGTCTTGGTTATTCTGAAGCACTCTGGATAGTATCTTCTGAAAAGAATGTTTAGGTGTACAGAGGGAGAGATATTTCTACTTGCAAAGTATAATGGCCATGTATCGAATTCCTAGATGAAAACATTTTGAGTGCAGTGTACTTAGAATCCATGGAGCGCATTTTTCATTAGAGGAGAGCTGATAGGACAGAATTAACTTACTATAATCTCGAGTTTATTGCAAAGATTACAGATTTGCCACTTCTAAAAATAATTTCAGAATCCGAATCTGAAAATATTACTGTTGTAAAAAACGCAACCAAAATTTTCCCTTCTGCACAAGCCTTTGTCCCTCAGTAATGATGTATGCTATTAAGAGTAGTAGCATTTCTTCTTCAGGACTTTTTGTTATGCCTTTCAAAATCATGCTTCAGCACTGTATTTTGCATCTCGCTACTGAATTAAAAGATGCTGTGACTTTCAAGGAAGATGAGTTTAGAATGTTTTTCTTATCTCCATTTTGACACAGGACATTGTCAAGGAGGCAGTATCAGTGGCAGTCAACTGTACTGTTTACAAGCAACAGAAGCTGAAATTTGCTTCACATCTGTGAATTGTGGGTAGAAAAAAAAGATAATTTCTGTTGAAAGATAGTATTTTTTCTGTAAAGAAAGTTTTTTCATATTATTAAGAGGAGGAATTAGAATTTATCAACAGGAGAAAATGGAAAAAGGCAATATGATCTCCAACTGCCCAGATCAGTCTAAGGAAGGAAGTGGGTTTGGTCGTGATCTTACAGTTGTTTGGTGATCTACTTTTTTCCTATTCAGTTCTTAAGGAATTATACTAGTTTCTACTTTTACAAGGAACCTATTTAATTCAACAAATTACTTAGGCTTTTTAGATGCTGGATTTCTTTTTCTTCTGTCAAGTCATGACCTACATGACAGAGCTTGGAGGAATTTTGCAGTGCATAGCTTCATGTCATCTTTGTTTTGGATGAAGAAGAGTTTTTTTCCAAGCTTATTGAGCTGATGCTTTTCAGTACTGTTGAAGAGACATCTCTACCTGTAGAAATTACAAAGCATTGGGAGAATGAAATAAACAATTATTTAATAAACACAGCCATTTTGCAACTCTTGTAATTCTTGTAATATTTGCCATGTCTGTCTGTGAGAAAATAATTTTACTCTAACTTTATACTGTTCATACTAGATACTTATTTTTCCGTATAATCTCCATTCTGAAAGGAGTAACCACTTACCTTTTCACTCTGAAAAAAAAAAAAGCAGCATATATTTTTTAATCAAATCTGTTTATTAAATGCTTTTCTCTGAAAGGTTTACTAAAATTTTGTAGTGTAGCATTTTTCTTATGATTGTATGGAGAGAATAATACTTTGTTCCATTTAGAATTTTCGAAATAGGATTTAGATAAAAAGTGAATTGTCACCAGTTGGAAATTAAAATATTTGTCAGTTGAAATGGTCTCATCATCAGTTTCCATGTGGCAGTGTAACAGCAGGATTGTCTGAGCGAAGAAAAGCATTAAAGCCAAGCTAGAGCTGAGAACTTAGGAATTATTGAGGTTTACTGTTAAGGCTTTCTCTCTAATTGCCAGTTTACAGCTTCTTTCTCTAAAGCATGTGTAGGGAGATAAGGTGCTATGTAACTGCTTGTTGCATTAACTGTGTTTGCTAATGGCTATTGAATTTCAAAGAAGGAACTTCTGCGAATTTTGCGAAGTTCTCTTTCTTGGTGGAACAGTGACTTCTGTGTGTGTTGGTTGAAGTAAATGTTTTCTTAGAAGGTCTTTGGAATGTAGTGACAACATTGACCCACCAAGTAGAATGAACGCCTTTGTTTCAGTATTTATCAAGGACAGAGTCTCATAAAGCTATAACTTTTTGCTCTAACTAACTGCTTATTAAATTGCCCAGGAAACTGAAATGTTTCCATTTTTCTGAGATGAGTAGGGAAATTTAATGTTAGGATCAATAACTTTGGGCTCTGTATCTTACCTGCTGTCCTTTGCTGAAACTGTTGTGAAGGACTTGTTAGGTCTTCAAACAGATCACTGAAGAAAATATTTTTCTAAGCTCCCATCATTTACTCATCTCAAATAACAAGTGTCATCATCTAGAAAACCTTTCTGTGTGGCATCTGTTTGCCTTCTTCAGTTTGCCCAGTTCCCGCAATTCAAGTGAGTTGTGCTAGCTGCTTCAGAAAACTTGTTACCTTTATTTGACTTGCCCTTAGCAGTTAGATCCAACATCAGTTCTCTGTATTTTTTTGTATTAAAATATGCAGCTGCCTTTCAAATGTAGCCAAAAGGAAATTTGCTGATATGCATAAATATGTTTGAGATAATAAACATCAGAGAAAGAAAAACTTAGGATATTAAGTCAGAGAACTCGCTAAAGAAAGTGGCATTCAATTTCCTGTTTTGTCATTTATATATGCCATACCATAATTTTTATGTAGCTGCTATGGCCATAAATGTATCAGCATAATTTTCTAAACCAAGAAATGACAAATTATCTTTTCATGTTTGCACTTGGTGAATGAAAACAAATTAAGTTTCTGTTTCTTTCTATGTACTTCAAGAAGGTTTTATTCATCATCAGACAGGAAATGTTTCTGCATTCAGGAGAGAATTATAAAAATTATGTATTGTATGCAATTGCAAAAACATTTGTAAGGAGAGTGCAAGGAAAGAGTTGGAGTTATATTTTGATATGCATTTCAGTAAAGATCCAAAGTAAAAAACATTGCAACTTGAAATTGAGTGTTTCTTTTCAAATATATGTATTAATGTGTATTCTATTGTGGACATGTATCCTTGGTAATAAGCAAGGTGAATATACTTAATGATGCTAAGAATTCTTTCCCATGATAAAAGCTATTTTTTATTTTTAAGTGTAAAATGAATTATTTGAGGTTTGAATTTTGTGTTAAGTGTTGAAGTGCAACTGCACAGGACAATGTCCTAAGTTAAGGCTCCTTAGAGAGGGAATGACATGGGCAGCAGCAGTATTGATTTTTCTTGCTTTATTCTATCAGTTTTACATCCTTAACTTGAGCATTTCAGGACAACCATATATGGCATATCAAAATGTTAACAACAATTCCCTATAATATTCTGTGTACTGAAAATGTGTATGTGAAAAATATAAACTCTAGCAAACAGATACTATGGACTTTGCTTACAACATGAGAGATCTTCACTACCTATTCTGTAATGCATAGAGACTCTGTAAGTATTCTTTACTTACACTTGTGAATTCTAAGTTGAACACTGTAATAGTTCAGAAAATGGCAGGTGCAGAGAGGTTAGAAGTAATGAGAATAACTCCTAGGAGCACTGAAAAGAATTTTTTGTACAAATAGGGAAATACAGGGCAGGCCAGCACTGGAAATGTGACATGGCAAAGTTGCATTAACAAAAAAAAATAAATATATCAAACCTCCCTAAGCCTCAGGGAGTGGAAAGCACAGTGTGTTCGGTTTCCTGCATAGCAATAGGTCTCTTTTGTAGGGAATCTGAACTTGTCTCTCAACTTCAGATACCTTTTTTCCTTTCTCTGTTCTGATTGTGGGTATTTCTTCAGGTTCATGTAAACAAACACAGCATTGTAGATTTAAGAAACTTTCACGCTCCATAGCAAAAATAGTAGTGTATACTGAAATATGAATTCATTAAAAAAAAATAGCCTCCACATTTTCTTTCATTTATATTCCTTTCCAAATTCTCTATTACTATGGAGTACAACAGCTAATACTTTGCTAGAGTGTATTATGGCACAGAATTCAGCAAAAGTGACACCCACATTTTTTTTTTTTTTTTTTACACCGGTAATCCATGGTTATGAGAATGCTGTTGATTTAGGTGCAGATAAACAGTCAATTTATCCATGCTGATTATGAGAGCTGCAGTCATTGCAGTGGTGGTATCTGAATTTAAAGACTGCATAATGTGATCAGTAATAATATAACCATTTTGTGTTAGAAAACTGTAACTAGTATTAAAATTCAATTGACACTTTTTAAATTTAGTAGAGCTACAGATTAAAAAAAAAAAAACAGTCATTAGTTTGGCCAAGACTACTACTAACCTTCTGAATATAATTCCAAAGAAAATAAATGTTGAAGTTTCTCCCTGCTTTATCTTCATTCGCAAATTAAAAAAATCACTGTAATTTTTTTGTTCATCAGTCCAATATTTTTTTAAATTTGTGATGATGAAATACAGAATTTTTGCATCAAAATAAAATCTCTATGTTCAAGAACAGTGTGCAGTTGGAAAGGTGATTAAAAAATCTTTTAAATTCTATTTTTCATTTATTATTATTATGTGTACTGCAGATGTGCTAAAATAATTTATGACCTGAAGACCACACAACCTAAATACTAAAAAAAGGGGAAGTGTGTGATTGGTGAAAGACTATAGTCATGATGTGGAGAATCTAGTAGGAGTGTGATATTTCATTTTCATTATGTTTACCTTTTAATTGTACTTATATTTATTATTTGGATTTATATTAAACCTATGAATATGATAGGGATGAACTAGCAGAATAGCAGTACTTTGTTTTATAAGTATGTTTTATATTCAAGTGATAACAGTTTCCCATTTAAAAGAATATCTCACTTAGGATTATGCAAACACATTATGGAATGTTTTTAATTTATGGGCCTTGTTCTTTACTAGTGAAAGCTACGTTTCCAATAAACACATATTTCTGTAGAGTTCTTTCTAGTCGATGTTCTCTTTTAATAGCAATTCCCTTAGTGGCTTACATGCGCTATTTCAATTAGTCATTCGCAGCGAGTCTCAGTTCTCTTTTATGTCTCAGTTGTATTTAGTGACAGGATGATTTATAGTGTCCAGCTTGACTGCACAAATGTCCAGACTCACTGAACCACCTTCTATTATCCAGTGTTCCTGGACCTGTGTCAGGATGCTCTGAAGCCTTTCGACCACAACCGTGTTAACACAGGAACAAGGCAGAACTGCAGGTCTGTCTGGACAAGAGATAAACATATAAATATTGTGCAAAATTTTGCTTAAAATAATTCACTTAGAAACAGCTTAATCCTCCCACCCCCTCCATAAAAAAAAAAAAAAGTGTATAGAATCTTAATGTCAGAATCATTGCGTGAAGGGACAACCTTGTAAATGGGCTAATATATGATTAACCTTTGCTGTGTAGGTATGCTCAATGTAATTCTTAGTTGAAAGAAACTGGTTTATGCAGGTGCTTGAAAATCCGCTCACGCTTGATGGAAATCTGCTTGGCTGCCTTGTGCACCTGCAGGAGTGTTGCAGTATCTGTTCAGCAGCTCCCTGGGCAATGTATCTGAATGATGATTGAAAACCACAGGATGTGTATTTGAAGACAAAATGATTAGAAAGTCTTGAAATAAATCTACTGCAAGTTTTGATAAAAGCGATTTTTAAAGGTATCTAATTAAGTGATTTCTCAAGAGCTTGTCCATAAGTTTGTGAAATGTATGAATTTCCAAGATTGCAAATCTCGGGACATAAAAAAAAAAATAGCTTTACTAATGTAGAACAAATTACTGACTTGTGTTTTGTGGAAGACCTCATTTTAGTGTGATGGAACAAAAATGTGTGTAGATGCTCTTCTACAAACTGCTGTTTTTTTCTTGCAATAACCTTGATTCCTTGTTCTAATGCCACGTTATAGGAGTATTGAGATTGCCCTTCCTTCGAGTACTCTCACACAGTTGTGCAAAGCTTGCATAATGGCCTTCCTCACTGATTGACTCAGTTGATGTTGAAGTCTGTTTCTTTTAAATATGCAGCTTGTTAAAAACGCTTAACATTGTATTTGGAAAGTTTTTATTTTTCGATTAAAATTATGGTTTCATTAGGTAGCTAATTACATACTTTCCATTTCACAGGTGGTAGAACTAACACAGCAAATCAAATTCCCAATATGCAATATATATGTTGTTATTATTATTACATGAGAGATAAATTTTACTCAGAAAAATTAGTGGTGAGATTCATTTTGAAATTACTATCTAAATGGAGGTGGCTACTTGACTGAACTCCCATTACAGTCAGTCAAAGTCTTGTGGGGCTTAGGAAGCTATTCTGCCAACCACAGTGGCTCACAGGCAGATGTTCTTTAGTGCTATATGAATTTCTATATAGCTTCCTGTGTAATCCGTAGCTTTTGCAGAGGCTAGGGAATATTTTACCTAACTTACAGTATCTTAGCTATGTCTGAGGAACTGAATTGCAGTGCAAATGCCAACTTCAGAGTAAGCAAGTCTTACATGTTTTAGAGTCTTTTGACTCTACAATTAGAAGAACTAATTCTGTGTACACATCTGTATTTGTCTTCTTTGGTGAGACAGGTTGTGAATTGGCAGATACAAAATTATAATTTGTTTGGTGTCTTTCCAAAATATACCTCTTGATTTTTAATTCAAATTATCAGGATGTTGCTCCACATCGCAGAGAGTCAATGTGTTGTTTTCCAGCTTACTGCTCCCAGTATAGAGGTAAAAGGGTTGAACTACTTTTTTTTCTTTTTTTTACATTGTAGACTAAGTTCTGAATAACAACAAATCTTAACTTATTATAGAATATATTTAATACTGTCTAGTTTAATGTTTGCAAAATTCTGCAAAGTTATGTTCCTTTATCAGACAGACTGTGAAAGGTGGTCATTGTTATGGAATATTTTAAATAATAACTTTGGCATTTCCTGGAATTTTGATTGTATCAATCGAAACCTGTGGTATAATGTCAGCATTTACAATTTGTAAATCAACAGAACTTCTGAGGTCAAGTAGGGAAAAATATTTTGTCATTAAGAGTAGGCATATTTAAGAGAATGTTGAAGTCTAGTGTAATTTTAAGTGACTCTTTTGCAAAGCTGTTTGATATATGCTGCTTTAATATCTATTTCTTGCTTTAGCTTTGTTTTCTTAGATGAGACATTAATGGAATAATGAATTTTGATACAAAACTTGTTTCTTAATTATATAGTCATAAAGGGCAACTCTATTAAGTGGGAATATATTATCAGGTAAATTACATCACTTTAATACCCATCAGCTCTTCTGGTGCAGAGTTTTATGAAGTATTTTGCAGGACAGACAGTTTACGCAGTGATTCAGTATAGGGAATCAGTTCTGGAGATAGCTAATTACAGATAGAGACCTTTCAAATCTAGACATCATTAACAAAAGTTACTTCAGTTTACCTTTTATAAAACTTCTTTGAAAAGGACCTTGTAATAACATCCTCTTTGCTTAGAACAATAATGTCATCATGATGAAATGTCAAATGATGCACTATAATTTAAATAAAGCAAAGTTGAGTGTATGAATCTTTTTTCCTCCAGATGGAATACAGGGAGGAATCCTCTATTTCACACACCTTTTGCACAGATATATTCCTTTTCCTCCTTTTTTTTTTTTTTAAGCCAGCAATACAATACTAATTTTTACCAACTCAATTACAGTATGGAAATATACTCAAGGAAATACAAGGCTACCACTTTCCAAACCCACGTTCTGTCACTAACTGATGCTGGTAGCAGTATATTTAGTTGCAGTAATTTATATTCATGTGGCAGTTGAATCTCTGTACAGAAAAGCATAATTTTTAAGTAGCTATTATTGAGCTTAACTCCGATAACTAAACTATGTGCTTTTATTGGCAGTCTTTGCTTGGTAAGTATATACATACAATTTCAGTTAGCTATTCAGTTACCTGGTGTAGGGAACCTGCTTTGGTAGGGGGATTGGACTTGATCTCTTTAGGTCCCTTCCAACCCCTGTGATTCTATGATTCTATTTTGTGTTGTCGGATGCTGAAGAAAACATGGATTCAGGATTCTTCAGAGTGAGTTTCTTCACTTTTAAAATTCAAATCTCTAAATATTAAAAGATTGCTTTAACTATAGGGAAGTAAGTCTGGTAATTACTTAATCAAACTATCATCTTTTGAATGTTTATTAGTGCTCCTAGCAGCTCATGCTTGGAAATAACTATATCACTGATACACTTATCAATTAGTATAATCAGGTTAAAAGGAATGTTGTACAGAACAAAATACCTCACTTTTTCTGTCAGGCTGTAAGACAAGAAAATGAACTTATGGGTTCTGTTTTTTATTTTACAGAGCTACGAGAGAAGTTGCTCAGAAGAGAGGAAGAAATGGGAGCTCTCCAGGTATGTCTTTTATATAATTAAGTAGCTACATTTTTTCATTGCCCTTGAAATTAATAAGCTGTATCTTGTATCTTAAATTCAGCATGGGAAATATATGCAACCAAACACAGACCTTGATAGCTAATAAGGCTCACAGTTGAGTTTCTCCCCACATTTAAGTTGCTTGTTAGAGGAGGTTAATGTACTTAGCACTCTCCAATTAATCAATAAATCTAGTCTTTCTGCAAAAACAATGGTTCTTTTATATCACAGCATATACTGAAGTTGTTCTTACTTCTGGCTTCACTGAAACTGCGTGGAAATAGTTGTAGTGCAATTCTGCATACAGAATTGTAGATAAGCTTTAAATTCTACTTCATTGGTTGAGTTAGATTCTGAGTATGTTGCTTTCTTCTGTATCTCCAGATAAAACAGAAAGTAAAAGATTTGAAGTGTTTTAAACCTTTGAAACATTCAGTGTTCATTATTACCTTTATGAGAAAGAAAAGATGAGTTGATATATGCTAGAGCTTGATACAATATATTAAATTTTCATTGTGTAGCATCTGTAACGTTTCCTTTACATTTGTGCTTGCACAGTTAGAGTTAGGCTAGGGTCAGCTCTGGAACAGTATTTAAGCATTACAGTCAAAGAAAACATATACTCCTTTTGAAATGAAAATGTCTAGGAATGCAAAACCAAACTGGAATGTCTCAGTAGTGAGAACTGGGAAGTTAAAAGGGCGATACATGTTTTCTTCAGAATGCATAAGGAAGAAAAAAAAAAAAACAAAGAATTTGCAGCATGCAGTGCCCCGTGTGAGTATAAGAAAGCTTATACACAACATGAAGAATGTATCAGTGGAGGAGGATTCTGTAAGCGTAGCGGGAACAGAGTGTTTATGAGGAAACCAAATGACTGTTAAGGAAACTGAAGTTATGCATTGACCTGAGTTTTGACCATAGGAGTTTGGAGGTATGCTGACTCTGCTCATATAATAAATATAATGTGTTCTGAGGGCTAGAAATATCAAAAGCTTAGCATAGAAACAGCTTGATCCAGTAAAAAGAGACAAGTTGCAAGACCCAAAAATTATACAACGCACCAATCCAGCTGTTTCCTGCTCAAACAAAAAATTTGGCCTAGCTTTCTGGCAGCTCAAGTTCAACAGGGCTGAGAGCTTGTCTGCGCAAGCAGTTTACACAGGTGCGTATCTAGTTACATCAACGTAAAAAGATCTCCTTTCATGTGAAGCAATTCTGTATCTGCTGAAGCACTATAGTTGACAAATTGTTCTAATTATGTTCCTTCTAATTGAATAAGGAGTAATGTTATACTGGAGAAACTTGCATCATATTAGTGTATTGTGTGCATGTATGTGCATGTGTGTATTTCAAATGGCCTATCAAATGCCTGACCAGATTGCTCTGTTCCCTTCACTAACCAGCCATTCTGTTTAGGTGTGTAGGTGTGTTATTTGTACTGCTCTGACTGCTGTATTTGTACTTGAGTGCTTTGTAGCACTTAATTCTTCAAATGCACATGCTTTCACAATCATAGTACTTAGAAAGAACATCAATTATTTTTCTAGATAGTTATTTGTCCAGAATTGTCAATGTTTTTCAAAAATGACTCCAGTCTGGAATGCTCCATTCTTTTATATTCTAATCTTGTAGTGGTGGAATTGGTACAGCTTTGCTAGCAAGCAGTTATAAAAAACAGCTCAAGTCACAGCTAAACATTCTGGGGCCTCCAGCACAAGAAGGATGCTGAACCATTGGAGCAGGTCTAGAGGAGGGCCATGAAGATTATAAAAGGGCTGGAGCACCTCTCCTGTGAAGAAAGGCTGAAGGAGTTTGGTTTGTTTAGCTTGCAGAAGAGAAGGCTCTGGGGGGACCTCATTGTGTCATTCTGGTTCATAAAGGGAGCTTTTGAGAAAAAGATGGAGGCCAACATTTTACACAGGAAGATAGTGATAGTACAAGGGGAAATGGTTTAAAACTAAGAGGAGATTTAGGTTCAACGTTAGAGAAAATTTTTTATTCAGGTTGGTGAGGTGCTGGAGCAGGCTGCCTGGAGTAGCTGTGGATGCCTTATGCCAGGCTGGATGGGGCTTTGGGCAGCTTGATGTCATGAGTGCCAACCTGACTCATGGCAGGCATTTGGAACTAGATGGTTTTTAAGAACCAATCCAAACCACTGTTTGATTCTATTCTATAATCCCTATGCTATTGCACTTTGGTATATGATGCACAGGAGGTGAAGGTGAGAGTTTCTTTAACTGTAACGTTACCTAGATTTTTTCCCTGAGTCCCAGTTCAGCAAAGCATATGTTTAGTCAGTTAATGTATGAAAGCTTTAATTGAAGTAGACTGCTAGAAGATAATTATTTCACATATTAATTACGAATAGCATATAAATAGTATTCTTGAATAGAATTCCTTAGATATTATGGCCTGATCAGTTAGTTCTTTGTTAGCAAACTGTTGATAGCTTTTTGTGTGCAATTCCTAGGGTCCCATTTTAATAAGCATCTTAAATATACAGAGAATTTTATCTATTATATCAATTCTTTATGCATTTTCTTTGCTGTCTAAGTAGACTATATAAAAAATATGTTCAGGAAACAGGCAGAAAGATTCTTTTATACTCTGGACAAACAGTTGAAAGTAGTCAGGTTATCAAGGCTGAGGGAGTTATTTTTTGATACTTGAACCTTGAACACTGACTCAAGTTGTAGAAAACCTAGAGATGTGAGAAAATCTATGAGAAATCAGTGCATTGCTGTGGGAAAAATGATAACCAAGGATATCTTGAGGTTCTTCACAGTGTCTCAGAGTCAATTACGAAGAATATTCCCCAGAGTTAGAGGTGTTATTATACTTTCAATTTACTCATTTTTGAGGGGACTCAAGCATCAGCTTTTGTTAAAAATAACTAACAAAGATTAATGTTCTAAGTAAATAGAATCAATTAATTAATAGTAAATAGAATTAATTTTGCTCCCAGTGAAGATTTTCCTTTTGAGGAAGTGGTATGTTTACAGTTACCCAAAGATCCAGAAAATAACCAATATTTCTTACTGAAATACAGATAAGTAGAATTAGTGCTTCTGCAGTGCCCTCAGAAAGTAACAATTTGATGAAGATTCTTGGACATATAGTTTTCATGCCCTCTACTTAGAGAATATGTTGAATTGCAACTTAGCATGGCAAAAACAAAATAATACTTCATAAAGTGGAAGATATGAATCTTTATATATTTATTTACCTCACTAAGGTCTTATATTATATGGTGAAGATCTAATTTATATGTTGTTCTTTGATTATATGCTGTTCTTTGATTTAGGGCTTTTTAGGATCTAGGAGACTGAGGCAAGAATGTATCACTGTATTCTTGGTTTTGTATCTTGAAATGAACTCTCATATTCATGATATATATTTGAGTAGTCTGGAACATTTTCAGTATTCTCATTTTCAAACATAACCTCACTTCTTTTTATGGAGGTTAAAACCTCTGATTTTAAGATTTTCACCTTCCTTTTTATGAAAACTGTTCCATGGTACATACTATGACTCCCTGGAAAATAATGTACTGTGCACAATTGGAATATTCAACTGCGTGCATGTTCTCTGTGAAAACAATCACAAACCATTTTCATTTACTTTGAAATTAGGGGCACATAAATATAAATATAAAAATTTAAAAACAAAATAGAAAGTCTTAATGTGGACATATAAATATATTGATAATGCATATATAATCTGTGGTAAATTTCCAAATACATTACATGGTGGTTTACAAAATATGCTGTGATTCTAAGAATTTGTTCAGTTTTTAGAATTTTGGCAGTTAGATCATATACCACAAGAGTCATTTTTTTCAAGATTTCTATATTTATTTTATCACTTGAATCATCCTACTAATGCCATGGTGACTCTTAGACTCAACTAGTCCTTGTTAACTGAAAACATTTGTATCTGAATTACTGTTTATAACCACAAATTTGATATCTGTAAATGACAATTTTTTATAGTAATTAGTTGTTTGTTTGTTTCCTAGAACATTAATTAAATTTGTGTTTGCAATAACCATGGCATTTTTGTGAAAAGATGGACATCTCAAAATAAGTTATCTTCAGTTTTTCAAATAATATTTTTATCATTTTTTTTCTTGTTTGTCTTTCGATGTTGTAGGAATAAATTTAGATTACAATCTCTTTTTGTCTGTTAGGAGGAAAAGAATAGAAAAAAAATTGTAAGAATTCTTAGCTTAATCTACCCAGAAAGGAAAAAATTCTCCCATACTTTCATAAGATAATATTTAAACATAGTGAGGATTCCTGTGATGTTTTAATGATCACATTTTTGACTGAATAGTCAGGTGAGCTCAACTAAACGTTTAAATATATTTCTTCTCAAATGCCTTAAAATATGATAATTTGGTCAGGACATAGTGACACAATTCACTATCTTGATTTTAATAGCTTAATATCTCTCTTAAAGATGCTTTTCAGTGGGAAACAGGATGTTAAAATACACATAAGCTGTATCTTCCGCATATTTGTACTAAAGCTGACACAAACTCATTTTGCTTTTATTTTATTTTCGTCTGGTATTAGGCTTTGTTTAGTCAGTAACAAGATGTTCTTAGTTGTTCTTCAAAGCTATTTCTGGTAACAGAATAATGCTATGGAATTTATATTTTACTTTTCTAAATAAATACCTCAAAGAAAACTGAGGAAAATTAAAACAGATGCTATTGTGGCATAAATTCCAAAACTTTATAGATTTGCAGCAGCATATTATTAAAAAGGAAAGCCAAGCTCTGGGACGTGTGAGGTAAAATCAACCATATTGAAAACCTAGTAGTACTATTTGAAAAAAATATATATTTGTGTAAATATATTTTGTTTAAGTTCGTTCTTCTTTTCTGGGAAGTTTCTTTTAATTTTCTTCAACACAGATAGTGAGATAATTTGATAAATGGGTCAGAGGTGCAGTTAGGTATAGCAGTTTCTCTGTAAGTGACAATTTCGTGAAAATAAAAGAAGCATTTAATTCTTGTTCAACTTATGTTCTATTTATGTGCTTAGTTTTCTAACTACATGTTCTTTATTTGTAGGAACGAATTATGTCCTTAGAAATGGTAAGTTTCTTAAATTTATTTTCAAACCAATCATACTGAGACTACTGATGATTAAAATTGTTATTTTATGTATTTATTAAAAAAAAAAAAGGTTGCTTTTTTTTTTTTTAAGGCACACCATAGTTTTACACTGTACCTTTCTACTTAGGTTTTCATGACAGTATTTGGGCACCAGCTGTTTAAAATACAGTGTAATATGATTTTTTGTGTAGTTCATTTCACATTTTTGGAAGTGAAATGTGGTAGATTTGAGCCATACTGAGGATGAACTGAGAAGTTCAACTAATTGACCAAATGGTTGAAGAGCACGTGATACAACCACACTGGAATGTTTAGATGTATGTTTACCTTGAAAAATGCAGATAGAAACACATCTGCTTACACTGGAACTGAAATCAAGGAGAAATATAATTTTGAAATACTAAGTTTTAAGTACACAAACCTTAATGCATATATTTGCCATGAATGCAGCTGGACTGATTATCCAGGTCACTCAAGGTAATAAGTCTACAAAGGAGGGGACAGGGTGAGATGGATTTGAACCATGCTTCTTTTCTCCTCTATAGGCATGCCCAAGATATCATACAATAGTTTCTTTTTATCAGAAATCCAGACATTTTCATATAAATAAATTAGTACTGACACCACATCAAGTTTGCAAATACAAACATTTACAATTTAAAATGTTTTAAGATCCTTCATAAATCACAGTGCAGTATTGGAACACCTGCCTCCTAGCAATAGGGAGTTAATGCTCAAACTGAGAGTTCTGATGCTTCACATAGTGCTGTGTGATTAAGTTCTGTTCAGAAACATCTCTTAATCATGGTTTTCTTACATGACAATTAGTCAGGCTTGTATTCACTGCGACCCATTTCTCATGAACTGAGTTAAACTGTCCAGTAAACTACATCACAGTCTTTGTCAGATTCCTCCACCTTGATAGAGAGTGAAAAATTGTATTTGAAATCAACCAGTTATTCCAGTGAATATATACCTTATATATGCTTTGATAGTAAGATAACTTGCTGTTTTCAGTAGAGAACCCAGAAGTGAGGATATTACCTGCATTGATTATTTGGATCAGATGTTATTCAGCTTTTTGTTACAATGTCATAAATTTAGAATAACTCCAGTAATGTTGTAAGTATTCTGAAAGATAGTTTTTTGGATTAAAATTTCCTTTCCGGTGTGAACATCTAACTTGCATTTTATGTTAATGAAATTAAGGTTTTGAATAACAGTAAAACAAATTTCTGTTTGCACATGCTCAGCAACGTGAAATCTCCTAGATTCCTCTACTGTAGTAGCTGGCTCAAAGTTGCATAAGTTTTCTGATTTTTCATTCATATTAGAAGAATTGAAAGGGTGACGATGCCCAGTGCAGAGAGGTTACATGACTGCCTGACACTGCCAAAATTCTTCATTTTTCTTTCTTTCTGTGTGGCTTTGATCAGTAAGCAAACTCTCCAAGTCACACTTCTGGCTATTTCATGTCTGTCCCACTTTGCATGCATGAATATTTAGTAATTTTTTTTTTAATCTAAGGGTTAATACTTTCTTCTGTCCTTGGTTTGCTTCTGTAGTGTCTTGCCAAGACTACCATTACATCAAAGGCCTTCTGATCCTCCCAGAACACAGCAGCTCTTTGATCTTATACAAACGCCTGGGAGAGGAGCAGCACCATCCTGCCCGCCTCTCCCTTTCCTTTCCTTTCATCAGTGAGCCAGTGTGTCACTTCCTTTCACTGGGGGTACAGAACTTTCCCAAGGGTCTCCAATTCCTTCTGCTCACTCCCACCAAGTAACTTTTGCTGCATGATAACGCTCATAGCCAGGTGTATCTTTTCTTCTGAGGCTCTCTACACTTCCTTCCTTGCTGCTCTCTGCTCCTCCAATGTAGCTAATGCACTTGCTACTTAACCATCCTCTGCTCCCTGCTGTTTGATGTTTTACTTATTCTTTTTTTTCTGCTAATATCACCAACTTTAGTTTTTCTTCACAAACATTTTCTATTTTTTTTTCTGTTAAATAATGCACCTTTCTGTTAAGAATATGATTTTTTTTTTTTTGCATTCCTCTCTCATTTATATTTATTTCCTACCTTTTGCCTAGTTCTTGAATTTAGAGTAGGAATCAAAAATATTAGAATTCACAACTTTCTAAATTACATATTCCAGTTAGGGATGATGTATACCTGCATGAATTCCACAAATTGAAGGTATATGTTTATAATGTTACCTTCTTATCACTCTAACCTCAGAAACTGATAGAATAATTTTAAAATGACTCTTCACTAAAATAGTTCTTCGCTATTTTGTAAAAGCGAGTTATTAAATTATTTTAAGGCATAACATGGTTAAAAATATATTATTGTGTTGAGACTTTGAAATTACATATAAGCATGATCAAGAATATCTTATCGTACATTTTTAAACAAATGTTTAAAATACTGATGTGTATTTATTGCTGAAGTTTCTTACACAAAGAGACATACTGCAAAATTTGGGTAATTCTATAAACTTTATTAAACTGCTCTGTTTTTGAAAGTCAGGTTTAATTGTTTCATATATACTGACCCCCCTCCTGTTTCATATTTGCTAATTGGTACATAGTTACTGTGCGTGGCTTGCAACTGGATCTAATAACTTCATATTCTGATATAATAATGTAATACTTCACAGAATTATTCAACAGTTGAGGTTGGAAGGGATCTCTGGAGATCACCTTCCCCAGCCAGTGGTCAGATGGCTTTTGAAGATCTCCCAGGAGAAAGCTCTACAACTGTTTTCTCTTGGCAGTGCTCAGCTGCCCACACAGTGCAGAATTACTTCTTGGTGGTCAGACAGTGTTTCTGTAGTTCCAGTCTGTACCTGTTACTGTCTTGTAACTGGGCACCACTGACAAGACCCTCACTCCATCTTCTTTTTACCCTTCCTGTGGATATTTGTACACACAGATGATATCGCTCCTGAGCTTTCTCTTTCCTGGTCTTAAAAATCCCAACTCTCTCTACTTTTCTTCATAGGAGAGATGCTTCAATTCCTTAAACAATGTTAGTTGTTCTTTTTTGGAGTCTCTTTGGTATGTCCATGTCTCTTATGTAGAACTGGACTCTAGATGTGTCTATCAGTGCTGAGCCTAGGGGAAGAGTCATGTAATTTATTTAAGAGATGCATGGGCATGACACTAAGGGACAGTATTCAGTTATGGGACTCAGTAGGTCAGATTGACAGTGGGCTTGATGAGCTTGAAGGTCTTCTCCAACCTAAATTTTTCTATTCCTACTGTTATTCCTGTTTTTATTTTTATTCCTGTTCTTTTATTCCTATTACTATTCTGTTTAACTTGCTGGCAACACTTCTCCCAGAATAGCCCTTAGATTCTCTGGACAGGAAGCTCCTTTTGATATTGTGAATTTAGTGTAACTTTTCCTATGTTTTGAAAATACTGATTTTTTTTCCGTATTTTAATAAAACAAAATAAGCTTCATTTTCTATTAGAGAAAGTAAAAATCCTTATTACGAGAGACTAATTTTTTTAGATATTGGAAATTATTTCTTTTAGTTTACCAAAGAGTGTTGATATGCAGTGGTCATCACCAAAGATATTTTTAACGCAGTGTGAATGTATATGCAAGTAAGTTATAATTTTAAAGAGAGATTTGTATATTCTATTTTAAAATGTTGATTTTCATGATGAATTCTTCTACAGAATATATGATCCTTATTATGTTATAAGTTAGAAATATGTGGGGTAGAACATGCATTCTCTCATATAGTATTATGACAAAACAAATTAAAAATTATGATTAACCACAGACTGTTGACTAGAATGTTACTAATATTCTGATAATTCCTTCACTTTCGATTTGAATTTTTATATTCCATCAAATTGAAACCTTAGGAGCACAGACATTAATTAGTGCTCTTCGTGCTACTGTAGTTGCTGTGTTTTTTTATTCTTTCATTGTTGTTAAACTTTTGAGTAACATAAAGAAATCTATAAACCAAATTCCTATTTCTTTTTCCTATTCTGACACTAATTTGGTTAAAGCACTTCTCTTTGTATTCCATTTTTTTCTCAGCTGTAAGAGAGAACACTTCTTTCCTGTGAGGGATGTGTGATTTAATTTTTTGTAATGCATTCAGGAAGGCTTAATGAAATAATGTTAGTGACAAAAAAAAAAAAAAAACAAATTACATGCAAATGTACATGTTTAGCATACAAAGTTTCAGAAAATTGAAGTTAGCATTAGGAATGACAGGGAAGCCCTTTTGTCTTTTAAGAATGCGTACCTATGAACATTATGTTACACACACTGCCTCTTGAGTTATATTTCTTTTAATTTCCTGTATTGGTTCCTGGATGCCTATTGATAAAATTTTAGTAAATGATAAGGAATATATTCTCAAAACCTTTTTCTGTTTATACTTGGTAGTACTCAGAACACTGGTTTATGATTCATGGAGAGCCAGCTTGCCAAAAGATTTCACTCACTACCTCCTCCACATTTCCAGCTGCTAGTATGCATCAAACAACTGAAAATTCATGAAATACTTTCCTAATACTTTTCCATGTAAACAATTCCTGTAGTTACCATAGGGATGTGTGCGATCATAAATGTGAAAAGTGATGGTCCATGGCCCTGTGAACGGGAAAAGAAGCATCCATGAAACTCTCTTAATTAAAATATCCACCCTCTGCAAAAACATCTGGAGTCTGAATTAAAAGTTCAGTTAGTTTGACATTTGCAATGCTTTTTTAACAATGATCTGCTGGTTTTTATTAGTATAAATGCAGTTTTTGCTTAAAAAATCTTAGTACTTTGAACCTCAACGAAACAATGTAGTTTAATAAAAGCCAGTTGAACTTGCATGTTGTATAACTGAGTTTTGTATGTATATTTTGTAAAGGTAAATTTATTTCTTAATGTGCTGAAATCACCAAAACAATGGCATAATTAAGAGGTAATAAAATGATACAAAATGTGTATTTCCCTCCGTATGGAAGATGTACTAGATTAGAGTGTCCCAGTTAGAGTGAAATTTTCCTGGCATATGGAGGTCAACAATGAATCTTGGAGCTCTTAGAGACCTACGCTCTGCATTAAAAGATCTTAAGATGTATTGTCAGTATACTGCTGAAGATGGAAGCTGACAATGCACAATTTTGTAGGGATTAACAAGGAAATCAAAAGATATCTTTAAACGTGCTGGAAACATCCTACTCTTGCTATTTATGTATTCAATTTGCTAAGTTGATTTAAGAATAAGACATCATAGGTCACCTTTAACATTACATCTTTCATCTGAATTGCATGCAGTTCCCTGATGAAATACATTACAGTCAGTTAAAATTACAGTTGAACTTAATCTCTTTATGGATATTCCTTGGGGATTGGCTAAATGTTACTTAAATCTGATCTAATTTTCAAATATATCTGTGTTATACTGATAGACATTTATTTTTATCTACTGCAGAAAAGAGACGGACACTAACGTGAAAGTCAGTGGAGTTTGGTTTCTGGTTTGTGCTTGTGTTTTCAATATATTGACTAGAAAGCTAAACTTTGTGAGAACTATACACAAATCTGCTTTGATTTATTTGAGTTTAGCATTGCAGCTTTGAGACTAAAAATAATACATGTATCTGATCTTGATTTAGATCTGTCTCTTGAGACATTGTGTGACATTTACATCAGTATAGGAGGGATTAGCTGTTCACATGCAGTTTAAACATAAAAGTGTTTGTATGGTGTCATGGAAAATGAGTAATTTGTTTTATTATTCTTCAAGAATATAAAATGCCCATTTTCAAAGCAAATAGCCTTTATTTAAAAAACACAAAGATTAATAGCACGCACTCTATGGAGGAGTATGCTGTTAAATAAAATATTATGAATACAGCTTCACTCAGTACAATTGGTATTCTTCTTATCAGTACAATCAGCCCACTGTATCAGTACCTTCTGTTCCCCCGTAAATAATGAACAGACAGATGCATTTGCTTTCTTTAGGATTATTTGTATGTATTAGGGAATATAGCTTTCCGGTTTCTTGGAAAACAGTTAACAGTGCTTAATTGCCTTCTGTGTCAGGTGCATCCAGTATCCTTTTTTACATTTTATCTTGTGTGGCTAAATCCATCTCTCTTAATAGAATAGAGTGTAGTCATTAATGATACAAGTGTGGCATTTAATCCACGCTGAGGAGATTGCTGTGTGTTTCACTAAATTACTAGACAAATTTCTGTGGGCCAGCTAAAAGCTGTTTCATTACCTTTCCCTCTCATTTTTCAACTTTATTTTGTTGCGTTCTTCATCCAAGTTCCCCTAAGAAATTTTGATTTTTCTTTGTACATGTTTGTTTGTTCGTCACCACCATTCTATTCGTTAGTTTTATGAAAAAGCTTGTCCACATGACTTTTGATAAGGCCCTCATCCACGTATGACTTTTGATAAGACTCAGATACTAAGCACTAAGTATGCACATAACCCAAAGGTTGACCTGCTTTCAAGATGAAAATTAATAATGTAACAATAGTTTCACATGTCTAATGGGAACAAGCTGAGGCACAACTAAATTTTTTCACAAGTACTATGTGAAATAGAGGGGATATGTTTAGGAGAGAACAAATGATAAGCATCTTCCTTCATTTAATAACAGTGTTGATATGAGGTCTTGGCACAGAAATTTTGAGAAAGAGCTGGAATATTGAATGGCTTAACACATGTACGTACGCATATGGCCTGGGTTCCTTGTAGGTTATGAACAGATCACAGGTTTAAAAAAAAATAATTCTTCTGGTTGGAAAAAAAAATTCTGTAAATTGAATGTATTTCATAGGATTCTTAGGCACCACTACATTAAGCGCATCCTGTGTCCCCTACAGTTTTATTTCCACTCTGTATGACATCTCAAATATTTGTTTTCCTACAGTTTACAAGTAAAATTTTTCAGCAAAATTATTTATGATTTAATTTGCTGCTGGACCAAGAAAAGATACGGAGTTTTATTACAATTTTGTTGTTGTTTTCTTGTGAGGAAGAAGTCTGTTTCTGAAGGAATAGGGGAATTGCTGTTTGGAATCAGAAACTTCACAGATGTTTGTCTGTCGTATCTGTGAATGACCGCTAAACACTGTGAATCAATGTTTTAATTCACATGTAGTTAAGGTTACATTTCATGAGAGCAGATACAGATTTTATTGCTTAAAGTCTGTTGCTCTTCCTTTTATTTCCCAGCTTCACAAGTGTAGATGTAGACCAGTACCCAAGGGCTGCTTGGGGAAGAGGCAGCAAATATTACAGCTTAAATTAATGGAGTTGAAAACCGGTGCTTTGATGAACATAAGTAAAGGAGTTATGAAATTTGAAGTATTACTTCTTACGTGTTGTAGAAGTGAAATAGTTGATGCTTACAAGAGGGAAAGATCAGAGTGATAGATACCTCTAGGCAAGTTTACTTTGAAGTGGAGATGTACTGTAACATTTGGGGAAAACAAATGGGCATTTTACAGCCATAAATACAATTTTATAGTATAATCTTTGAAAACATTTTATACTATGTTTAGTCCTCCTGTCTGATTGCACCATTTTAAACACTCACTGTGAAAGTTCTAGAATTCTTTTCTGGTAAAAAAAAAAAACAAAAAAAAACCAGCTATGTTACAGGAAAAGCAATATTCTTCTCCCTAGTATGATTTCTGTAGATGAGTTTTGTAAGCTGGAAAACAAACAAACAAACAAAAACCCCACGATTGCAAATTAAGTCACATATTAAAATACAGAATTTCTCATGAAGATTAAAAACAAAATGTAGTTTTTATCTAAGCACTTATCTACCTAGCCAAATGCAAAATCTACTAACCAGCTCATGCAGTCGGTGAGAAAGAAGAATGTACTACTTGTTACAAGACACAACCTTTATTAGTTCTGAATTAAAATTTTTCAAATTTGATTGGGCATGCTTTCTTCACTAGAAACTGGAATGAGTATGCACCTTTCTGTCACTACAGGGTTTGTTCATCATTTGTCACATCAGCTTTGCAAATAAGGACTTAACTGGGTTTTCTCAGTGCTGCCCATGTCAGGAAATGGTTTATTGTTCTGTCAGGCATGTCTTCATATATTCACTCTTACATAATTTCTGTATAGTTTTTTTTTTTTTTTTTACTAAGATGTTAGATTATTACTTTAGTATTAAAGCAAAAAGGGATTTTGTTTTAGATTCATACGTAGATAATCTCTACCTTACTTTCCCTATCTCATTTGAATTTTCTGACTAAATGTCTAAGGCTTCTTTGTTTTACTCTGTTTCACTTTTGAGTATTCTACCTGCAGTTCTTGAAATCTTAAAAATCCTTGCTGGTCAATCCTTTTTCCCTTCTTCCCTTTAGACTTCATTATTTTACTCTTCATATTGTTCTTGAAGAAGCAATTCGTCCAACCCTCTCAGAACATGTTCTTAGCTGTGGTAACTGAGTTGTTTGACTCTAATGTATTCTTATTCTGTTGTATGAAGTTATTCTGTAACAAGAGGCAGATTCTGGACTTCACCTTCTTGTTAAGTATGATATACTAGGTGCATGCCTTTAGTTTTTTCCCCTACTGAGTCTTCCATTCCTTGTTCAGAATTTAACAATGGGATGAAAACCCTTTTTAGCTAAGCATGCAGTTTAAGGACAAAAAATATTTCCTGGAAGATGAGAAGCCCCATTAGTCTCATAAATAAAAAAGAACCCAAGTTTTGATAAAACTGATTTAGCCAGGTGATTATTTAATAGAAAGAAATCCTAGTATCTTTTGCCAGTTCCACTTTTGTTTTAATTAAACTAAATAATTAATGAAATAGAGAAATCACTGTCTCATGTTGACTGTCTAACTTAGTTTATTAGGACTAAATATTGCTTTCAGATTCAGTTTTGCGAGATGTTAGAGAGAAAATGAAAAGAGATTGGTTATTCATTCTTATATATACAAGAGAGTGTGTAATTAAGCTAACAAGTACTACACTTTTCACATACTATATTATAGTAATTTTAAGAGTTATAAATTATAGTAGCAATGGTATATTTAGTACAGTGTTGATTATATATTTATTTATTTATTTATTTTTAATGTGTCTCTTGTGTTCTCTTCTTTAGAGTACTCGAGTAGCTTTAGACCATCTGGAGTCTGTTCCTGAGAAACTGAGCCTCTTAGAAGATTGCAAAGATAATGAAGTGAGCAAGACTTCATTTGACTCTTTCAGTAGTTAATTATTTCCCTTAACTAATATCAACCCCATATATATAGATAAATCAGTTAATAAGATATATATAATTACATATGACAAAAACATACAGTAAGCCTTTTTTCTTGTTATTATAGCTATACTGAGGTCACAAATTTAGTCCTATTTAGTAATGCTGCTGAAGTATTCCATAATGCAAGCAAATATTTAGTACTGACTATAGGTAGGTCGCTTAGAAAGTAATCCCTCATATTTATTTCCATGGAAGCTACAACAGATACAAAGAGTACAATAATACTGGTTGATAGAACAATTTCTCAGCTACAAAACAGTATTTTTCAACATAGTCACCACCATTAACTATGCATTTTTACCAACAATGAAAAAGAGTCTTGTCATGGTTTTATGATTTTTGGCATTGGTATTCCACATCATAGCATCATGTAGTGTGTTAAGAGTTAAAGAGTTAATGCTAGCTGCATGGATCATCGATAGTTCTGGGCATACCTGACCAGGAAACGAACCCAGGCCGTGGCAGTGAGAGTGCTGGCTCCTAACCACTAGACCATAGCATTAACTTCTGCATACTGTGCTTGTAAAAATCTGCACCAGTGGAAATCACAGAATCACAAAATTATAAGAGTTGGAAGGTACCTCTAGAGATCATCGAGTCCAACTCCCCTGCCAAAGCAGCTTCCTAGTTCAGGTTGCACAGGTAGGTGTCCAGACAGGTCTTGAATGTCTCCAGAGAAGGAGACTCCATCACCTCTCGGGGCAACCTCTTCCTGTGCTCCATCACCCTCCCTGTGAAGAAATTCCCAAACACATTTGGGTGGAACTTCCTATGCATCAGTTTGTGGTCATTTCCCCTTGTGCTGTCACCACACACTGCAGAGGTGTCTAGCCTTGTCCTTTTGCCTCCCGCTCCATACGTATTTATAGATGTGGATCAGATCCCCTCTGTGCCTTCTTTTTTCAAGACTGAACAGACTCAGGTCTCTCAGCCTTCCCTCATAAGGGAGGTGTTCCATGCCCTTTATCAACTTTGTGGCCATCTGCTTGGCACTCTTTGTGGTATTCCAACATTGCTGCTATCATTTTCGAAACATTGAAGCCAGTATTCAGCTCCGTACACAGTTCTCTGGTCAAATAAGGTGATTTGTGCTGAGGAGCTGATCAAGATATTTCATGGTTTGGTGGCTACATGTGGCTTTCTGGAACATGACTTTTTTTTCACTTAGTTGTTGCCACTGCTGAAATGTATCAGCTACTGCCTCAACTGTGCTAACACCCACTGTTTGGTCTCTGTAAACATTCAGGAAGCATCCATGAGTATGAGTAGATGAAGTTTTCTTTTAATCTGCATGGAGGAATTCCATGACACCCCTTTGCTTCATCTGCACTATTATATCAGGTGCCATCTATCAGACTGCTCCTCTGCTGCCATCTGTTGCACAGCAATGACATGTAATGAAATATTGATGGGAAGGTTCAACCTCTACTGCCATGCCACCAACATCTACCTCTGATGTTGTGGACCAACATAATAAATTAGGAATCATTGCTTTCAGAGCAAACCTTGTAATAGGTCAAAATCTAATTACCAACTCAGAATATGTGTATTGAGTTTTGAATTATGATATTTTTGAAGGCTTTTTTCTTTAGAATTGTAATTAATTTTTCTACCTTGCAGAATTCCTTTGTTAGAAGCTACAATATTATCGAATTTGGGAAAGAGGTACAAGATACCAATCACCTATTAAGGATAACTTTTTAACTTGTCTTTGTTTTAATGTTACTCTTTTGTATGTAACAACATACTTTCATATGGCCCCTGTATTTCAGCGTCTGAAAGTTAGTGATTCACTCGTGTGAACTGCATGGAAAATCCTCAGTGATACTTGTGTTTACTGTAGCCAACCAATGTTTACTAACAGCTTTTCAAATTATGATATCATTTAGTCATTTCAATGCATTTCTAGGAGTCTCATTGCAGGAGAGAGATGATTGAGGAGAGGTATACAAAGTATAAAGAAATAGTGACTTCTCTGCAGCAGCAGCTGGAAGGTTCAAAACAAAGAGTCCAACAATTTAAGGTAAGCTTATGTACTACACTTTTCTTTCAGTCATCAACATTAAGTAATTGAATGTATATTAACTTATAATGCAAACACAGACTAAAATTGTATGTGAATGTTGCTGTTTCTGTCCTGGACTGGCAAAGTTTTATGTAACTGCTATGGCAGTTGTGAAATTGGATGACGTTTTGTTGTCTTTGTTATAAACTGAAATATTCTAAAAAAAAAAAAAAAAAAACTTTAAAATTCCATGCAGAAGAAAATCTGTGTTTTACTGTTCTCAAGTCTTGTTTGTGCCACTGCTTTGTCAAATTTTGTCAGCAATGTTTTGATTGGTTTGTTCACTTTTCCCTTCACCTTTTGGGCTGAAGAAAAATGTTGAAACCAGTTCCCTTCATTAAAAGAAAGATTAATTTTTTTAGGCTGCATATATTGGCTTTTTTTCAGTAGTTCATCTCTGATTCTTTACAATCGTATCTATTTCATTAGCAAAATTGAGGCAAACAGAGGAGAACTGTTTTCCTGAAGATCACTAGTCACAGAGCTAAGCATGACTTCCTAACTCCTGGAATTACAAATCCAGTGCTCTTAGTTTAGAAATAATACCTGTAATGAGTCCAACTTTTCAGCTAACATTTCTTTCTATTTGTATAGCCTTGTTCCTTACTGTATTACTTCTCACTGCATGTCCATATGTTAACAGCTTACCTTGGCACAACTGCAACAATTTTTTATGGTGGCATTGAAATAAGTGTTCATAACTGAGGATTGTACTGGATTTTCTGCTACTGCAATCAGGATTCATTGTCAGTGTCAGATGTGTCTCTCAGCAGTTGAGCTCCCAATGTAGGATTATGCCCAATGTTACAAAAAGCTTCAAGCTGTTTGTGTCATCACATCCTCCACAGCAGTCTTCTGTCTCTAAAACCTATCTAACAGTAGGTCTTCTAACAAGTAGGAAAGATAAAATGAAGATGGGATATTTTAGTTTAGTAAGGTGCTCCTTCAAGAAAACAGTATGAAGCAACCTGAACCATGCTCTTCTGTAAGAAAAGAGCAGGTTCACTTTGAGATTATTGCTACTAATACTCTTCAGTTTCTGCAATTTCTGTTGCTTTCACACAAGAGTTACTAATTTAGTGGCCATTGAAATTTGGCAAATATTGAAAATCTAAGTGGAATGCAATCAACTGAGAACAGAATATAATATTGCCCTAAGCTGACCGGGCTTACTGAGTTCATGTGATTGGAACTGTGTGTTCAGAAACTGTGAAAGGCTGATTCCAAAATGATGCTTCCTCTTTTGTTAAGACTAAAAGAAGCATTTAATGGCTTCCTTTTAGTCAGTCCTAATTGTTTTTTTTTGTATAACATACAGTCCTCTTTGCTGTCACAGCTGTTACAAATGGAACAGAATGTTCAAAAACAAGTAACAGACGGGTGCTAATCTGATTGCAGTGATAAGGCTGGCTTAGTCTAAAAAATCCGTTTTTAATGCTTGCCTTTCTTACCCTCCCTTGGAACTGACTCAAATACATTGTTGTTTCATTTTTAAAAAGTATTTACTGTTAGTAGGGAGTCTCTAAACTTGATTGGTGGAAGAGTATTGTCTGGAGGGCATCAGTGTTCATTGTTTGTGATGGTTTTGATTCATACACACAGTTGAGTTTCTGCTGTGTAAAGTTGACAGGTATTTGGTAGATAATGTTGCTTGAAGACACTAATCTGAGAGAGGTATTAGCTAATCCCATATCTAACCTCTTTTCAATTTATAGACCAAAAAGTAAAACCATGCGAAAATTGCCCTAAAAGCAGTTATTACTAAACCAGTTATCCTGGTTACATTTGTCTCCACTCTTTCAACTTCTCAGTAGTTTTTTCAGGTGCCTGTGCAATACCTGTTGCTTAGGACGTCAGCAGTATCATCATTCTGATTTGTAAAGGTTTAAGTGTAATGTTTCAGCTAATAAAGGATGTTGAAGGTCATTTTTCAACTGAAAGGCTAAGTGATAGTAGCTAAATGAGAAATTGGGGAAAAAGGAGGTAAATATAACCAATAATCATAAAATAAGTAATAGAGAATACCAACTAATGCAAAATTAAAACAAAAAGCTAGAACAAACCTAGAGATTTTTATTTTGGACAGATTTAAATATTTTAGGACTGTTTCCCTGCTAAAAACAACTGACCTCCTAGTTAAATGCATGTAAGAGTAGAAAAAAGTATGTGAGAAAGATACATTATGTAAATGCAAATTTCTGTAAAGAAAAAACCATTGTGATTGCAGATGCTAGTGTATAAGCCTTGGTTTTTTTGTTTTTTGTTTGTTTGTTTGTTTGTTTGTTTGTTTGTTTGTTTGTTTTAAAAAAAACCTCTACTCTAGCAAAGCATTTCTGGAAGCAGAATAGAAAGACTAAATTTTTTTTCTTTTTAAGTTGTTGTGCTATGTACATCTTAGGTATTAAGTGTCTCATCAGAACACAAGGGAATTAATATGTATAATTCCTATTAATCTTAATAGAAGTAAATACCTTTTCAGTGATGGAACAAAAGCTTATTGTACGTCTAACATTAAAATTTATTTTGTTTTCTGTTTAGTTTTCAAATCTCAGCATCAGTATTAACAATAAGTTACAAGTTGTTTTAACAAAATTCCCTCAGGGTGTTTATCATAAAAATTCAGAGGCAAAATTATATGGTTTATATACTGATGCATTTGTGCATTATTATCTTTTCTCATTTCAAGAAACTGAGTAATTAGGATATCAAGGCAAACTTTTAAATCATATTTTGGAAGCTATTGATTACAATTTTGGACTATTTGCTGCATTAGTGATAAAAATTTACAGATCTTTTTGTTTAAATGGACTTTTATAAATTACCTTCTTTTCCTAGCATGCAAACCAAGTGACTTTTCTTAATAAAAAGCTACGTTGTATATGTCTAGCCATAAATATTTACATTGTACTTCAAACTTAATTTGATGGTTAAAAGAAAAAAGGTGAAAAAACATCTTCAGATACTTTGACATGAAAAATCAATGAAGTTGGAGTTTCCTCAGTGACAGGGAAAGTGGATTTAATTTTTTTTATTACTAGACTGTTGAACTTCAGTAAGTTGATGTAGACCATTCATTAATGGAAACTTCATTATTTACTGTTGCCAGACTTGCACACATGATTTGCCCTGTACTGTGGATGTGATGGAGATGGAGGAAGTAACATTATTAGAACTGATTATGGTAACATCAACAGAGCTGCCAATGGTTTACTCAGATAAAGATTTTCAAAGATTTTGCGGTGGTAAAGAAGGCATAGCACTCATAAGCAAATAGCTATTGCAACACTGAGACTGGGAATTCATACTGATGTTTTCCAGAATGTGTTAAATCACAGCGTATGTATATGTAACTGCATGTACTTTGTAAAATTTTACAGCTTAATGATATGAAATATTATTTTGTGTAATTGACTGCCATAGGATGTGGAAATGGATGCTGAAATTTCTGGTATACAAGTGGTGGCTTCCTCTCCAAGTTGTCAAACTCCAAACAACTTTTTGTCCAGCTCACTGCTCTCAGATTCTAGTTGTAAGTATTGTTTCAAAGGAAAAAAATCCACAACAGTTAATATATTTTCTTCTTTTAAAGCTGTTTTACTTGAAAGAGTAAGACATTCTATGTATTGACAGAAAGTGCTAGAACTGTCTGAAGAGTTCTGCTATGTTTCAGCATTAGGTATCAGGTGGACATTTGTGTCTATGAATAACTTCATAACATCACAATTATACCATTATTTTTAACTGAAAAATAAAATATTTATGTTTGTCAGCCAAACCTCTGGTAAAGAATAGGACTGCATTTGGTTTTGCAATCTCCACATGAACAATCATGGCTATGTAAGCTGTGCATTTTCTCAGACTAAAGATATATTCTCAAAGAGTTCTGTTCCCCAGCTTGCATGTGTTCTGATTAGTCTCATGATTGAGCAGCTGCTTAACAATCAGAGTTGGATTCACTAATTCTACATCTACTTCAAAAGTTTTTAATGATTCTTTCTAGTGCATGTGTATAACTTGTGGTCATTAAAGGTTATCTGATCTCTGATAACAGCTGGGAGCTGCACAGTAAAAGATGGGATGTATTAGATCTTTATCTACTGCAATACCTTTCCATGAGCGTCAGAACTGATCTAGAAAATATATGGAGAGAAGAAAACACACACACAAAAATATATACTCAAATATTTGTATGTGTATGTATACAATTCTTAGCATACCAGATCCTGGCACAGGGATGTCAAAAACTTTTATTCAGAAGGATATTACCTTCCATTTCTTTTCAATATAACCAGTTAGTGTTTTGGCAACCTAGTGCATTCTGTGTAATGGAAAGTCCTATTTCAGGCTTCAGTGCACTTCCAGGTGTTTTTTGTCATGGAATGAACACTGCAGTAAATCACTGTTCACCAACAGTAAGTCCTGAGTTGATCTGGTAAGGTTGAAGATAGTTGCTTTCTTTTCCTCTCAAAATCTGTAGTTTGTGATTAAATATTTTTTCAGCAGAACTTACTAAATAACAACAATGGGATCAAAGCATATGGGTAAGAGCCTTGATCTCGCCTGTACTTCAGGAATAATTTCCCCTGGCTCAAGAGCTGTTCTTCCATTTTTTGTACATACCTGTCAGTATCTTTCCAAGTTAAAGAACAGCTCATTTGTTAAGGGTATATTGAAAAAAAAAAAAAAAAACAACGAAAGAAACAGCCAGGCATGTTGAACTAGTTCGTCTCCAACACATCTACCTCAGCAGTTCCCTGATTCTGCAGTTCTGCTGCAAAAAATGTGTTGCAGTAAAAATTCAATTTGTAAGAGTAGAGATGCTGGATGAGTTGTACAGCAAGCTCCATGCAACATATTTCTAACATGGTCAAATTAGACAATTAAGGAATAGCAGTGTTAGAAAAGTAGACTTTATTGTATAACTGATCGGTTAAGGGAATTAATTGAATAAGGAAAAATAATTTCCATTTCAACTAAGGCTGTTCTGTTTTACTCCATTCTACCTTATTCCATTTTAATTTTCGGCCAGCAAAGAGTATTAGATTCGATAGAATTAATGCCAGTACTTACAAATGCTAAAGATGATCAACCTCACCAAGGAGTGGCATGATGGTGGGTTACAGTTTTGAAACTGAAACAGGGTTGTATTTGGATAAAACATAGATTATCTTTCTCAGGCGTTTTCTCAACACAGGAGACAGGATTATTATCAAGAATAGAAATGCAGTATGGGTTGAACTCTGTAGTGTATGCAGTCCATTCATTATTATTTTGCTTAAATATTATTATCTTTTCGAAGTTAAAAGTAATCACAATTACCCACATTACTTTTATAGCTTTAATGGAACTTAATACTAGAGTAGAGGCCTGGTGGTAGGATTAAAACTTTTTTCTCTTATTCTATAGGTAAGGTGCTCCTACCAAACTCATGTTTCAGTACTTGCTGACCATTCTTGCCAAAGACGTAAATTGAAAAAGCCCTTGAAAGAGATATTATCTAATATTTCTATTCTGAGGGAGGAAAGAGGAGAGTTTCCAGGTCTGATAGAGAATATATGGGGAACCTGAATACCAATCTAGCAAACCAGTTTGTGGTATTTTTTCTCTCCTTCAGTTGGAAAAATTTTCTAGAGATGAAAAATAAATTATGAAAAGAAGTCAGTAATGATACAGTGTCGATCATTATGAAATATTTGCATAGTCTTCAAAAGTTGTGGAAGACTTCTGAAACCATTTTTAGATGTGGCTGAGGGACTATTGTGTTTTTTCTTCTGGGAGGTATTTTTTAAAACCTAAATTAAGCAGATCTTCATATTTCATATAGTCGAAGTCTCAGAATGGTGCAGGAAATGTTTTTTCTTGGTGTGAAAGTTATTTTTAAAATAAGGCAAAAATTAAGAGCAAATCTGTATGTTTCCACCTGTCATTGCAGGAGGGCATAGATTTCCCATAGGTCTCATCACACATTTTGCATCCCTTTGTGATGCCTCAGAACACTAAGTTCTTTTGAAGCATTTGAGTCACACCCTGCACACTGGTTAGTGACTGATCCACCAGTCAAATTTTAAGGTGTATTTTAAAGTTGTTGCTATAGTTTCAAGTGAAAATTCTGTTCTAACCTTTTGGAGCTTTTCTTATAATTACTAGTGAGTGTTAAATGATAAAATCAACGTCTTCAGTCATCTTAGTCATATAAACTCTGTGAACTTTTAATTTCAGTAATGATATTAATTAATTATAACTTGAGGCTTTGACAGTGCAGTCTAGCTCGAGGTCTTTTGCTCCCAAACCTCCTGTAGCTTTTAATAAATCTACCTGTAAGTGTCATCACCCATTTGCTATCACTAATTCATCTTATTTCAGAAGACCTTTATTTTCAGTTCATTTTCCAGAGCAATTTGCAAGCCTTTGTGATATAGTGTATCCCCACTCTCTTAGACTCATAAAAACTTACAGATTATAGTCAGTAGATGGTACAAAAAAGTCCTTTCCTAATATGGATCTCGTGTGACATTTAAAGAGCATCAGGGTAGAGAGCAGATGCGTCTGATGTACTTTAGTTTATCTGTGGAGGGAAACCTGGGATTTAGGTTCAAAATTGGTTGAAGAAAACAGGGAAAAAATACAATCTGCATCTCTGTGTATGTAACATGAAGTTGCCAATGCAGCATGTATGTGAAAGGCAAAGTAATTAGCATTCTGTTTTCTTTGGTCTATATTTTAATATCTGAAGTATTTCTACAATTATAATGGCTTTTCCTTTAAAAAACAAAACAAAAAGCTATTTTAAAGATGTTGTGAAATTTAATTTTTATTTCTATACTCATGTTCTTAGTAAGGAAGATGTGTAACCTGTGACATAATTTATGCAAGGAACTGTTCATTAGATACAGCTTGCAGTCTACAGTATTGTCAGACCGAGCAGTTGATTTAAAAACTCACTACTGGTTGTTAACTAATGAATAATCTTCAGAAACTTTTTAATGACCACTGTAATTTTCTATAATTTTATAATATGAAGGTCCTGGGAGTTGCAGATGCTTTGCATTAGCTTTGAAAGTTGGTTCCTGCCTTTCTCTTTGTACAGTTCATCACTTCAAGGCTTTAGCCTGGATAGTTTCCTAGCAGCCACATGTCTTTCTGGCTGGCTGTTGTTTTTGGGAATTCTTGTTCCAGGGCTTAGTAAGCCATGACTTTAAGGAGAAGAAAATAGTCACAAGTTTTCTCAGTCTGTAATTAGGATCACAGTCTTCATTGACCCTTTGTATCTGGTGATAAACAACACTCTTGCTTGGACATGGTATATATTAGGAATGATATCATGGTTGAATAAAAGCAATTTTTCTTAAATGTTGATTTTTTACTGCTATGACAATTAACTCCTGCAATGTATGCTGATGCCTCTCTTTATCCCTCTATGGATACTTTTTCATAAGCTTTCAAGACAATTTGAATTGAGATTTATAAATAAGTAACTTAATTGAAATTAAAACGGCATTGTAACGTCATAATGCTGTAGGACAATGTTCTAGAACAAAACTGTGTGTTGCTCAATGATAAGAACCTGGGATGGTTGGAAAATGTTAAATGAAAATTCATTTGGTACAGCAATTAATTCTGTGTATGTTTTTTCATTTTTTTCTTCAATTTGAAACTGCATACAGTAGTATAATTCTGGACAAATGCTGAAAATTTTATGCTGAAAAATGACTCACTGTTTTACTGATGTCCCATACACAGTGATTTTATTTTCATTCTAAACATGAAATCATCTCACTCCTCCTAAGTATGAGGACGTGATTCCTACTAAATGTTTGCACATGTCTACAGTTTTTATACACTCTTCAAAATTTGTCCTCTTGGTATTTACAATGAACAGTCAAGAAGCATCACTTTCTTGCATTCATATGATATAAGGGAAACCATTAGAAAAAAGGTACATTGTATATAGTATCTACTTTGTTCCCGTTCATTTTTTGCTGTTGTCAAATAGTTGCCAGATGTCAGGATATTTGGATATTTTTTTCCTCCAGCACTTTATTATAAGACAGGTTCTCTATTTATATTGCCTAGATTTTGATACAATATATTTAGAAATGAGCATTTAATATGTGTCCAGTTGCAAAAGAATGTACATGGTATGGCATCCAATGAATGTCTGTTTAGTGTCACGTGTTGACGTTGGTCTAGACTACTGAATATGACATTTCCTCAGGAACTTTCTGAGTGGTTTGTTTTGTCTCATATAAACAAAAGTGTTAGTGAAATTTCTGAATTTCAGAGAATACAGAAGTTTATTTTTTTTTCTGTATAAGAAAGCTATGTTTTCCACATATTAAACAGCTTTGATATGTATTCCTCTGTAAAAATGAGTGTTTTGTCAATCTGTAGCATTACTGAATATTTATTAATGACATATTCTACTCTGTAAATTATACTACTGCATCATGAAATATAGTAATGCTCTGCAAAATATGTCTTTTTCCAAAGATGTTTAATTTTTTTTTTTTTGGTCTGATGTTTTAGCATGTATGCAAAGAATAGTCCCTTTTGATACAAGTGCCACCAAGGAAGATTCCGTTAATGTTGCCATCAGTGAAATGAATCTGCACGCAGGAAGAGGAAAGCAGTAGGACATGTTACAAAAACTCAGATTTTTTTGGAACTGTGGTATTCCATCTGCTGTAGGAAGAAACAACCTTAATGATTCAGTGATTGCCAAACACTTGAATGAAGAGCCCCAAGAGAGACTCTGATCAACTCCTGTTACCTGTGCACCAAAGGATTTCTGGGACTATGATACTCTTGCATTTTTTATTCAGTTCTAGACTAAATTTATTGTATCCCTAAAAGATTATGAATTTAAAAAATTGTGAAATTAATCTTTGATACAAGCTTATTTACCTGTGTAGAGGAATTGTGTTGGCATGTGTTATTTAAAAAGATTTGATAATATTATTACTAATCAAAAATATTCATAAAAAATGTTTGTCCTAGTATTTATTGAGTCATTATACAGTGTTAAACAAGCACATTTATGACTTCTAGTACTTCACTTTGCAGCAATCGTGTAAGAGAGAAGCAATAAATAGTAAAACCTTATTTCCTCAAAATCAGTGGAAATTCATATCACATCTTCAAGCTCAGTGTATGTCACTTTTATAAGCTGTTTAGAACTATTCTTATAGTCAGAATAGTTCTATCAGATGATGTTGCAAATTTGATGTTGTGGGACCTCTGGTAAAGGACTTAATAGCGCCTGAATCTCACTCATTTGTGTGAAGCATATGGAAGGGCATTGCTATGTGTCTGTGAAATTTTTACTAGCGGAGCTAAATGATCACTTATTTATTCTGTTTTCTTTTCAGTTAGAAAAGACATGTCATAATGAATTTAAAATGTTGTGGAAATACTGTACTGCATGGTCGTATCTGTTTGGATGATTCTATTTTAAACAGTAATGGCACAATTCTGCATTCATGTGATCTCAAACAGCACATCACAGCAGAATCTGCTCTCAAAAGAAAAGCAGTGCTTCTGAGGGTCCTGATTTTATTTTCCTTTTTTTAGTCCTTCTGGACTGAATCACTACTGATGTGCCTTAAAAATGCACTAAATCTATTGGAGTACTGTAGTAACATGAATACCACTGCAATAATTGTTTTGTATGCTTCTTTTGTGCTTAGGAAGTGTTTCTCTGAAACACTTTTTTAGCATCATGGATGTCTCAGGTCATTATGTGCCACCTGAAAACAGGTCTTTTTTTTTTTCTTCCTTTTTAAGTTTCTGAAGAAATTTTCTGCCATCCCTGTGAACTCTGTAGACTGAAGTGTCCATGTGTATTCTGTCTGTTTCAAACAGAACTTCTTGCTGAGAACATCAAAATTGGACAAGGAAATGAGGAAAAAAAATCAATTTTGCTGTCATTTTCTATGCACCTGATTTTTTTTCTTATTTAATTTGAGAAGTTTTCTTTACCTTCTCTGTGTGTATAATGTTATGCATTGCAGTGCTGTCATTGGCTTATTGTTTGTCTGTTCATTCGGAAGATCCAGAAAACAAAACAATCAAGTCCATCTCTTCTCGTCTCAACNAAGATTTGATAATATTATTACTAATCAAAAATATTCATAAAAAATGTTTGTCCTAGTATTTATTGAGTCATTATACAGTGTTAAACAAGCACATTTATGACTTCTAGTACTTCACTTTGCAGCAATCGTGTAAGAGAGAAGCAATAAATAGTAAAACCTTATTTCCTCAAAATCAGTGGAAATTCATATCACATCTTCAAGCTCAGTGTATGTCACTTTTATAAGCTGTTTAGAACTATTCTTATAGTCAGAATAGTTCTATCAGATGATGTTGCAAATTTGATGTTGTGGGACCTCTGGTAAAGGACTTAATAGCGCCTGAATCTCACTCATTTGTGTGAAGCATATGGAAGGGCATTGCTATGTGTCTGTGAAATTTTTACTAGCGGAGCTAAATGATCACTTATTTATTCTGTTTTCTTTTCAGTTAGAAAAGACATGTCATAATGAATTTAAAATGTTGTGGAAATACTGTACTGCATGGTCGTATCTGTTTGGATGATTCTATTTTAAACAGTAATGGCACAATTCTGCATTCATGTGATCTCAAACAGCACATCACAGCAGAATCTGCTCTCAAAAGAAAAGCAGTGCTTCTGAGGGTCCTGATTTTATTTTCCTTTTTTTAGTCCTTCTGGACTGAATCACTACTGATGTGCCTTAAAAATGCACTAAATCTATTGGAGTACTGTAGTAACATGAATACCACTGCAATAATTGTTTTGTATGCTTCTTTTGTGCTTAGGAAGTGTTTCTCTGAAACACTTTTTTAGCATCATGGATGTCTCAGGTCATTATGTGCCACCTGAAAACAGGTCTTTTTTTTTTTCTTCCTTTTTAAGTTTCTGAAGAAATTTTCTGCCATCCCTGTGAACTCTGTAGACTGAAGTGTCCATGTGTATTCTGTCTGTTTCAAACAGAACTTCTTGCTGAGAACATCAAAATTGGACAAGGAAATGAGGAAAAAAAATCAATTTTGCTGTCATTTTCTATGCACCTGATTTTTTTTCTTATTTAATTTGAGAAGTTTTCTTTACCTTCTCTGTGTGTATAATGTTATGCATTGCAGTGCTGTCATTGGCTTATTGTTTGTCTGTTCATTCGGAAGATCCAGAAAACAAAACAATCAAGTCCATCTCTTCTCGTCTCAACACCAATGCAAGTACTAGGCAAATATATAACCAAATATTCTTTGCTGGGGAGGGCAGGACAAATACAATCCTATTTCTGTTATGGTCTACAAAGACTATACATAATGAAGTAGTGTTTAATTCAGGCCACAGCTACCGCAAACGTAACCAAGTGTATAGTGTATCCAAAATTTGTAATTTATTTTTTTAATTAGATCACAGCCAGAAATGGGATGTTTAAAATGTTTAAACTTTTTTTTCTGTTAAAATGTTAGAAGAAAGTCACCAGTTTGCAGATTTTATAGTAGCTAAAAGTTATTACAAAAATATAAAAAAGTAATTTAAAAATATACTGTAAAACAATAAATCATGCTCTCCGAGGGATGGTCTGAAAATAATGCCTCCTGTTTTTGTTATGTTGACCCACAATGTTAGAGGCAGATATTGGTGGTATGGCAGTAGAGGTTGAACCTTCCAACCAATATTCCATTCCATGTTGTTGCCATGCAAGTGATGGCAGCATAAGGACAGTCTAACAGAATAGTGTCTGACATGAAAGTGTGGATGAAGTAAATGGGTGTCATGGGATTCATGGAGAAAAAACTGCTTCCGTTTCATATTCATGGATGCTTCCTGAATGCTTATGGAGACAAAACAGTGGATGTGAGCTCAGTGAGGTAGTGGGTGGTGTGTTTCAGGAGTGGTCACAGTGACTGTGAGTCACCTCCACTGGTGCAGGCTTTTTTGAGTGCAACATACAGGCTCTTGTTCATCGCTGATGAAAAAGCATAGCTAATGGTGGTGACTATGTTGAAGAATAGTGTTTTGTAGCTGAGAATTTGGTCTATGAAATGTTGTTATTGTGCTCTTTGTAACTGTTGTAGTTCCTATGGAAATAAACAGGAGGCGTTACTTTTGGAGGAACCTAAGTATATCATTTTGGAAAGTGTCTAGTGCTGAAGCTGAAATGTTTTTTGAGTAAATCACTTAAGAGTTATCAAGAGTAGTCAGCATGGGTTCATCAGGGGGAGGTCGTGCTCAACCAACCTGGTGGCCTTCTACTGATGTCCTTACTGGCTGGGTGGGTGGGGGGAGAGCAGTGGATGTGGTTTTCCTTGATTTCAGCAAGGCATTTGACACAGTCTCCCACAGCATCCTTATAACAAAGCTGAGGAAGTGTGGAATAGCTGAGTGGGTTGTGAGCTGGGTTGAGAACTGTCTGACTGGCAGAGCTCAGAGGTTGTGGTTGGTGGTGTGGAGTCCACTTGGAGGCCTGTACTTAGCGGTGTTCCTTAGGGGTCGGTGCTTTGTCTGGTCCTGTTCAACATCTTCATCAGTGACCTTGACGAGGGGATAGATCATCAAGTTTGCTGATGATACAAAGCTGTGAGGAATGGCTGACATGCCAGAAGGCTGTGCTGCCATTCAGAGAGACCTGGACAGGCTGGAGAGCTGGGGAGAAAGGAATCAGATGAGGTTTAACAAGAGCAAGTGTGGAGTCTTGCACCTAGGGAAGAATAACTGCATGCACCAGTACAGGCTGGGGGATGACCTGCTGGAAAGGAGCTCTGAGGACAGGGACCTGTGTGTCCTGTTGGATGACAGGCTGGCTGTGAGCTAGCAGTGTGCCCTAGTGGCTAAGAAGGCCAATAGGAACGTGGGAAGCATTGAGAAGACCATGGCCAGCAGGTCAAGGGAGGTGATCATCCCCCTATACTCTGCCCTGGTGAGGCCTCACCTGGAGTACTGTGTCCAGTTCTGGGCTCCCCAGTAAAAAAAAGACAGGGATCTCCTGAAAAGAGTCCAGCGGAGGGCTACAAAGATGATAAAGGGCATGAAACAACACCATTATGAGGAAAGGCTGGGCCTGTTCAGCCTTGAAAAAAGAAGTCTCAAGGGGGATCTGATCCACATCTATAAATTCCTAAAAAGCAGGAGGCAAAGGGACGAGACTGGACTGTTCTCTGCAGTGTGTGGCGATGGACAAGGGGAAATGGCCACAAACTAAAGCATAGGAAGTTCCACACAAATTTGTGTGGGAACTTCTTCCCAGTGCAGTGACGGAGCACTGGCACAGGCTGCACAGAGAGGTGGTGGAGTCTCCTTCTCTGGAGACGTTCAGGACCCACCTGGACGCCTACCTGTGCAACCTGGGCTAGGGAGCTGCTTTGGCAGGGGTTGGACTCATCTCTGGAGGTCCCTTCCAACCCCTACAATTCTGTGATTCTTTGACTTGCTGGAAAATGAATGGAACTGAAATGTCTCAGCTGAGAAGCAATATGTTGAAAAATAACATCGTCTCTTTCTCCTAAGGTGTTTGTGAAAATCTGGATATTCATTGCTTTTTCTATTTTATATATTTGTACATTTTTCCTCACTTGTAACTCAGAAATCTGATGTCTTTTTAAAAACAGCATCACTGTTGCTCTATATAGTTTTTGACAATGATGGATAAGCAGTCTGATCTCCCTTGCTATTACATGAAGTACTGAATTATTTTTAAAAAGTTCAGGTGAATAAATTTACTAAGTTCAGTGCTGAGTATGTTTGCCTTTGGCTGTGTGATTGGGTTTACAGTAGAGTTATTTTTCCTTCTTTAACATTTTCTAAAAGGAATGAGGGAATAGAAGCAATGAAACCACACACATACACACACACACACAAAATAAAAAAGGAATCTTTAATGACTGGGCTTATGGTTTCCAAAACCATAAAATTGTTTCTTAAATTTACCCTCTTGGCATGGCAGCCCAGATAGCATGTAATATTTGTCTTTCTTCTACCTTTGATAGAGGTTCATATTACAAAGTGAATTTTGTTTCCGTTTTACTGAAGGCTAAGGTTTCTTTCATGACATTATGTGAAACTGTCCCTTTGTGGTTTAAGAAAGAATATTTTTTCCATATTGGCCTGTAATAATATTTCTCTGACCAGTTTTATTTTTTAAAGTAGAAAACCAGATTACTTTTGTATAAAGTATACTGTATGACCTATCTAAAATATTACTGTCTTTCCTGGTTATCAAAATGGATTTTAACCCTTCCGTGACTTGTTCCTTCATTCTTGCCTAAAGCAGTAATTTTCAGTAATGAAAAAACGTCATACCACACCTGAGTTGGTGTCTTGTTCCTTTGCTTTGTTCAGTATTTGGTAAATCAGGCAACTTTGTGTGTATATACTAAACAATGGATATAATAAGCTAAGACCAAGTATTTATGTTTTTAAAGCTGTTCTAAAGTACAGTGGTTCAGTATAGTGCTTTTGGAAATGCACTGGGGCCTTTATTTTGGGATCAAATAATTGTCACTTGAATAAACTTCAAATTTTGTAATGTCCTTCAGTTTTTTAATAATTTACAGGAAACATAGGAGTATTTATTTTAATTACTTTTGAGAAGGTAATTACTAAATATTCAAGAGAGTATATCTGTATTATATAAACTTCAAATTAAAAATAAATCTCAGTGTAGCAAGGAGTATCCATTCCCCATGGAGTAGAGCAGAGCAGGACTGAATCACAAAGCAAAACAAAGCAATTTTCATATTTTTCTCAAAACATATTTTTCTCAAAATTTTCATGAAAGCCAGCTTTTGGTGGTGGTGAAAGTATTCCTTGAATATTCAAAGCTCAGTCACATCATTAGTCTTTCTTTTCAGCAGTCTCACCAATGTAAATAAAGAAGATGAAATTCCATAGGACAATGCAGATACTATTCTCATATTCTCCAATATCCATTTTGTGAGCTAAGGAATCTACTTATCAGCTCATCTCTGTCTTACAGGCATAGTGGCTGCCCCATGGAGTGCTGAATTTATTTTTCATGAATGAAAATGCCAATACTACTACTGGAGTAAAGAACTAGCGATTTTTGTAAAGCTGCCACCATTTGCTTGTTACAGTCGAATGTTACCATGGTTCTCTAAATCTCCTCACATTCAAACTGCATTCCTAATGTATCTGTGCTTTAAGTTCTGCCTTCACCTCCCAGTACTGCAGTCAGTGAGAGCTGCAGGTTGGTATCTGGGAATGCAGGAGAAAGCAACACAGATTCCTGCATTTTTATTTTTATTTTTATTTTTATTTTTTTTCTTAATCCAACGGTAGAATTTAGAAACAAATGCAGAGAATGAGGCTGAACTGCTATGAGGAATAGGAAGCAACTTCTGGTTAAATTTAAATATCAGAACAGTTTTTGCTTTGGTGTTTTAATCTAAAAATGTGGGTATTTCCATCTAAATCATAACAATCCCCAAATAATTTATTTTTTATTTTATTTTATTTTTTTTAGCATATAAAAATGTTTTCCACTCTTTAACAGAAGTCATCACAGCCCCATAACTGGGCTACTAGGAATAGAAACCTTTTCTGTGTGAAGAACTAGGTTTGATTTTAAATCTGAAATGCACATTAGTGCAGTATGCAGAAGTACAGCAGAATGGAATGTGATAACCTCGGTCTTTCAAAAATCTGTAACCTAATGCTTCTGGGAATGTTGACAACAAAAATGAAAGAGGTTACTGTGGTTAAACTGCAGCAACATCCAGCATTTATCATTTGTACTAACAACAATAGCAACTGTGTTTCCAAAGCTAAAGTTGCAAATCTGTCCTTCCTCAGCCAGTAAGAAGGAAATAGTTGTTTTCTTACCTTAATACCAGTAGAATTTTAGATATCATATGCTGTCAGTGATGATTTTTTTTTTTTAATTTTGTTTTATTTAGGCATCTCTTTGATACAGTTTAGGGGTAAATGTTCTTGGAACTCAATTATTCACATATTTTTTATTAAGGTACTATATTTAAATATAGGAGCTGCATAAATAAAGCTCAGAAGACTCAGAGAGGATCTGATCCATATCTATAAGTATCTAAGGAGCAGGAGGCAAACGGATGAGGCTGGACTCTGCAGTGTGAGTTGATAGGATGAGGGGAAATTCTGCACAGTGCAGTGACAGAGCACTGGCACAGGCTGCACAGAGAGGTGGTGGAGTCTCCTTCTCTGGAGACGTTCAAGATCCACCTGGACAACCTGGGCTAGGGAGCTTTGGCAGGGAATTGGATTCGATGATCTCTGGAGGTCCCTTCCAACCTCTACAGTTCTGTGATTCTGTGTGATTCTTTGTTGTCTGCTGTTTTCTTCTGTCTTCGGATTATAATTATTTTTATCTTAGACTGTGTTTCTCATCTGTCATCTGCATTGCACTAGGGTGTCAAAAAATGTTTCTACACTTACTCTACATGAATAATTTTGGTAGTTGATACGTCCAGTGCTTGACAGTGATTATGAAGGCAGTTGTTGCCACTAACATAATCTCTTTTAATGTGAATTCTGCCATTCTTACTTGTTTATTAGAATAAAACCTACTTGCTAAGCTACCCTCAGATCACATGATGCCTAATTGTAAGGATTATTCTTCAGGCAAAAGCAAATTTACCTAACTAAATTTGTTGAGATTTATTAATTGCTATTGCTCAATCTACTATCAGTCTTAGTGGAAAATAATAAGGGATAAACATCGTTTCAGTAATGTTGAAACATTATTAATTCCAGGCAGAAGAAAAGGCTACAAACTGATTTAGGAGACCTGCTGGGGTATGCAGTAAAACCAAAAAGTCAAGTATTACAAAGTATATTTCTTCAAATTACCCTCAGTAGAAACAGTTGCTGACATCTAAAATATTTCTGAGAAGCAATACTGAAATTTGCTAAAGATGGTCACATGGTATCATTCTGATAATGTGGATTTCTGTGTCACTCACCTTGTTAAATAAGCACTGCACTGGGAAGTCAGCCCAAATTACGTCCTGGCAAGAGGCTTTTCACAGAAACCACCAGTAACACACTTTTGGTACTTACTGTGGAAAAAAGATGAGCATCAGCTGTGTTTTACTGCTGGCCAAGAGAACAGTTTGCATCTGTGGCATGAGCAGTTTTATCTATGGAGGAAAATGTGTGCACCTTTTTTAATGAGGTCTTCATGGCTAGGTCCAGCATAGATAACACAATCTCATCCAAACGGCTGTGACTGTGAAGACAACATGGAGTTGAAAGAATTTTTGTCATGTGTTTTGAGCATCAGAATATCAGATAATCACTCAGAAACCATGGAGTTGTTTTGTTTTCACCAGAGAGGCAGGTAAAAAAATCTCCATGAAGACAGAAAAATCAAGAATCCAAGTCAAGAAACTATCCCTTTTTTACCAGAATGAAAGTCACTGATTGGTGTAATGCACTTTAACAAATATATCAGATGTTCAAATTTCAACCTTGCTATTACCTTAGCAGAAGAAAGTGACCAATAAGCATTTAGCCTGTACACAATGCAAGGGTGTCTATTCTGTTTAACACTGTTTTGGAAGGTGAATCTCTTTTGAAGCTGAAATGTCTATATGTGCTTACTAGCAAATGCTGTTTTTTTTTGTTGTTTTTGTTTTTTTGTTGTTGTTTTGTTTTGTTTTGTTTTGTTTTTTTGGTTGGTTTGTTTGGTTGGTTGGTTTTCTTTTCCTGAGAGGGTGAGAAAAAATCAGTCAGTGGTGTTCTGTTTTATGCCACCAGCTTCTGCTTAATTCAGGGATAACTAAAAAAGCAGCTAATCCCAATAACTCATTAAAAGCACTCCTAATTAGGTTAATTACTGCATGAGTCATTTTCATCCAGATATTTTATTTTTATTTAGTTCAAATAAAATACAGTGCCTCTACCAATTAGCATTCTAAAACTGAAACAAAGTGGATCTTGTGATGTAACATTTTGATTGGGAAATTCTCGAACTCAGGTTGCCTTGGCATCTAACACACATGACAGTGAACATATTGCATCATATTTCCCAGCTCACTGTTGCTGCTACAGTTCACCGTAAAATGACTTTACAGAAATCTCAGACTTTCAACGAATTGAATGTGTGCTAGATGCTCTGTACTGATTTAAAGTCAAAAAGGTCAGTTCGATACCTCTAAACCTTCTACCTGTAAATGTAATGGAGATTGACATACTGAAATGAAATTCCTTGGCATGTGGTTATTTTGTGACAATAAGTCTTGAAAGACCTTTGCCAGCTGTTCAGCAAGGAGTCCCTGATTTAATGTGAAAGGCTTGTTGACCACATTCCCGTATAAATTCAACTCTCAGCACGTTATTAGGAACATCTCTGTGAAAAAAATGTGTAACTATCTTTTTTATTTTTCCTGCTTCATAGGTTTTATTCTGTGTGTCTGTATAAACATGTTGATACTTTTCATTCCTCTGAAATGTACCAGAGAGGCAGCTTACCGAATCTGCTATTGCTGAAGAAACCAGAGATATTGTGGGTTTCTCCAAATTTGATTACCAAATGGTAAATGTGTGTTCATAATTTTAATGTCTGTACAGACATCATGTATTGTCCTGTTCACATAATTACGTACATATCTTACAGTCATAGACATGCATAAACATGTACGATCGTACACTGTAAAACTTTACTAATCTAACAGAAAATTAACTCTCTGTGCTTTGAAATCCACGCTTGACTGAAGCTAGCAGTGGTGTTCTCTCTAATATCAGTGAAGTTAGAATTTTATGATGAATTTGAGGAAAGGACAAAGAAATATTATCTCAAGGTATATTTTCACTGCATTTTGTAGGTCTCCAAAGTCTACTGTGTGTGTTGATCCAGTGAGCAGACAAATGCATACTAACGAATACATATTTTATTGGAATATTTCCTTAGCAGACAATGTTCTGAATACCTCAGCACTATCGCATTATTTGTTTGTCTAAACTAGAGCTCTCCTCAAACAAACAAACAAACAAACAAAAAAACAAACAAAAAACTCAGGAATAGGATTTGGTGTTTTTTTGACCTCATGTATGTATACCGTCATCTTCAGGCTTGTACTGGTTCAATAGGTCCTGATAAACTTACATATGGTGTTTTTTCTGTTCCTCTGTGAACATTTGTAGGACCCACCTGGAACAAACTGCGTTATTCCACTGTTACCACCATCATGTCCAGCACATTGAAGATTATATTCACCTCCATACACAGTTCACCTTATAGAATAAGCCAATTGAGACTCTCTTCATTCCATGGTGTTACATCTATGCATAGCTGTCCAGAATGTGGTTTGTCTTTCACATCACAGTGTCCACTGCTGAAACACACCACCCACCACCTCACTGTGCTCACATCCAGTGTTTGGTCACCATAAATATTCAGCAACAATGAATGTGAATGGGTGTGATTTTTTCCACATGCTGGAATTCTGTGACACACTTCTTCATATACACTTCTGTCAGATGCCATTTTGTCAGACTGTCCCTGTAGGAGTCATTACTTTTGGAGTAGCTTGCATGTATTGAAAACCATTGAACTTAAAATAGCTTTAGTATAAAACTATGAAATCTGAGAAATTCAGAGTTATTTCGCTTCATTCACTTTCATCTATGATTATGTTGGCTACTCTGGTGCTTTCAAATAATGAAGCATTCTCAAAGTGTGCAATGGTTCACCTGTTAAGATGTATTTCACGCTCACTGCTAAATGTTTTGTATCACATTAGTTTTTCAACAAAATCCAGTACCTAATAAAATATTTAACATGAGAATTTTAAAATATGTAGGCAGAAGGTCATTATATCTTACATCTAAATAACATGATTGATTTTCTTCTTTAAAAAAATAAAATAAAATTGAGACTTGCAGCTTTGACTATTTGTCAGATATTCTCTGACTTCTGCAGCAAGTCCTTTATGTTTTTTATCATATGACAGTTTCATTCCAAAGTAACTTACTAAGATATTTTCATTCTTTTTGTTTTTGTTTTGTTTTGTTTTTACATTAGCAACCATCTTTCATGGGGAAAAAAACAACAACAAACAAAAAAACCCCACCAACGTTTTGAGAAGTACATAATGACTTATGTTTGGCTGCTACTTTTGTGAATTGCAAGGATACACATACAAGTAAGTCTGCAATTTGCATTTAAAGAACACTTCTCACAGATTTAAGAACAAGGTTTTATGAAGTATAGAAATATCTTACTATGATATTCCTAAGCATGGATTCTTGTCTAATCTGCAGAGTTTGTGCTGCTGTAACATGCAACATGGGTTGACTCATGTCACACCAGCATACCAGTCTTATTGTGCGGCTGTACTGACTTCAGTATGCCCACGTCTGATTTATACCAACGTGAAGTAAGAATCAACTCTCACTTTGAATAAATACCAGTGATAAGTAATTTGGTAATAAGTGCTGAAATCATCCAGATTACAAAGTACATGAAAGTAATAGATTGTGGTTTGAGTATATTGCTGCAAACTGATGCCTTGACATTGAGTCTGAAGGTATGCTTATGCATAAGTTTGTTTAAGTCCCTGCCAGGAAAGTAAATATGTTAATTCAATGTCAGCATCATACCATGGTTTCTTATATGTTGCATGCTTTTCCATTTCTTAGTGGAGTTTAATTGCAGTGGATGTTTCAGGCAAGTGCAAATCAACTGCAATGTTCCATATTTCCATCTGCAGCTTCTAACAGAAGAAGAACAAAGTGGTTACATTACATTTTGAAATGCTGTTTAGGATCAGTACTTAGTTGATTTTACAGGTACATCAGCGAGCACGATGAAATTTTACTGGCACTTCATAAGAAGAAATGGTTACAAAAAGAAGAACAAATAATCTAGGCGACCGTAATGAGAAGAAAAAAAAAAAAGAAGAAGAAATAGGAGCATCCCATTATGTAGTGTTTACATTATTAAATCACTTAGGAGCTGGATTCGCATTGTATTGAATGCTCCAAAAAGAAGAAAGCTTACTATAGCTGTTTTTAAAAGGCTTTCAAAAGTAGAAATGTATTTCCAGATTTTGTATTAATTTGTGTCAGCTCATCATTCTTAAATAATAGTTTATAGGGTTCTCCCAGTTGTCGATAGGTATGGAAAAAAGTCGTCAGAACTATTGGCAGGTTTTTTGATCTTGGCATTAATTGGGGCAGTCTTGTGTGACTGGTCTGTAGCACTGTAGAATGGCCTTGTGTATTTTTCTAAATTAATGAGATGTCTTTTCTTTGCCTCTGAAATGATTACTTCTGAAAAGGCAATGACACATGTTAACACTACAGCTAGCACAGACTGCTGCAACCAACATCAACAATACTCGTAGAATAAACTAAGACTGACTGTACTAAGTGATGGTTCAAAAATATCACCCTACTTCTATTCAGTGTTACTTCTCTCGGTCTAATGTACTCTGTATTGTGGTAGAAATTATTGAATAACTCAACCAATAGGATATTTACCAAATACAGATGTAACAAAACTTGCCAGCACAAATCAAGTTAGGAGGCTAGTTTTTCAGATTTCATATCTAGGCTTTTAGTCATCTTTTCAGATTTGCTCATTTACATTTGTACATCTTACCTCTGGGCACATGCAACTTTCCATTACCAAAATCTTTTTGTCTTGTAATCCTTTTGCAATGGATCATATTTGCTTTATTTGTTTGAGTTTATATGTCATGCTTCTTTAAAAAGAAACTGATGAGGTCGGGAACCTTTAGAGAAAGGCATGAATGCTTCTCCCTAAGGAGTAACCGAATGTGCGTAGGGAGAGATGTGGGGTGGGGCTTTCAGAGAGGAAGAGCTCAGCAAGAGGAGAAGCTGGGACATGGTGGATAGAAGCAGGGAACAGACATGTGGCCAGGCTGAAGACTTGGGGACTTAAAGGGAACAGTGCAGCGTTTGCTGCAACTCAGAAATCCACCATGTTGCTGGTTTTAAACCAGCCCTGGAAGAAAGAACTCATTTGAGAGCTGGAGAAAATTTGATTGTGTATACTTTTAATCTTCCTCTGTTCTACCTGAAGAATTTAAGAACTTTTTTTTTTTTTTTTTCCAAGAGAGAATTCATCTAACCTGTGTTCTGTCAAATCTTTTTTCCTGCTTAAAATCTTGGTAGCCCTTGAGGGGAAATTATCTCTAAGCTGAGGGCCCACTGGTTGAGTTAAGGCCCCTTCATGCTGTCTTTTTGAGACCTTTTTTTAAAATTTCTGTCTACTGTAGAGAAATTGAAATCCTAGTCCTGTACTGCTAATTACCCCTTACTTCAGCATCTCAGTATACAAGTCTCCTGCTCAGCAGCATTATCTGCCTGTACCTGTCCCAGTACACTCATTTGCTTTTTCCTGTTTGTTATCTGTGAGCCATTCTAGTTTGTTCCCTAATTCTCTTCCCTGCCCCCTGTTATCAGCTGCAGCTTCTGCCCTTGGAGAAGCCAGGTACTCTTCTTCCACAAGCAGTCAATTAACTAGTCACAAGTCAATTAGAAATTTTTTTTTTCTTTCTTTCACATCATTACTGAACATTCACACACAGTCTCTGGCAGGAAATTTCTTGTTAATCCAGGGAAAATTGCATATCCCTGCTCTTTTTAAATTCTTTCTGGTTAGACTCATGAAGATAAACATTTCTTGTCCAGTTCCAGCTATCCCACATGTTTAATCACTGGCTGTTCATACCTTCCTGCTATGGCTGCAGTTGGCACTGGCTGGCAGTAACCTCTGATTTATCCAAATTTCATCATACATTATTGGCAAGCATTCATCACAGAGCAAACTACTCAACGATCAAATACAGTTAAAAAGAAAAATTAACTTACTGCAAAATAAAGCCGTACTCTTTCAGGAAAGTGAACAGCAAGAAAAGTGGTACAATCTTATGCAAAGCTTTCATCTGTGCTAGAATCCTGTCTCAGAAGATGAAGGAACAGTACTGAGAACTGTGCAAGTTTCTCATGAGGATTTTTTTATTTTCCTAGCATCCAACAGGTTTTGTTTCACAGCAGTCCTGCAGCTAGAGTAGTAGGTTTATATTTAATAATATCCTCAGAGGTTCTTCTTTCTTTCATGAAATTGTGCTGATGTGTTTTGAAGTTATATATATATCGACTTATCCTTACGATTCTTCAGCAGAATTCTACTGCATGACCATGCTGTGCGCATGTAGTCACCATTTTGAAGTGCCTCCTTCAAGTTACTAATTCCAGAGATCTGATTCTTAATGGAGTTAAAGATAATTTGTCTTCTGACAACCCTTCTTTCATCCTGAAATATGCTCATCTAAAATTAATGTAGGAAATACATTATAAAGTTGTATGTTTCCTGGTCAGCCTCTATTGTGGCTGCTCAGTTAGAAATGAATGATTAGCAAGGATCCCATCTGGATGGTGATTTTTTTTAACAAATTTTTATTAAAGTAAATAGTCGTCAGGTATTTTGGATTATTTTTTCCCCTTAGGAACCAAGGCGGCTCTGGTGAAAGATAAGATCAGCTAATAACACAGATGAGAGTAGCTGATTTAGAAGCTGGAAGGGAATGAATGGACAGCTGGAGCCTAGCAAAACCATTTTCTTCAAAGTGGATTTCTGAATGAAGATGGGAGGGAAGGGCCCAGGCCAGTCAGATAACAGTTACTGAGTCTTTTTATGCAACAGTAGAAGATTACTGATTTCTGTTCAATTGTTTTACACTGAAATTCAAAACCCGTGTAATGTTTGTTGGATCTCAAAAGACTGATGTAATATAGAAGGAGTTTTCCCATTGTGAGATATTATTTTGCAGGTAAACCTACAATACCTCCACCGTTTTGTTCAAGCACACACAGAATGCAATCTTTAAAATATTCGCCACTGCTGCAGGCAACTGGGCTCTTAGATCAGCTCTGATCTCTCAGCCTGTCTGGAAATGTTTTCCTTCTTGTCTGACCCTGAGGAGTCCAATTTTTTTTCAAGCTTGGTAATTCTGGGGGAAGTCCATTGTTTTATGGAATACAGGAGTGTTTTTCCTTAACAATCGCTGTGACCACCAGAGTCTTGGCCTGCTGCAAGCAGTATCCATGCTACAGGCAGAAGAGAGGGTGTTGCAGGGAGGGGCTGTACTGCTCTAAAGCCAGTGCTGACAGCAGGATCCTATGTGGTGCCAGACGGACTGATGTGGATGACTCAACAGCCGTTGCTCTTCCATCCGTGTCGGTACCAAAACAATGTCCCAGCATGAGGCTGGAAGCTATACAGAGGTTGAGATGTAAAAGCCTGTTTTTCAATGCCCCATTACTCTGTTTAGTATTTGCTTGTCTTCCCTATTGTGTCTTTGATGACATTTTAATTATTATTTATTATACTTTCAATGCTGCATGCCAAATACTGAGCATGCATGAAGATTGTTGATAAATAACAGAATTAGTATTATGCAAAAGAATAATTTTCTGAAAACTGGCCCCTCTCAGAATAAGTAACTTCAGTGAGCAGGTACTTCTCCAAAATATTCTGCAATTTTTTATCTACGTGCCAAAAATGTAGTTAAATTTGCTCTCTTGAAGCTCATGTGGTAAGTAGGCAGTGATATCTGCTTTTGGCTTAATTTCCAGGGAAATTAAGTGCCTTGGCCAAAATAAAACTACAAGCATGTGGCTAAACCAGGAAAAGTCCTGGTCCCAAGTCTCCTTGCTCTAGATATAAGATCCTGTAGTAATCTACTTATGGTGTTTATGGGTGAAGTTCTTTAGCTGCACTAAAAATGATATTAACTAATATAACAAGTTGCCACTGTTATAGGCTAAGCAGAGAGAAAGCATGCAGTGATGCTGTTATTCACCAGAAAATGTAAGATATCTTTTTACTATTCAATTTTAATCTTATTTAAGAAAAGAGAATGGCAAGATGCTTGCAGTACCTCTGTAGATTTTTACTGCTAGTTTTGAGGCCACGTAATTGAGCAATGGTGGGGCACACCCATGACAACTTAGCGGAAAACTAGATATGAGTAACAGGAACGAAGGAATAAATCAGCACAGGAGGATTCTGAAAGAAAGCATACAAATCAAGGCAGGAAAACAGTACTTCAAAAGTCACATACCTGAGATTGGTTATGGCTATCAATTCTGTTCCCAGTTTGATCTCTATTTAAAGAAAGAGAAGAAATCTGAAGAATTTAATTTTAATTATGTAAAATAACATGCTGAGGAAGTCGAGCATGCTACAGTCTACCCTGTATTTAATATTTAACAGAACTTGCCTGCTGCCCTGGCTGCAAACTTCCATATGTGCCTGTCATGTGAGTGGCCATTCCTCAGGGCTTTGGGATTATTTTCTTTTTATGTCATAACACTATCTTCTTGTTGCTTTAAATTTGACTGATGATAATGAATTGGAAGTTGAGTTGAGGTACCAACATAAAATTACTAGTTGTAACAACTTTCTCAGATCCTAGTGCCTTACTCTTCCTGTTATCTTCAAAGAAAGGAGAGGAATAATTGGTTGAGTTTTGATCTAACTTTATTTCATTAAGCCCTAGATGAGATGCAAATAAGGGTAACAGAAGTAGAGTGAAGTGTCCAGGCAGCGTCAGAGCAGGTATACTAACTGCAAAGACATGCAAAATTGTTTCTGTGCTTTGTTTGCCTTCCAGCTAGGAAAGCGTTCTCTCCCCCTTTAACAACAAAATAAAATACCAAATGTCTGTCCAAGGTAGAGCAAATACTTTTCTTATCCTCCTTGGTGCTGCCTGGCATGAGTGTAGTTGGGTGTCTCACTACTCTGGAGCGAGTTCAGAGCACAGCACGGCCTGGGAACAGGAAGAGGGCCTGGGGACTCAGAGCACTCCTGCTGCTATGCCAAAGTGTCACAGAGCACTACTGTGTTTTCCGTGCCCCCAGCTTAAAGGAAAAGTTTTGTTCCATCTCTTCTGGCAACTTCACAATTCCCCGTCTGAAACTGAAGTCTGATTGTGTCAAAGGAGATATGCTGTGCTAGGAAAACTGGACAAAAATCCCCAAATATGAGTGAAGTTAAAGCACTACCACATGCTTTAAGGTTGCCCGTTGCATAGGAACAGCAAATAAATTAAGTGATCATGGAAAAAAAAGCTGTTCTGAAAGCACCAAAAGTGTTCCTAGATTCTAGGAAGATCTTACAAAAGGAGAGTTGTCCAGGCCCAAACATACCCTACAAGAACATTTACAAAGACAAGAAAGTACCATTTCTTCCTCTGGAAATCAAACATATTTTTCTAACCTTTTCCACTCCTGACATTCGCTGCTGATAAAAGCTAAAGGCAGCAGAGAGTGTGAAGTTCATTTGGTGCAAACACAATGTGTGCAATGTGGCTTTATATATTAATGGGCCTGAATGTATTTTGAATTTTCAATAACGGCACTGAATTTTAGAATGAGTCTCAGGTCACTGACAGCACAGTATTAATATGTTCTAAAGTTTGTCACGTAGATTTAGTACATCTACTGAAAGGAAATCGCGTGAACTAAACAAACACAAGTAGTGCCAGAGGAGTATGGAGGATGGTGTCTCAGCTTCAGATGCTTCAAACTTTGGGTGTTCATTTCCTTTAATATAGTTCTCCAAATGTCTGTAGTTCAAAGAGGGAAGAGAGCAAAGTGTTTTACTGTTTATTCTGTTAGTGATGGTGATCCAGGCATTTGTATCATTGTTTATATCAGACTTTGACACTTGGATGTCTACTGTTGGATTGACTGTTAGTTACAAAAGACTGTTGCTTCGGTCATTGCTTGAAACACTGGAACAAAGCCTGAGCTTCTTGAACATTTTAAGTAGCTGGTTTATTTATCTTTCCAAAGCAATTTATCTAAATAGGCCAACACAATCAAAAACAAGGATTCTAAATATCACAAATGTTTTCACAAATGTGAAAAAAAAAAGTTTCATAAATGATTCTTAAAAATTGGCCAGTGAACGTCAGCAGCAGTCACACAAAGCTATTTGTTTTTCAAAGTTGAACAGACTTTCCATTGGCATATATCCTGGCAAAAAAACCACAAGTAGGAATACAATTTATGCTGTTTTGAAAACACAAAAGCAGAAAATCACTGATAGTTCCAATTATGATATTTATCTTGCACTAAGACTTTCTTATCCACCTTTGTATTTAAAATAGTGACTTATAAAAACATTTCTCTTCAAATGAATCGTAACCTAATTGTGTTACACAATACTGTGAGTAATCTAAAATACCATGATGATTACATTGCCTTTTCCACACTGCTTCCAGCTGAACTTTGTTTCCACAGAGAATGTGGAAGCAGAGCAGTTGCTGTAACTTTGACTTTTTCTAATTTCATGGAAATTGCCAGATGTGCTTCAGTGTACAGTATCATTTGTGAATGAATGAGGAGAAATATTCCATGTTACTAGGAGTGATTGAAGTTAAACTAAAAAAATTTAGACACTTTAGAAGTATTTCAGATGCACAGCCAGCTGTTTTGTACCAATCCTTAAAAATACAGTCTCATAATTTCAGGGTACTTCACAGTGTTGCAAATAGTTCTTTGAATATTTTATTCCAGTTGTGCATGTTTAAGGGTCTGGATGCTAAGCCTGAAAAAAGAGGGACATTTTCTTTTAAAACAGTTATTTCTTTCCATGAACTTCCATCAAAAATCTGTTGGTCAAAGTAAGGTCAGCCCAATTCTCTAGAGCTTAAAACTTGTTGAATATTAGTACAGTTAGCAAGTTGTAGTGTTTTTTTCGTTTGTTTGTTTTTTCCCATAAAAAGTCAAGGCTTCATTGAGTGGAAAATAAATGAGAAATTTCATTCTAGCATACCAAACCCACAGCAGCCCCTTACCAGGGACAAGATCAGAGTCAATTACGTTGCTTCCCAAGTAGGGAAGCTTGTCTGAGTTTCCTTTTTGGATAGGTTTACCCACAGCTACTGAGCAATTTAATTAATAGGAGTTGCACTTCTATTTTTTTGTTTTGTTTTGTTTTACTAGCAATTCAACTAAAATGACACATACTAAAGAAAAATGAGGCTGAATCAAATCTTCATGGACAATAAAAGCATACCAGTATGCTTTTTATTACCAGGTTTTTTTTATTACCAGCTGAAACAGAAGAAAACAAAATTATTCCAAGCATTAATTATTTTTTTAATACCAATTTCTTTGGGAATACCAAATGCCTGTGGAAGTTTGACAGTTTTCTCTAACCAACCAATGGATGCTTGCACAGGTACTGAACAAACAACTTGCTGAAGAAATCTGTACATTACGTTCAGACACCAGTAAACACAGGGAGTTGCCAAGCTGAGCAAATGTTAGCTTTCCAGTTGAGTGAACCAAAAAAAAAAAAAAAAGAAGAAAAAAACCCACCAAAATTGATGTGCTTAATTCAAACTGATTAGGCTGCGTTAGAATTTCTACTTTTATGTAACTTCTTTATTAAGGTAGTTCTGTTGACCAGTGTTTTAACCCCTACTAGTTTGTTACTTAAATGATGGAAGATAATTGACTTCTGTAAAAAAAGAAGAAAAGACTAAAAAATCTGGATAAAAAGCGGAACTTGTCTGCAAAATTAGTTAGAAGAGACATCAGTACATTACAGTGCTTTCACGAATGTCAGGAAGAAAAACCAACTAGGATTCACCTTCTTTGTCTTGAGTGTATCCCCTCGTGTGACTAAAGAGCCCTGCAATCTCCAGTCTTGATTCTTGTAAGTCAGTAGGAATAAACTCACTGACAATGCCTATGTACAGGATCTAGTATACTGAGTTCCCTCTTTGATCATACAGGAAAAATTTTAGATGTCCCAGAGCAGTAACATAAAATTCAAGTAATATTTAGTGCTACAGATTGGATGATATCATCAGTTTACAAGACTCCTATCTCTTTGCAAAGTTTGGCTATGCTAAAAACTTAAGACACTGGAGCCTTAAATTTGTAATTCAAATATATCTGAGTTTGAGTTCTTACAAGTTATTCAGTAATATTGCTATACTCGGTGGGTTTGTTTGTTTGTTTGTTTGTTTTTAATAAATAAAGCCCTGTAAAAACAAATCACCACTCTGAGGAGTTTATATCCATACTGAAGTGGGTAACTATTCAGTGATGTACCTGAAATGCTAACTCGCAGCTTGAAGTAGTGACAGAACACCTGGGAAGGCAGGGCCAACCCAGGGGAGCTCAGGTGCATGCAATACACCTGAGTGACTAGAAGGGGTGGAGTCAGGATTCTCCCCTTCCCAGACCTCATTTAAGGGTTGGTAGTGGAGGCAAAGGTATCTCACTGGAGATCTCTATCTACCTGAGGTAGTCTGAGGGTAAGTGGATATACATATGTATGTATATATATGTATTTTTTTTTCTTTGTCTATGACTGCTGCATTTGGGTTTCTCCTTACTTGATGTAGATTAGAGTTTTGTTAATCTGCTATTATTGCTGTGTTTTCTATTGTGTTATAACATTACAGGTGATTAACTCAAACTGTGTAAGTCAATCTGTGGAACAACAGCCTTCATGTGAAACCATTAAAGCTTTAATGTTATGTATAGCTTGAGATGCAATTGATGACAATATTCAGAATGTTTTACGTTTGTACAGTAGTGCAAATTATCTGGAGTGCCATCCCATGGTACATATAGGACAACCAAGTGATTGGACCCAGTCAGAATGTGTTCGTGAAATGAAGTCTCTGCTTGATTAACCTAATCTCCTTTTATGACAAGATGACCCACTTAAGGGTTAAGAGGAATGCTGTAGATACTGCATTTTTCTCGTACTTTATCAAGGTATTCAATACTGTTTTTTCATAGCCTTCTCCTGGGAAAACTGTTCATGTCTTGGACAGACTGTACTGTTTACTGCGTAAAAGGCTGTCTGAATGTCTGTGCCCGAAGTGTTGTTACTAATGGAGCTGAGTTCAGTTGATGTCCCATCACAAATGGTGTTCTCCAGGGCTCAGAACTGGAGGCAGCTTGAGTGCAGGAAGGCTTTGTAGGTGAAACTGGATTGGCTAGATTAACAGGCTACATCCAGTTGTATGGCCTTCAACAAGGCTGAATGCTGTGTCCTGTTCTGCATGGGTTCATTACAACCTAAGTAGTTATAGGCTTGGGGAAGAGTAGCTGGAAAGCTACTTGGCTGAGAAAGATCTGGAGGTGCTGATCAGCAGCTGGCTGAATATGAGACAGTGTGCCCAAGAATGCCAGTGGCATCTTGGCTTGTACAAGAAGTAGTGTGGTCAGTGGGACTGGAGATACGATTTTTTTTTTTTT
>VXAB01006665.1:0-108511 GCA_013399175.1 Odontophorus gujanensis | reverse complement strand
TTTTTTTTTTTTTTTGTACTTAGCATTGGTGAAACGATACCTTGAGTATTGTGTTTGGTTTTTGGTCCCTCACTACAAGGAAATTGAGATGCTTGAGTGTGTGTAGAGCAGAGAAACAAAGCTGGTAGAGGGACTAGAAAAAGAAACACATGAGGGAAATGAAGCTGTTTCTTCTGAGGGAAGAAATTGCAACTCCCTGCAACTACCTGAGAGGAGGTTGCAATAAAGACAATTATAGAATAATTAGAATCCTTAGAGTTGGAAGGGATTTTAAAGGTCATATAGTCTTACTCTCCTGTGATGAACACGGATATCTACAGCTTGATCTGGTTGCTCAGAGCCTGGTCCAGCCTGTCCTCAAATGTTTCCAGGAACAGTGCTTCCACAACATTTCTGGGGAACCCTGTTCTTGTGCCTCACCACTCTCACTGTAGGAAAAAACAAACAAAAAAAAAAAAACTTACATCTGTCATAAATCTATCCTCTTTTAGTTTGAAACAATTCCCCCTCATGTATCACCCCAGACCCTGCTAACGCATTTGTTGCCTTCTTTCCTGCAGCTCCCCTTCAGATATTGATAGGCTGCTTTCAAGTCACCTTGTAACCTTCCATTCTCCAGGCTGAAGAGCAGCAGCTCTCAGCCTGTCTGTGCAGGAGAGGAGTTCCATCCCTTGGATCATTTTTGTGGCCCTCTTCTGGACATGCTCCAAGAGGTCTGTCTGTCCTGAGGACACCACAGCTGGACACAGTACTCCAGGGTAGGCCTCACCTGTGCAGAGTAGAAGGGCTGTGAGGGCACACTTGTTGGCTCACATCCAGCTTCCCATTCACCAGTACTGTCAAGTCCTTTCGACAAGGCAGTGCTCAATCTTTTCATTCCCCAGCTTGCACTGATTAGTGGGGCTTGTCTCTACACAGGTGCAAGACTTGCACTTAGCTCTGTTGAATCTTATCAATTTCACCTGGACTCACTGATGGACCTTGTCTAGGTTTCTCTGAATGGCATCTCATTCCTTGGGTGTATTGATTGCATCATGTAGCTTGCTGTCACCTTCAAATTTGTTGAGGGTGTGCTTGACTTCACTGTCAAATTTACAGATGAATATACTAAAGAGTATCGGTCCCACTACTAACCTGTGTGGAATACCACTTTTCATTGAGATATTGAGCACCTGACCACCACTCTCTGGGTTCAATTCTGCAGCCAGATCTTCATCCATCTAACAGTTCATCCACTAAATCCACATCTTTCCAATCTGGAGAGAGGATGTTGTGCAGGACCATGTCGAAGTCCAGATAGGAAGAGTTACTAATGTAGTCTTTGTCCATTGATGCAGTTATACCACCATAGAAGCCCACTAGGCTGGTCAAACAGGAGCTTCCAGGAGGATCTGCTCCATAATCTTTCCTGGCACGGAGGTGGGAAATGTCAGTGGCATCCTTGGTGACAAGTGATAGGGCATGAGGAAACTATCTAAAGTTGTGGCAGGGTAAGTACAAATTGGATATCAGGAAGAATTTCTTCACTGATAAGGTGGCCAAGTATAGGAATGGGCTGCCTAGGGAAGTGGTTGAGTCTCCATACATGGAGATATTCATGAGAAGTCACTGCAGGACATGTTTTAGTGATGGGGCTTGGTAGGTCAGTTTAATGGTTGGACTTTATGATACTGAAAGTCTTTTCCAACCTAAATGGTTCTATAATTCTATAAATTACAGGTCTGTGGGGTGTTTATTTTTTTTATTTCTGTTATGGAGTCATTAGTTTTGAGAAGGAACATGAAGATGGGTAAAATATTTCTATGTATGGTTTAAATCAGGAAGTCATCTAAAGGGAGAAGTAATGAGTAGGTTGGTCAGCCAGTTTAAAAATAGAATACAATTCCTGCTAAGTCTTTGGCACAGAAGTGTCTTACAAGGCCCTAAAGCATCTGGGAAATGAATATGACATTCAGAATCTGACAGATAGTGAGTGTCCTGACTGTGCTGTACCTTTGCCAGGTGTGGATACCTGGTCTTTAACGATCAGAATTGCACTTAAATTTAAAAACCTCTTAAGCATCTCAAAGTGAGCCCATCTAGATGAATAGAAACTTTGGCAGATACAGTTTTGTTGGTTTTTGATGAGAAACAGAACAACGGTTTTGTTATTAAAGCTAAACACCAAAATATGCAGAGTGGAAATCTGTATTCTTTTCAGATCCATACTCTTCTTCAAATCACTGTGGGTTAGAAATTCAGTGCTACTGAGATATTAACTCTTTCCCAGACAGTTTTTATTGGAGGATTCTGCCAGTCCTGCTCTTTCTGGAGAACAAATCAGAGCTCCCTTGAGGTAGATGACTTCTAAGTGGTACTCCAAGAAGTTTGGCTCCACAGACAGAAGTTGAAGAGGGTAAAAGATATGTCTGCACTGAGCAGTCAAACACATTTCAGACTGCTGACTTGTGAACAAGGTGGGTAAAGGGATATGTATTATCCTTAGCATTTGATGTAACAGGCAAGATAACCAAATAGCGTTAGTTCAATTTTGCTCCACCTTTTGGTATAATTTGAGGAACAAAATAAATATTATATTTCCAAAATATGTCTGCTGAAGTAGATTTTTATTTTTTTTTAGAAATGTTCTCTGAACATTGCAGAGAAATCAAAAGGCTTTCTGTTTCCTCCTACAAATAAAATACACTACATCTTCAAATACTTTTAAAGAGGATAAAGGAGTAAGAAAATTGGAGAGTTGAGGTGGATGGAGTTTTTCCTAACAGGTAGAGAACATGCCCAATTGACATTTAGTAACTAGCAGGAACCAAGAGTCCTGCCTCTTTGAGGGGGTATATTAAATATATCAAATAACTTTGAAGTATGTCATTTAAGAGGGAGGAGAGTGAAGACTTTCCTTGATCTTGCTCATATTGTACTGCCTCAAACTGTGTAATGTACCTATAATTGTAGATGAAGTTGAATATTGGATATTGAAAATATTATTCAGCAGGTTGGTTTTAATAGCAACTTCATTTGTTATTGTATTTGAGTGGAGGTATGAGCAAGTAGGCTTTCCCAGTATGAGAGACCATCAGATGCTATAGTGTTAATATTACAATGTTTCACTGCTGCTTGTTTTTATTTTTGTGACATGAAATAGGCTGCTGATCAGGAAAAACAATATTTATATGAAGTCATATGGTTCACAAGGAAAAGCATTTTTTCATTGTAAATATTCTGTCTGCAGTCTGAAGTAACAATATCTCTGTAGTCACCTGACAGTTTTGTGGATCAGATGTTACTGCTGAAAAAGCAGCTGGTGTTTTTACTTCTTTCAGGGAGATGAACTGTCATTTACAGTTCGTAAGAGTTATGCCAGCTAGTGCTTAAGGAAAACATAAAAAGCTTTACTTTGTAGCTGTAGGTATGGGAATGAAAGACTTCCAGTATTTCTTCAACCTTGAACAATTTTTTCATTCAAAATGAGTTGCAAATCCATTCTAATCTCACTGCTGGTATTGAACTTCAAATATGGTTTAGTTCATGAGGTTTGTAAATATTTTCCCAAGTATGCAGTTAATGAAAACTGGAATGAGAATATGTGAGTCTGTGTGTGTGTGTCTACATATACATAAGGTCAGTCAACCAACTTTTCTTGCTAGGGAGGCTGCCTGATGAAGCTGTTTTCTCTTAGAGATTTTTATCTGGAATTTGGGGAAGCTGTTCTGCAACTTATGATTGAGAAAATAGATGAAAACACCATGGTTTTTGTGGGGATTTTTTTTCCCTATCTCCTCCGCCCTTTGAAAGCTAGAGCACTCATCTTAATAACAAAGCTAGCGAACTGCTATGGATTGCTATTGAAATCAAGTCGTCTTCTGAAAGCAAAGCTGAATATGAAGAGGTTATATGTCAAAAGGCAAGCATACTTTTCCCGTGATTGTGGTTTTTAATAGTTAAAATATGGTTTCACTTCCATGATTTTTACTTTTTTTTAATAAAAAGTATTTTCTTTCTTTATTTCTAAGTCTACCAAAAGTTCAAGGAACTATCAGACCTTCTATCTGAGGATTAAAAACACTTTTTCTGTAACAAAGTTGGGAATCAGAGCAGATCTTGTTGCTGGTGGCCACAACTAAGCAAATTATACTGAAAGACTTCGAGATTATTTATGTAGAGCTACCAACAGATTTGATCATTATTACTGATTTTTTTTTTTTTACTATCTTGTAATCAAGTCTGTAGGCTGAATGAGACAATAAAATAAAACTGTTTCATAGAATGAAAAATCATAGGTGATACCTCCAAACTAAGGTGGACAGTTATTGGTAGGGTTTGAAAACATTTTTTTTATATTCCATACATAACTGTTCCTCAGTGCATTAAGTAGTAAAACTGTGCAATCTACTTTAGGATAAGAAAAAAAGGAAACTTTAGTAACTATAAACCAGAGAAACTGAGAAATCAGGTATCTCAGGAGATTAACATCAGCGCAGCAGAATCTGAATGTGTTTGTTTGAAAGCTACAGAACTGGTACTGTAGTTTTTGGTATCCAGTATTTAAAAAGGAGTCTGGAGAACAATCTCTCTCTTTCTTCATTGTGATTTTTTTTTTTCCTATTTTGGGGAAGATTTAAATGAAAGTACTTTTTTTCCTAACATATAAGCCAGCTCCTTAGGTAGTGCCATATAGTATTACCTTAGCACACAACTAAAACAATATTTGAAATGGAACTATGAAGCTGAAAATACCTTTTGTAGCTTACTGGTAGAGTAGTTCCTGCTTATGAGCATTTTGTTTAATTTGCATTTTTTCACCCTGCAATGGAAAGGAGTCCATAAGATGCTGGAATTCAGACCACACTGTCTGTTTCTATTGTTGCAGATTTCAGTCCTGTGGAAGCAAATACAGTTGTTGTCTTTGCTTTAGCATTAGCCAGTGTTCCATAGTGACATTTTAGAGCTGCAGGCAGTTTTGAGCTGTTACTGCAGATTGTTTCTTGGCTGGTAAAAATCATGAGGGAGGTGTTAGAACCATTGTCTGACGTTTGTTTTTGAGTGCCTTCCATCTAAAAGGCAAGATGCCAACTCCATTAGTGGTTTTTTTTTTTTCCTGGGTTTTCATAATGGAGAATCATCTTCTGATGATGACAAAAATCTCTATCTCTTCCCTGATTTGAAGCTTTCACTGTCAGTTTAGGTGTGGTGTACAGTCTCCAGTGATATGAATTTTGCATGCACACAATTACCTATTCTCAAAGGAGAGATTGGGCTGTGCTAACTGTTGAACTCTAAGTCAGGGAATAAGAACCTATGCTGAACCTCTCAGGTTTTGAAGTTACCTTTAATATTGCTTACCTAAGGTGCTTTTGATACTTATCAAGACCTCATCAGGATTGATTGAGTCTGCTCTTTGTTCCTGAATATTCACTGGGAGCAGGAGTGCACAGTTGACCTGGTAGGAATAATTTACTTTAAATTAGATGTTCACAGAAATATTTTATCTGTCTGTTTCACTGCCTTCTCATCCTCTGTACACTGTGTGCTTTCTAAGGCCATAACCTCTGTAGTGCAGTACTGTTCTTTTAAAGATCTCTGTCATGTTGTGAATACAGTGAATCTTGGTACTACCAGAGGCCTCAGAAGTGTATTCCAGTCCAAGTGCTACTTAATATACCAGTACATTAATAGAAATTAATTATTTTTCACTAATATGTAGCCAAAGTAAAAGTGTTTTTAAATGTTAGGAGAAAAGTTATGGTTAATGTGTGCGGATTTTGAACTTTTGGATCCTTGTAAATAGGAAAGAACTTACTAATGTAGTCAGGTTAGTTGCTGAAGTAATCTTAGCTTTGCTTTCCCCTTCACTTGCGGACATTACTAGGTTCAATGTGAATCTGTACACCTAACTCTTCTGTCTGCTAGAAGTGCCCAGCATGGACTGACGTTTACAATGGCATCAGTCTCAAACTGTGTTCTACCAAAGGTTACATTACAAGCCAGTCCATCCTTCACTTCCTTCCCCACTGGAATGCATTTAGTCATCACTCAATTATAGAAATGTCAGTATAAGAATGTGAGTAACCCTTTCTTGACTAACTGGTGATCTGTCTGGCTTACCAGCCTGTCTGTGATGCTGTCCAGCAGAAGATTCTTAGAGGGGAACGTACTGAGTGAAGTCTATATTCAGTTTCCCATAAGTAGTGGTTAAGAGATTGCTTCCAGGGCTCTAAATTTAGTCGTGGTAATAGACCTGCTTAGTGGTAGTCTATTTTCTGGATTCTGGATTTTGTTTTTTATTTAGTACTCACATCCTGTAACACTGAGTTCTCCTTTTTAATAACATGTTGAGTGGAAACTTCTGGTTTTAAATCTGCTTCCAGATCACCTTTTTTGCAGTCCAATGCCAGAATGTTATGAAGAACAGCAGAACAGCATCTGAAAGATCCATCCCAGATCTAATTAGTAAAAGGAGGAATGCCAAGACTAAATGACTATGGCTTCTAAACTTTTTTGCAGCAGGAACACTTGCAAGTATCAAAGCTCTTTTGTACTAACCACGGTATGAACTTTTGAGTCTGATATAAGGAACTGATAGACCAAACTAAAGAACTTACCAAAGGTGAGAGTAATGAAAAAACAGGAGTCTGATGATAGATGTCTCTTAGGGAAAAGATAGAAAGTCACTATTACAGCTTCCATAGCTCTAACAGCACAGTGGTCAAGAAGTATTTCCTGTAGTTACTTTTGAACCTAGTCCTGATCATATTTGCTTGCTCTTGAATAGTTATTATATTGAAAGAGACACTGAAAAATATTTTCCATCTTACTCTGTATAATTTAAACTGGTATTTTGGATTAAATATTTTCTGTTCCAAGATGGAGAATCTTATTCACTGAGGACAACAGAACATGGTCAGGCACTGGAACAAGCTCCCCAGGAATGAAATTGTGCCCCCAAGCAGATAACAGTGCTCAAGCAGCATTTGGACAATCATCTTGGTTGTCTCTTAGGCTTGCCTCTTAGGTTGTCCTGAATGGTATCAGGAGTTGCATGCGATGGTCCCTGTGACTCTCATCTGATTCAGAATGTAGTGACTCTGTGGTTCCAGTCTTCCTGGTTTGTGCTCCTTGCCTTCAGTAATACCTTCTGTCTATTTTAAGAAATCTTCCAATTCTATTTTCTTCTGGGGAAGTAAGAATCAGGCTAACTCACAATTTTTGAAAATACCAATGTTTCAGACTGTTGTTTGGTGAGATAATCCTGTCCTTGTAATTCTCTGTGCTCTGCATTATTCTTTTTCCCATTGCTACGAAGTATTGAAATCATGTTTCCATTAACTACTTCCTCAAACCTCTAGATTTTTTTTATCCTAGCTTGTAATAGTCTGAAGCAGCAGTCCATATGCGGAGTTTAGGTTGTTTTTTCCTATGTGCATTTATCTAATATGAATTTCATCTGTCACTTCTTTGCCAATTCAGTCATTTATGAGGCTTTTCTGAAAAACTCTCTTCTTTATTGCCTTGAGTAGTTTAGTGTCATCACCATTCTTTGTCACCTCAGTATTCTCTATCCTTTAATTCATTTCTGAATACACTGAGGAGCTCAGGTCCCAGGACAGAGTCCTCTGGGACCTCACTGGCTTTTCTTTTTTCCAACTGTTTTCAATCTTCTAAACAATTTTTCATCCTTCCAAAGCCTATTCTGTGTTGTTTAGTTTATTTAAGAGTCTCTGGTTGAACAGTATTACTTAATTTCTTCTGAAAATGCATGTAGACAGTATAAAATGGACATTTTATCCACTTATTAAAATGCTTTTTTTGAGAAATTAAAATTGGGGCATAATTTGTCAACATAATTATTCAATAAAACAAACTTTTCCCTGTTAATATTAATGTCTACTAACTCTGTTAATTAGAGTAGTTTTCTCTAACTTGCACATAGCTGTGTGATTCATTTACTGGGACTTCTGACCTCTCTGGAATTTTTGGAAAAATACTGACCTTTTGGTACCAGAAGGCCAACATAATTTTTGTCAGGAAGCTCTGTTCCACAGTTGATGCTTCTTTATTTCATCTTGAGTTCCTTTAGAACTTTGGGGTGAGCAGCAGTTGCTGATGACTTATTTCTTACAACTTTTACATGTCTCTTTCCATTATTATTTTGGCTTGTCTTAATTTTTTTTTAACTTGCTGGCACTTGAGTTTAAGTTGATGGTACTTCTTATGATTGCTATGTTCTGTTCTACAGCTAATAGAAAAGGTACAGAAGAAGGGAGTTTACTTCTTGTGATAGAACTACTTGATGTGGCTGTATAAGACAATAAGAAGCCATTAACTATAGTTCAACAGTACAAGATAGATCATGAAGCTTTGCTAAAAAGCGTAGAGGATGTTTTCTGTAGAGCAGAAAATTGAACTTGGGTCTCTAGAGTTCAGGGTTACAGCCAAAGCACCAGATGTATCTCTCTTGCTCTTGGGATGAATGCTAATGCTAGGATGATCTTAGGCGCTTTAGCAAGTTAGCATTTTTACTAGTACATTAGCTCAAATAATATTATGAATGAACTATCAAGAAGGCAATTATCTCCCTGTTTTTATTTTTCTAATAACTTCCAAAGGGATCTGCTTCCTTCTGAATGATTAGACTGGTTGCTTTAGGGGTCAGTTGTAAAAGAAGGAAAAAAATGTGAGAAGTATGTGGGATGGAAGCAGGATGCATACAGCTTCTCTTAAGGGGAAAGAAAAACAAGTAACGTGTAAAACTGAAGGGTTGAAAGCACGCTTAATTCTGTTGGCTCCATATTTTAAAGAAATGTCAGTGATTTTCTTTATTGTGAGGATGTCATATTGCTAAATGAAAATAGTAGAAAAAACATAGAATGAAGGGAAGAAAATATATAACCATAGAATTCTTAGTGTTCTAAGGGATCTTTAACAGTCATCTAATTCAACTTCCCTGCAATGAACAGGAACATCCATAGCTAGATTAGGTTGCCCAGGGCCTGCTTCAACCTCGCCTTCAATATCTCCAGGGATGGGGCATTAAGCCCATCTCTGGGCAACCTTTTCCAGTACCTTACTGGCCTCATTGTAAAGTTCTTTTTTTCTTCTATCTAGTCTAAATCTACACTATTTGAGTTTGAAACCATTTCCTTGTATTCTGTCACCACTGCAAAAGAGCCTGTTGCTTTCTTTCTGTAGCCCTCCCCCCCTCTTTAGATATTGAAAGGTTGCTGTCAGTCACCTCAGAGCCTTTTCTTCTCCAGGCTGAGCAGCACCAACTCTTTCAGCCTGTTCTTGTAGGGGAGGTGTTCCTTTTCATGGGTCATTTTGTGTGCTCCTACAGGTCTATGCCTCTCTTGTACTGAGGACTCTGCCTCTGGGTGCTTTACTCCAGGTGAGGCCCCACCAGTGCAGAGTGTAGGGGCAGGACATGCTTCTTTTGATGCAGTCCACAATACAGTTAGCTTTCTGGGCTGTGAGGGTACACTGTTGGCTTATGTCCAGCTTCCCATCCAACAGTTCCCCCAGTTCTTTTTGGTAGGGCTGTGCTCTGTCTTTTCATCCCCCAGCATTTACGTGCTCACCTAATGAGTGCCTTTTTTTTTAATGGAGCTGAAGAATATTACTCCGATATGTTGTATTAAGGTGCATTTTAAAAAGATGGCAAATGAGAATTGCTTATCCAGAGATATATTACTGCAGACCTGTTTCATAAATATGACTGTGCAATCTAATGATTAAAAAGAGGGACACAGGTTACTCCATATGTGCTGTCTGTAGAAATAATCAGAAATGCTAATACAAAATACAATACTATTTTAGTAAATGCTTATAATATGCCACCTTTTAGGTTACTGCTGTCATTAATTCTAAGTGTATTTGACTTTCAGGGTGTCTTGTTCCTTTTTATGTTCAGTCTCTTTCCTTTCTTTCTAAGAGAAGCTATCTGGAGGTACTTTGAGTTTTGTGTTCTGCTCCTCCAGGAAGTAGAAACCACCATATTTCTTTAGATTTACAGTTGCTTCTTTTGTAAATTTGTTTATTTTGGTATCAACATTATGAGATGTAGGTCTATTTTTATAAAACACTCCTTTAAAAATAAATAAAGGGACTTAGATTTGTGTACTGTTATAAATGTTGTCAAACACATAAAAATTTTAGTTTTTGCAGGGAGCACTTTTAAAATGACTCAGATTAGTTATTCAGTTTTGGATCTACAAATATTTGTCTTAATCCCTACTGAAGATCCATGGCCATACAGTAGCATGTAGGAAAGAACAGGAAACTTTGATATGGTTCACATATACATATTATCTTTAAACCCCAGCTTCTGTGCCACTTCCCCCCCTGTGTAGGGCTCTATAGCAGAGAAAGAAAGTGGAAGAGGAAAAAGAAGTTTGGACAGAATGGAGCATGTTAAAGTTTTTTTTTCCAGTTTTAGAAAAAAGATACGTGACACTTTTGAACTATATTTCTGAATATTGATTGCTTTAAAGACGCTGTATCAATTAGAAATCAACTGCGAAATGCTGTTTGTTTTGTAATACCTGTCTCAGATGAGAAGATCTATGTTCCCTAGAGGACTTTGCATTGCTTTGTATTTTTATGTTCCTCTGCTCAGAGGGAAAGATAAAAACTGTTTGCAAGTGATGAGATGAGCTCTTACCTTTGGGATTGACCCAGCAGCGAGTGCTCGCTGCAGTCTCACCTTCATCATTTAGCATAAGACCTAATCAGACACTCTCTCTTGCTCATTTTATTTGATTTATTAACTTTAGTTCCAATCATATTGCATTATATTGTATTATTTTGCTTTCCAATCTCTTATTTAGTAAATTAGCTTTCCTCCTCATATCGTTGCTGCTGTTTTGTTTTCTAGGCCCGTCTCCCTTTTCCCTTTTCCTGGGTATGGGCCCCCCACACCAATTGTCATGGAACCAGGCCAAACCAGCCTGTAAACCGTTGACATTAACACAATTTTATGTGCAACCAATCTTAGTGTTCTGCATTTGTAGTTTTAATACCCCTTCTAAATTTCTTGTCTTCAAACCATCAGAGGTACGGAAAATCATTTTATTTACCCAGCAACATAGCATTGCATATTCAGTATTTTTCCCTTAATTTTCTTGTCCTGAGACTTGCTGTTATCTTTCTCTACTGCCTATCTGTGTACTATACCCCAAGTTTGTAAGATATGGCCCTGGCCCTGTGAAGGGATAAATGAGTACTATGAAACTTTCGGATGTTCCAACTTTTTCCAGATAAAAGATAAGACCTTCACCCCTTTCAGTGTTCAGAATACACATTTCTTTTGAATCTATTCCAGTAATGTAAATATAAATTTAGAAAAAACAATACTACTTGGAATTGGAGTTTGGAAGTGCAGTGGGAGGTAAGATAAGCTTTCCCTGTGTGAAATCTTTCCACCTTTGCAAATTCTTTCCTTGTCACAAACTTCCAGTGAAAAGATTAGCAGGAACCGAAGTAACGTGCCAAATGAAGTTGTGTGGATTTCTTACCTGTTCTCATTTCATATGCTGTGCTAATGGCTTTCCTATTTGGTATACTAAAGACCATTGATAATATGGGAACTGGAAGTGGTTAAGGCATCGTTTAGTGTTCTTAAAACTAAGGATTTAGGAGAATGACCTAACTGCTTCTAAAGTGAAAAACACTAGGTTGTCTTTTTTTCTGTCTCTGTGTCTTCTGACAGCAGTCTCCTGGATTAGACAGGAGATATTATGATATAGCAACTCTTGATAGGAAGGAAGGAGATGCTGATGAAACAAATGAAGTACAAAGCATCTAACATAATTACCATGAGTTGGAAGGGATTTTGCTGCTTTTTTTTTTTTTGGATGAGCTCCCAACAGAAAAGGCTAATATTTAGATTGTCTATGGTTGTTTATCAGGAAAATGTGTTGCATCATTCGTCTGCTGTTTCCAGGTGCTTAAAAAAGCTCAATGGTTGCTCCCACTGAAACTTGAGTGCTGTCCAAATGTTAAAATAAGTCCCTAAAAAAGCTCAGTTCATCATAGAAGTCCATGTCCTATCGGACAAGAACCAGAGCACCCACTGCCCTACTTTGTCACTGGTGCTTCTCTCTCAACTTTCTTGGCACAAATCTTTGTGAGAGTCAGTGGTGAACTGCAACAAGGTCTGAAAAACACCCTTCTTTTCTGCTGGATTATGTTGAAACTAGATTTTTCCCCAATTCATTTTAAAGTGTGACACCACAAGTAGTTGCACCAGCGCTAGTAGAGGTATGTTACACGTGTCTGGAAAGAATGATAGAGGTGGTATTATCTTGAGCTGCATTATTTATGAATGGAGAGTTTTATCTCATTTAGTTAACCTGATTCACTGTTTAGATAAAGCTGTTGTACTACAGGGGAACCCCAGAGGGTAAGTGGGCATAAATATTTTATATTCATTGAAGTTCAGAAACTAGAAAATTTCCCCAGAGAAAGGACACACTATGAAGGCTTTCAAAAAACTTACAATTGATTGTTTGATTTGACTTATGATGACAACATAAGTCATATGTGACAACATATATGACATTTGATTATATGTCTGTTTGATTTTATTCTATTTTTTCAGTTTCCCTTCTTCTCCCACAAAAGAAGGGTCTTGTTACTCCCTAATTTTACTCAATCAGCTTTTTAAAAAGTTATTATACAAAAAAAGGCAATTGAATTAAATGCTGGAAGAGTGAAATTATGAAAAATTTATTTTCTAAATAGTACAAGCTGTAAGTACTCTGTGGTCATGTATATAATGATCCCTTCTCTGAAGACTTTGCAGAACAGTTTGAAAGAACAAAAAATGTTTGCAGCACTTAGAGCACAAAGGGGTGACAGTTTTGAGAGCAGATTCAGGTAAATTTTATTTTATCATTGAATGTATAATCCATCACAGAAGTAATTTCAAATGAAAAACTTCCTTGGGGCTACATACTGTGTGACTGTGAACTTCTGAATGAATCATTCCCTTCTGTGTCTCGGTTACGACTGGCCGCAAGCTTAACCATCATCTGCCACTGTTGGGAAATGAATTGAAGACATGGATTCCTGGTCAGTAGCAATCTGTTCTTCAAGATCACATTACAGTTACTGCCGGGACAGCAAACTCAAAAGACAGAAAGGCCAGACACCTGCTCCATCCTATACATTATCATGCCTTTAAAGAAAGTAAGGAGTAGCAGTACTCAGAGAAAAAGGTTCAAACACCAATCCAGGTGATGTGTATGGAGGATGATGATTCTATATCAGTTTTGAGAAGTGTTGATTATATATCCTCATGTTTCTAGCAAGGCTGTCCTTGTTCCTATTTCTCAAAGCATCCAGCGTCCTTCCAGGGCAAGGAGCAGGCTGTTAGTAAGAGGTGATGGAAAGAGTTTTCATTTTAGCTTTCTTCACTATCCTACGCATGTTCTGTGAATAAATGACTTCAATTCCTTAAGTCAACAACTTTCACTGAGTGAATTTACTTGAGACTTTTTCTTAAAGATTCATAGAATGGAATATTTTCAAGAAAACCTTATGAAGCAGAATTTGGAGTCATTTTGTGAGTTGGTCTCTCCCAATTCATTCTCACTTCTAATTAGTACAGCTAGATTTTGGCACTAAGCAGATAATCCCTCCCCTCTGGCTATACAGCTGAGTGCTCTTAGTCTTTCAAGTTGTTATATTTTATCATTCTGATTCCTTAGTTTTGCATATACTTCATTAGAAAATGTAGTATGTCACTAGTAAAGGGAAAGAGTGGGTTTTCTTTCCTCAGGTAAGCCAATTTTTCCTGGAGAAAAATGAAAAGCTGTAATGACGTGGGTTCTTGTACCAGCTGAGGTATGAAATGCAAAACCCTTGCTGGAATTTATATATATATAGATATGCACATTTTCTTCCTCAATTATAAAAATATCAAGGCCAGCTCAAATGGTGGCTTAAGAATAACTCAGGATGGTAAATCTTTTAAGTTTTGTTTCTGCCCTGGCTTTTGCTACATGTGTATTAAATAGGAGGAGGAACCAGAAGAGCTCCCCTTGCATGTAGGCACATGTGGAAAAGGCTGTAAATGTCTAAGTGCAGAGTACTTGTAATGAAGTACAAGCAACTTTATAGCATCTTTTTTCATTCTTGTTCATCTTTGCTTCTTTTCTATACACATGAAACATTATTTCTCTCCACCTTTCATCTGCAATGCATTCTTTTTGTGCCATATATATATAGTTTACAAGTACTCTGAAATATCAGTGTTGATGATGTGTTTGGAAATATAACCTTAAACTTTAAATGCATCCCGCTCTTACTATGTGTAAGCCAGGGGTGTTCAGTTTTGACAGGTTTCTGGATGTACTATAAGGATTCTTGCAACATAAAATTCACTATGCATAGAATCAACGTTTCTTCAGGATCTTTGTTATTTGTTTTTCTTTGTTCTACTCAACTACAGTTCAGAGAGGCAGATTTGCCAGATGTTGAAGTGAGATTTTTAGAGTGGAAAAAAATAAGGCTCTTACTCAGAATTTTCCCAAATCTGAGATCTTTACCACAACTGTTCTGTGAATCTTGCATCTGATTGCCATGTGTCATATTAAAAAAATCAAATTAATGTGAACAAACTGAAATTCTTCTACATAGTCTCATACTCTTGAGTAGCATGATTAGCCTTAGACCAAATGAAAGTTTAAACCCTTTATTTTTTTTAGTATAGACTAAGAGGCTAGGATAACATTAAAAAATTTTCTGAAAACAGAAGCAAGGAAAATAATACAGAAGAAAATGTATCTAACCTTTCCATTGGAATTTCTGGATTTTGAAAAAGGTTTATGGATGTTGGATCAGACTTTGAAGCATTTGTGCCTCTGTCTAACTTTGTTTATAGATGGTTAACATCAGTCATTAGGTAAATGTCTGAAGGAACTTCACTTTAGTTTTGAAGGATTGCATTCACACTAGTTTTGAATTCATTTTTCTGGGTTCCTCCTCTTTTATTTCTTAAAGCACTTGAAATTTCTTATTAAAGTTCTCATAAAAATGCTCCAAGTAGTACTGCCAGGACTGAGAGTGATCAGTAGGTCAGAGATTCTGAGACTTGTTAATCATTATAAGGCCCCCCAAAGTACCATGAACTGATGGCACCTGACTTTCCTTCTCCCTCACCTCTCACTCAGAAATTCTTCTTAAGCATTAAGAGCCCCCCAAAAGAATGCGAAGGGGAGAAGAAGGGGGGGATTGGATCAAAGTGAGCATGAAGTGCATTTTTTTTGTCTTCAGTTTGGTGGCTGTTGAGGTCTGACCTTAAACACATACTGTGCATTTTTTAAGCTAGCACGGTACTGCCTAAATAAAGCAACTTAAGCATATCTGTTATTGATCTTGAACCTCAAGACACTTGTTATTGGTAGAGGTACTTGGAAAAGGTGGCTCTTGAGAAGAAATAAAACAACTCCATTACTGAGAACTGGAGAAAAGCTGGAGGTGGTTTTAAAGACCACTTATCGAGAGGAAAAAAACCAAAAACAACAATTGACAGAATGCTTCAAACTCCTATTAAGGCATAGAACAAGTGACATTTCTCCATTTAGTATGGTTAAGTAGTTTTTTCCTTTAACACTTCTAATGTTGTTCTTCCATTCTCACATCTATGAAGTACTAAGATGCTGAATGTCAACTTGATGCTTGCAAGTTAAAGAGCAGCATTGAAAGCTGACAAGTTTGTTCTGGAGGAGCTGGAAGATTTGGATTCCTTTGGGAGAAGATACTTTTCCTTCCTTTTCTGAGGGCAGTAAAATACAAGCACCTATTCTCAAATGGGCTTTCCATTTAAAATAAAATAAGAAAGGATTTATTTCAGCTAGAGGAATACATACAGCAAAGATGGGACCATTTGAAAAAGCTGACTATATGTAAAATACATGTTATAAATATATCTGTAAAGTAGCAAAACACATTGAAGACCTGATTTTTCCAGTACTAGACATGGTATTTGATGACATTCTCTTGTCTCAAAACTTCCTTTAAGAAATTTATTCCATGTATTGAAGGATATCTTCACCCCTTGCAACAAGAGTGGTGAAGGAAATTCTATCCATTTTTTTTATTTACTATTGATACAGGAAGAACAGCTTTGTTCTTTGCTTTGGGATCCTCAGATGTCAGAGTGACCCTTTAGAACAATTAATAGCAGGTGTTAATTAGAACAGTCTTTTGACTGCTTTGGTATATTCTGGGACAACAGAATTTTAAAGCCACGTGTACATATCCACTCCAGTTCCCCTTCCTGAGGATTACAAAATGCTTTTTGGCCACAATCCAGGATCCAGATCTGAATAATTAAAGCAGTAGTGTCGGCATTTCACATTTCCAGTTGTTCTATCATTCTTTTGCCCCAAAATCTCACTGATTTTTTGAGTATGTGAATGGAGTTTGTGTAAACAGTTAAGGATTTTGGACAGGAGTCATGGTGTTAAGCCTGCTTCAAGGTATTGCTAATAAAGAAGGAGGAATGGTTTGTTTTTGTCCTTTAACTAAGTTTCTTTAAAGCTGCTCACAAGATAAAACCATCCTTGTACATTTCGAACAAATATGTATTTGTATTTTTTCAGCGTAGTTTGGAGAATATTAATAAGGGAAATCTTAAGTGGGACTTGCTTGGGCAATTGTTTCTTCAAAGCTGTGAATTACTCTTAGCTCTTGGTGGTTGCCTTGGTAGTTAGCACACAGATTCTTAAAACAACATTCCCTCCTAATTCCAGTCTATTTAGTATTTAATCATGCTTTCAGTAACTCCCTGTTTGGTTCCTCTCTCTGTCCTTGGATAATCAAAATTTTGTAACTGCATTTGTTCATCTAGTATTGCTTCTTTGCTTTATCACAGAGGTAAAAGAGGATGTGTCTTTTACTCCTGGTAACTGACTTATTTTGGACTTTAGCAGTAGGTCTCCTGATAGAAAGAACAGTGTTTAAGTACAGAAGTATGACTTTGTTTCTTTTACCTCTAAGCTGAAATTTTTTAGAAGAAGTGTCATTGTGCACTTCAACCTTTCATGTGGTCCGTGAAGCAATTGGTGCCAGATACTCTTTTTTCACTAGGATTTCTAAATATCAGTCTAAGAATCTGTTACTGATGTAAGGAACAATTGCATACACAACAGTTGTAGATGACTTCCCCTTGTGACTTAACACACAAAACACCCTAACATAATTCATCAGTAGCACTGTGCTGCAATTTTAATCTTGGAAAAAAAAAAAGCACCCAAAACATTTGTTTGATCTAATCAGACTCTTATAAACTTCTGTTCAAACTTTTCAGAGTATTAAGAGAAAGTCCAGGTGTAGTTTTTCAGCTACTGTCTCTCATTTTATCCTGCATGCAATGGAACTGCAAATGCTTCTGTTTGATTTGAAACCATCCGGCAGAGAGTCTGCAAATGTAACTTCAGGAATGCTGTAGCATCTTGTGGACAAGACTCTGGGAATAAAATACCACTGACAAATATTTAGACAAAGTTACGTTGGTGATGCCCTAATAACAAAGCAAGAAACATCTTCATGTTCTTCTTCACACCCAGAATGTGGAAATGCAAATGCCTTGTGAAAATGGGCAGTTGCTGTTTGCCCATGGGAAACATGGGATTCTGATCTGGGAGCTGGTGTGCGAAGATCCTCACATTGCTCTGCAGCATTGCTAGTGTGTTTTCTGACATCACTGAAAATGCATAACTCACTGATGCACTGTTTAGCTTGGAAAACGGGAACAGCATGTGAATGTATTTTAAAAAGGAGATTTCACTTAAATATTTTACTTTATTCTACAGCAGGAATGGCATTTAAGGCCACTGAAGCAAAATTGAGCTAAAAATGTCTACTTTAATTACCATGCATTTACCTAGAATATAAGACACCATTAAATACGTATACTTCAGACCTAGACTCAGTACAAAATAATTTCTTCCTCCCACATCAGGGAGAACTGGCCATGAAGCTTCTCATTCCAACTGTACTACAAACTTAACAGAGAGCTGTGGTATGAGTTGTTTGATTTCCCTGCGTTTCAGTTTTTCACTCTGTATAAATGGAGGTGGAAGGAAGATTATCTGCCTTTAAAGGAGTTTATGACCAGAGTAATTCCACAAAAATAATTTGAAAACAATGTTATTTTGATGCTTTTTAGCATCAAATCTAAAGAAAATAGAGAAATTGAGTTTATATTTTAAATATAAATATTTAAAAAATATTTTGCTAAATTCTTAATCATCAAACCTTTAAGATCTTTTCACACACACACACACACAAGCCCACACAAAATGTTAACTTGAGAAAACCTAATTCCAGTGAAAAAACCTGCATTTTAAATTAAAAGCAATACTTGCTTTTTTTTTGTTAATTGGGGTTTTCTGTAAGGATGAATTCACTCCTTCATAATTCTCTTTTTCCACAGATGTAAGGTATTAAGTGTGTTTTCTTCTAGCCTATAGTGTTTAGGACTTATCTACTTCTTAAAAAACAACATTCTTCTATTACGTAGCTCAATAAAAGGACATTAGAGGATAGTGGAAACCCAAAACCATATCACATACAGCAGTGATCAACAGGATAGCAGTAAACATCCACAGTTGTTGAAGGACTTCAGTCTTAACCCTTCACCATGAATGAAAAATTTTTTTCTGGTAGATTTTATCTTAATGAGTACTCTAAAGAAGGCCTTGATATGAGCCCTCAAATCTCCCTCTAAGGCCTTGTAATACGTACAATTTATGATCATTTCATGGGAGAAACAGTTGTGACCAGTGGATGATAAACCACATGTATGCAACGCTCCACTGTGCTTAGCTCCCACACAAAGTGCATTTCATCTTCAGAAAGACTCCATATGGAAATATTTTATTTTTGACTAAAAAGTCGGTATTCATGGTGTAACTTTTCGTTTCACTTAACATATCTGGTATTAAGCCGATGGAGGGATTGGAGGGGCTCTGAGGCACAAACCCAGGATACAATATTGATTTGCAAATTTGCTCTGCTGAATGATACTGATAGCTGTCGTTAGGTTCTGAAAATCATGAAAACAGCCTAGTGGGAAGGACTTTGCACTCTTCTCTGTGTGCTAATCTCCTCTGCGTCCCCCTCCCTCTCCTGTTTCAAGGTGATCTTTGACTTGCAGAGCTGGGGTATCTTACTGTTGCAGTTCAAAATCATCTTTGAAATACATGTGAATGCTTACGTTTGCTAAGTTAGTGCATGCTCTTATAACTTTGTCATATTGTGTACTCCTGATTCCCATAAGTCCTCAGATCCTCAGCAAATCAATCCCTAGAGGACTGTAGCATCCAAGAGATTTACAGTAGTTTTTCATTGGGCATATTCTCAACAGCCCTGAGGGGGTCATTTGTGCAGATGTCTGAGAAAGAATGCTGTGAGCTGGAGCCATTGGTAACAATAAATACATCTGACATATGCAGTAGCTTGTTGGACTTGGGGCTGGTCTCCTTTTCATTCTTTCTCTGCTGCTTTGTTAGGAAGAGGGTGGGAAGTGGTAAGGTTTCTTTGGCAGAGCAATGTTTTCTGTGCGTGGCTCTCTATTATCTTCATATATTATGCATTCCTGCAGCCTTATATCTGGAGCTTATGGCAGGAGAGAGAAGAGAACCTGGCTGGATTGTGCTGCAGTTCCCACCCAATGCTGGCAAAGCAGCTGGTATAGATTAGAGCAGCTCTCAGAGTCCTTTCATCTATGGAAGGGCTGGGCTGGCAGAGAACTGGCCCCAGGATAAGAGAAATGTACTGGCTGTTTATGGACCTCATCCTTAGCCTCCTCCTTAGTGAACAATGGCACAGCTGAGAATGAGGCCACACACAGTCTGGAGAGTTTCTTTTCACAGCTAGCTAGATCTTGGGAAAGATTTCCTTCCAATACAGAATTTCATGGATTTCCTTTGTACAAGTTGTGAAAATAAACATATCGACCAAGTCTTGCAGCTGTAATTTTTCTGACACTTTGAAATAAATTTGATTTCCTGGTGCAGTGATATCCCTGAGGCAGTGCTCCTTTTAGAGAGCCTTGTACCAGACACCCTTGCGATATCTGAGCACTTCTGGGTGTGGTTCTTCCAGTCAAGCATCAAATATCTGAGGTGAATGTATACACAGAAGGTGAGAACATTTTTTGTTGTTGTTGAATGAATACATCAGCTACCAAAGCTGCCTCAGAGAGTCAGTCTGTGGAACTGATTGTCAGCCTTGCACCTGTGCTATTCAGCTTTACATGTTATAGTTATCCTACTGCCAAACTGGCAATGGGGTTTTATACAACCTGCCTATAACCAGCAGTAGGATTATGGAGCAGAAAATACTGAAGAAAATCATAGAAAGAATGAATGGTGTGCAAAGGAAAATGCAAGGGTAAGGTTTCATGAGAAGCATCTCAAGCAAAAGGGGAAAAAAGTGGGGAAAAATGTTATACATATGTATAACATTTTTAATATTTAATTGCTGATCGCAGAATGGAACATTTCTGCAAAACATCAAAAACTCTCCAGAAATGAGACAAGGGAGAGAATGGCACTGTACAGGCACTGTAGAGAGTAAAAGGTAGAACTGCCTCTTTCAGCACCAGAGTTCCATTAGATTAGCTTCAATATCCTCTGCAGTCAAACACATTACATTTAACTGAATGCCAGTGTAGAGCTGTATTCTTTTTCCTATGCATGTATACCCAGGTCTGGTCACATCTCTTTCCAGAATGAAAAAACAGCCAGTAACTACAACATTTAGTCACGTAATACTTTTGCCGGATGTCTGAAAGAATTTCCAGTTAAGGTAGCTGTGATTTGACCTTCATCTGTTTTCCATGTCTTGGTGAAAGCCATCATTTTCCAATACTTTCTCATTTTCATCTGTGGTCAGTCCAGCAAAAGAGGTTGCACCTTCAACTTCCTGTTTTAAAATTATTATAAAATATGTGGAAAATGATGTAATGTGAGAAACAGAGAATGTTTCTCAAGAACCTGAAAACCGTACTTAATACAAAGAATACAATGTGTAAATGAAATACTCATTTCAGGAGCCAGTAGGGAATACCCAGAGAATTAAAGAGGATTAATTTATTCATTTCCAAACATGCATATCGACTAGCTGAAAGCATGAATTTCAGTGAAGCAACTCATTTTAGATCTCAATTTGCTCCTATTGCACTTTGCTGTTATCTGGTCTCAAAACTGTTGCTGGAAAAATCATATCAGTGCTGTGTTTTAAAATACTTATACATGTGCTTAAAATGAATCTTAAGCCAATAGCTAACAAAAAAATCATGTCATAATTCATTTTGTCACTGACATGCTAGCTCCCAGTTGCTCATTTCTGGATAGCTGAGGGGTTTTCCTCTTGCATTTCTTACATGACACCATAGGGACAGCAGATTCTTCTTGACACATTCACTGCCTGTTAGGACATTATTAAAGCTTTTTCAGAACATTTTTAAAGCTAGTACTCAGCAAAAAGAAGGTCTGAGGCCCTTGATGAGGTCTTTAGTAAAGTGCAACTGTGTTGTTGCTTTAATGTCACCTGAGTGAAAGGTAGAAATGGAGAGTCTCTCTTGAAACCATCTTCTCTTGCAATTCTCATTCCTTCTGATCAGTGCCATCCTTCTGATCCCTACAAAATGCATCATCAGTATTCATAAAACATCTTCATAAAATATCCAGTACTGCTGCCTCCAGGTTTCTGATGGAGTCAGAAACACAGAGGTAAATTTCTTCCTAAATGATGTGCAAGATACAGACAGTCTCCTGTTTTTCCTTCTAATCTAACACTCTGACCTGCAACTACTTTACTAGCGTGATAATTGTTAAAGGTTTGAGGTAAATCCCATTAAAATCAACATGAGTAGTTCTGGCTCTTATCAGGCTCTGTGTTCTTTGGTGTTATGGAAACAGTGTGACCCACAGTTGACTTGTAATTATACACTCGATGAGCAAAGAGAGAGATAAAAAGAATTTGATATTTTATTCCAGTAATAATCTGACTGAATAGGGTAGGATTTACTGCAGCTGGCCAGGACTAATGACTGAGTATTGTGGTGGCTGAGAGTTCTCTCTCTTGTCTGAGTGGAAACTCTGAGGAAAACCTGACTCCACCAAGACCAAAACAGTCTTACTAGTGGGAATAAAAGGGATCACGTGGTATGGGAATGTCTGTCTCTGGGCTGGGAATACTTCCAGGCAAGAGAAGGGGAGCCAGCACATGGGAAGCTTGGAGTAGGACACACAAGCTGCTGCTGAAAGGTCCTGTCTGCAGTCTTCTTCTGCACATCTGAACAGGGAAACACTCCTTTAAGGGAGAAGGTTTTTTCCCATTCTGTTTTTCCACTGTTTGTTTTCTTCCAATTCTGTGATTGAGTGAGCAAAAAGTGGTCTTAGTTGCATGTGTGGTTGCTCTAATGGTTTTTAGATAGCAAGGTTCCTTGTGAAAGCTCCTTGCAGTAAAAATACTATGTCTGTCCTTACCCAGCATACTAGGATAGAGGGTAGATGATAGAAAGTGTGATCTCCATACTTAGCAAGGGTGAAAAATTAAATTGAAGGATTTCTACCAAGAGTAATGAAGTTCTGCTGGGGAGGGATCACGATCTTCTCAACATCAAAGCTGTCCTTGTCATTACACTGGATGAAGTTCCTTTGTACTGAAAGCTTGAGTAACTTAAAAGCTTAATAAAACATCATTAAATGCGTAAACCTCTGGTCTCACCTTCATCCATGTCACTCTGTAGCTAACAGTAATTAGACAGTAATAGTCTGAATTCTTAATCCTAAGTGTATATATATATATTTCTCTATTGATGAAACAGTCTAAGGCTGCAAACTTTTCTTATAGATTTTTGAATAAATCTGTGTTTTTATTGATGTCACTCCACTTCTAACATTTCTGAGTTGTTTTTCCAAGTATTCCTACAAAATAAAAGTCTTACAGTATTACCTAGTGTGTAAGATATCAACACAAAAGAGAGTCTCGTTGCCAGCAAGTTTATAGGCTGTTTAACTATTTATGTGCTTACAATATTTCTTCCTTGCATTCTGGCTGAAGTAAAAAAAAAAAAAAAAAAAGTAGTAATATAGAATTATCACACTATTAATCTTTTCTGTGAGGGGTGAAGGAGACAGAAAATCATAAGTTGTCACATATACATTCATATAGGGATACAAATACATGTACCTTAATAGACCAATACAATATACAGAAGTATAGCTTAGTTTAACAGCATCAAATAATAGAGAAAATATTTCTGTTCTCAATGTAGCACTATATCTGAGGCAAATGGATAGCTGGAGGATCGAAATCTCTGGGTTGCTCCTGTGGTAATTTTACAGAAACAAACATCCCAATAAATTTGTGTGTGTCCTTCATGGTGAAAAGCAATAAACTTTTCAACTGTCTGAATTCAAGAATAAGGAATATTTGGATGAGAACATTTTCTGTGATGCAGACAACATTTTGAATTCCCACTTTGATTTTGAATGATGTCAGTTTTCACTGAAATAGTATTTTGTAATAGTTATTTCCCATCATCTGAATTCCCCATCAGTAAGAATTCTGCGTAAAGCCAAATTCAACACTTGTGAAACTCCAGGGGTAAATTTGACTCATCTGAGTATAAGCATTATTTCTGGTATGAACTTTTAATCTTCTTTCCTCTTTTACATTTTTTTCTGCTTGAGCTTTGTTCTTGGACACAGTCTGGTTTATTATTTTACTTTTTAAAATTCAGCTTCAGCTATCCTCTCAGAACTGCATTTGTTCCTTATTCTCCTGAACTACATTCAGAAGAAATAAATTATTTTTTTTTTAATGTAAAAAGAACTTTGGTATATTATGACTCCTTTTGTTGCTAGGTTTATTAGATATTAACTTACACTTGCCAATAATTCCATGAAATAGTAAAATATCATCATATGCAATATCAAAACTTACTTCATGATTAAATAAAGATCTCTAGAGTCAAATAACCCAATATATTTCTTCCCCTAAAAAGCTCAGATTTCTATCTGGCTTTAATGTTTATTTATGTCTCTTATTAGGTCTTGTTAACTTTATTCATCCTTCTATCTATCCATGCAGTACTTCCTCATTTTCATGTTTAATATTAATATCTCAGTTTCCAGAAGCCAAATGAAATATAGTCACTGCAGTATGAGAATTCCAGTTAGGAATTATTTTTTAAGTAGTAATCTATTCATTTTTAACATCAAATAAATATACATATATATGTGTGTATGTATGTGTGTATATATATATTTAAGCGTATATTGCATATATAATTTTTAAATACATCCTGAGGTCTGAGCGAGGTAATTCCTTTCTCTTTGAAGTGTCTCTTTCAAATTCATCCTTTGGATGCTCCATCTTCCTAAGTCCTTCATATGTCTTGTGAGGAAAAGTCATTAGGATAGATACTAATGGCATTCATTTTATTAGAATAGAATTTTCTTTTCAATCCTCCAGATGGAGAAACAATTATGATGAACATTTTGTCATCCTAGTGCACTGCCTTTTACATTGTCTAATCTTTATGAAGTTACTCTAGTTTTACAGTGAATACTCCTAGAAATCCTAAAAACTGTTGATTTGTTGCCCATTTTGCTGCTAGTGGCTGCAGAATGGACACAGTCTGTACTTGCTCACAGAAACGATTTACTTTTCATTGTCTTTGATCTTAACTGGACAAAAATTAAAAAAAAAAAGACTAAAGACTTTTCTTTTACTCTAAGACTGATTGGAAAGTTTATCAGCTTAGAAAACTCAGCATCTTGTTTTGTGGTAGGCACCTCTTCCTTACTCCATTTCTATGTAATTTCCATTCCTCTCACATTCCCAGCACAAAACACAGGCTTCAACACTAGAGATTTCACAGAATCACAGAATGACAGAATTGTAGGGGTTGGAAGGGACCTTCAGAGATCATCTAGTCCAAACCCCTGCCAAAGCAGGCATTTCCCTTCATTTTTGCCCATATTTTTAACTTCCTTTAATTTTTTTGTAATATACACTTGCCACTGATTGAGGACATCTATGGCATAGATGTAACTTGGATGGGAGAGCAAATTTTTTCTCTTAAGGTATAAAAGAACAAAGTTTTCCTCCTTAGATATCAATAATCTCTGTAGTAGGATTGTTAAAATATATTTTCATGGCTTTGCCATTCCTTTCAATAAAATCTTCCAAAAGTAGGAAAACATCTTTAATTAGGAGAATTGCTGTCCTCTGACAGATACAGGCTTATGGTTTTTTTGCTTCTGTACCAGGACACTGGAAGTCCCTGATGTGGAAATCCAGGTGGAAGATTGTTAAAGAAGGAGAAAGTAAAAAAAAGCTTTGCTCCCAGAATGCCAGTTCACTGTAGTCCTTATATGGGAAAGTCCTGCCTGATTCCCAGCTCATTAGAAAGAAAGTGAAATTAGAATTTCCACTGAAAATTTCCACTGAATTTATGGAAAGATGAACCTTCTGGACTCCAAGAAAGATTATAGCCACCATATTAATGTAACTTAAATCATTGCATCCTAGTGGTAATAGCTCTGCAATTACATAGTTGTTTCTCCTTTTTTTTCTTTTTATTTTGCAGTGGAGCTAACTGTTGTTTTTATATCTTCATAGATCTTTCCTTTCGGTTCAGTATGTGTGGTTTGATGTCCTCATAGTACTTAGTAGTTCATAAAAATCTAAATTAGAACAATTTGTCTGGAAATGCAGTAGGAGAATGCACGTGGCTAAACAAGGAACACTTAGTTTTTAAATAATATCCTCAACGTTTTTCTGGTCTTTCCTTTGGATTCTCTTAATGATACATGAGTTCAGTTAATTGCTTCTCAGTAAGTAGATTGCACTCAGCGCATCAATAATATTCCCGGGTGTAGAGAGATTAGGTTAATGTGGTGCAGGACTCAAGCTCCTACTTAGGGTTTCGTTTGGTTCAGAAATACTAGGTCGGAAATGCGTACATAAGTAGGAGATGTATATCTTTGTGCTGGACACAGTGAAGGGAGGAAAGAAAAGAGTGTACATCAGTTTAAATCTCTTTAGAATTGTACAGAACTTCTTGACAAAAGCAAGTTCAGTTTTCTAGAGTATATGCCACGTAACTATGCTGAAGCCAGTAAAATTGCACTAGATTAATGGGACTGTACTTAAGGACAGTACTGGGTTGTTACCACTGAAAATGCTCTGAGAGATAATCTATAATGTCACTTACCTGCAGTACTCCCCAAACAGAAGTTGTAAAGAGGAAAGGACTTTAATTATGAAACATCATCCTTTATTTTTTATTATATTCTTTTGTCTTGGTTCATTGTGTTTGTACCTGGCATGCTTTCACAGTGTGATACAGAAAGTAAAATTTCCCTAATGTATTTATAGAGGAGAAAAAGGTGAAAATAACAGTGATGGCAGTTCTGCAGCTTGTCTTTTCCAGATCAGCACATGCTTTGCAGTTCAGAATCACTGGTTGTATAATGCAGTCAAATACTTTTTTTTTTAAATACTTTTTCATAAAGAAAATATGTTTACTTGATGGTAGAAATTTTCAGAATAAAATTCTACTTTTTATTCTCTTTTCAAAACACTTGTAACTAGATTTTCCCTGCCTTATGTGCTAAAGATGATGCAAGAACCAGTGCTAGAAGCTATCCTTCAGCAGACAGTAATATTTCCGGAGCATACTCTAATTAGGAGGACAGGTTTCTAGCAGTATGTGAGGCGAGTATGTCCAGAAGGTTTGCCTAAAACAATACATAAAAATTTCTGTAGTCTGTTGAAGCTGGGAGACGTCTCGCTCATTAAGGAAATCCTGTAGCGGCCTCATATGGTCTGCGCTGGTTTTCTGACCTTCACCCAAGAGTGCTGTTCCACAAACACACCTCCACTGCTCCTCAGTAAGGCTGTGGTACCTACTACCTTATATCTGTCTCCAGGTTTGTCCTTTTCAATCTCCCTGCATGCAGAGGGCCTGCTTGCCAGGGCCTTCTCCTGCCTAGTGGTTAAATAACATGTGGGTATTGAGGAAGGGGAGCTGCGCAGTTGTCACTTCTGACCCAATAGCAAGGCCTAAGAGTTTTGTGGGAGAAACTGGTGCTACTTCATTTCTTCACTGTTGCCCAAAGAGCCCTATCAAGTACTGAGAAAGGCTTAGCATGGAAAAGAAAAATCCCAAACATCCATTTGCATGTCTTCATTCTCCTAAAGAAAAAAAAGAGGCAAGGATTTCTACCTTAAACATGAATTGGACCTCACTAGCAGTGCCAGGCCTCATTTTTAAAAATAAGCTGGCAAGAAAAAAGAAAAGAACATAAATAGGGAAGCTTCCTGCAGCTGGTTTGTTTGACAGGTGACATTTAGCATTTTCCAAAAGAAAATGAAACCTCTTCCTACGCTGCATGACCTCTAGTAAGATTATTTAGTTGAATTGTGATGAGACGATGTTATATATCAACATCTGTTTCGACTGTGTATACTGTTCCCACATGCATCCTTCCATAAACTTATAAACTTTCCTTCTCTTTCATTTTCTTTCTTTCTTTTTTCTTTTTTTTAATCGCACCTCATTTTCCCTCTGGCCTTTTCTCATTCAGCACTGTAACTGTGAGAAGGAAGCTATTTCTGTTGCGCCCCCTACTCTCTTTCAGTTTAACTACCTGCTTTTCCTGGAAGGGACCTCTTCAGAATGCTGGAGCTGAGAGCATTGTTTTTCACATGCTCCTCAAGGCATAGAAGCAAGTCAGGAAAGGACTTAGATGCAGTTGGTGTGTTGGCTAGGGAAACATTAACTCACCATTGAGACTGAATGAACCTTAAGTGGAAAGTACCATACCAAATTCAAGTCATAAATTTGGTCTTTTTTTCCTGATAATCTCCCCTAATCTATTTCTTAAGGTCTTTCTTCTTTCCAGTAGCTGTTTTCCTTGGAAAATATTGTACTTGTAAATGTTCTCTGTGTAAAAAACTCTCAGCTGTTATTTCTCTGATAGATCTCTGTGATATAGAATCCTCAAAGTTAAACATACCATGTAGAATACAAGCACAGTGAGTGTAATTTGAAATCAAGACTTAGAAATATTCACGACAAATACTGTAACTGATGTTGAATAGTTGTGTGATTATTACTGTTTGTGATATTCTAAAATCTATGTCTTTAAGAAATATCTATGTGCTGTGGTGTGCTTCTTCAACAAAACTGTTTTCTCTGAGGGCCTGTGTAGCCTCTGTCTTGGTAACATTAGTTACTGTTCTAGAATCCACCCTCCACTCATGGTAAATTTTTGAATTTGGTACTAGGAAGACAGGGGAGAGATATTCCTTACATGAACTAGAACTGCTTTTTGCTGTTATTAACAGAAGACAGGGACAGTGCTTGAGTACACTGGTTGTTGCTTTTTGTTCCTCTTGGACAATGGCTGTCCGTCTGCTTGTGTAGTGCACAGCACAATAAAGCCTGATTTGAGAGAGATTTTTTTGACTATGATATAAGATGAGTAATTAATGGTAAACCTTCCATGGAGAATGACACAGCCTTAGTAAGATAAACAGATGGAAAAACATAGGTCTCTTCTGCCTCAGATTTATATACACTGCAGATTGTAATCTGAATTCAGTCCTGAAGCATGACATCCAAGTAAGAAAACTTTACCAGAACAAAAGATTCATGACTCATAAACAAGCTATGTGAAACTGGAGTTGGTATCTAGAAAAACGTCTTCCTAAGTGATAGACAATCTCATGAAGCACTAAGGAATATCATAGAATCCTGGTTTGGTTTGGAAGGGATCTTTAAGATCATGTAGTTCCGACCCCCGTGCTATACAGGCAGGGACACCTACCACGAGACCAGGTTGTTCAGTGCTCCATCCAGCTTGGCCTTGAACACTTCCAGGTTGGGGGCATCCAAAACCTCACTGGGCAATATGGAGAGATGTTGCTTATCTATAAAGTAATATGAAAGAAAATGCTTTTATGATTCCCTAAACTAAGTAATCTGGGTCTGCTAAGGGTCACTTGATAGGTCTGTTGACAGTCAGGAGGACAGTCAATACTGCATGTGATTGTGAGATGTACAGGGAATGGGATCCCAGTGCAGACATCAACAGAGAAAACCTAAAGACCTGTGCTCTTAAATCTCAAGGTGAATTAATTAACTACAAGTTTCTGATAGCTTTTAGGCTGGCTCTTCCTGGTGCTATTAAGAAAAGGTTACAAGTGTTTTAGAAATTATGGTGTATAAAAGTAACTTTGTGGAAAGATTTGATCACTCTCAAGGGTATACGGTAGACAGCACAAATGAGTGGGAAGGGTAAACTCCCTCTCTGAGGTTTTACGTTGACAGAAGCAGAGAAGAAACATGGTACAGACTGGCTTGATCCTTTTTCACACTTATTTCCAAGACTGTATCATCTATCTTGATGGTTGATGTTGTTAATGTTGCTTGCAACTACTTCCCTTCACCCCACTCCCTGTCCTAGAGATGCTTTTGCCCACAGGGAGAGAACATGTGGCTGAGTAGCTATGAGGCTGTAGCAACCTCAGCATGACAAGGAGTGCTGAAATTGCAATCTTATTCTCGCAGAGGCAAAATTGCCATGTCTTACTATTTAAAAGGGTGTAAAAGAAAAACTTCTTAATGTAGATGTAGCAGTGCTAGTAACATTTACTGTGTTCTTATTACTGTATGTGCACCTACTTTTGGTAGAGACTGGACAGCATTTAAAAACTGCTTGCAGATCTTTATTTTTCAGATTATTATTATTATTATTATTTTTGAGGATCTACACTTAACTGTGATGTTTTGGTGTCTTATCAGTTTATTTTGAAACGGCAGCAGGATATTTTAATCATGCTGCAGATTTCACGCTTGAGAGAAATCACAAAATCTCATCCAAATTCTGCTGAAATGCTTAGCATATCTGGTGTTGGGGAATGAATAGAAGCACTGCAATGCAGAGGTGCACTGGATTAAAAATGAAATTCATATCGAAGGAGGAATTGAAGAGAATTTTAGTTTTAATTTAATCTTTTCTAAATTTGTCTCTCTCAGGTGAGATTTTGAAAATGGGGGATTAGAAGGGAACTCTTTTCATGTTTTCGTTCCACTTTTGCAAGATCGTATCAGAGTCCATGACGACTTGTTATGGTAATGAAATCCCTAAAGTTAGAGACACCAAAGTACTGCTGAGGGCTATATTTTCTACTTGTTAGTTGTGCTTTTTACAGAGGACTTAGAACTAGATCAGAACAGTTCATTTTTTTCTTCTTTGAATGAACAGTGATTCAGAGATTTACAGAATACATCTACCTCTCTTATAAGCTCAGTATCGTTTTTCCATTTTTTCATCCCATGTGTCCACTTATCTGTGGAAAAGGCAAGAAAAAAAGAATAAATTCTGTCTCCTCCCTCCCCCCCCCCACCCCACAGTACAGTTTTACTCAACATCAGCAATTGTGAAATTTCAAATGATGATCCATCAAGTTCATTCTGAATGCCCGAGGCTTCAAAGAAAGGCAACACCCTTGTCACATCTCTATGCCTTTGGTCCACAGTTCAGTGATGTGGCTTCTTTGAAAAACATAATTGGAGTTCACCCCTGATTTGTTGATTCACTGGAACAACAGTTTATGAGCAGTTATTAACTCTCTCTTAGAGAACAGAATTACAGAAGTGGGTGACATGAGTGGTTTTTTTCTTGTCTTCATTAATCTGTCTCAGTTAATTCTGAACATACCTGAAACTTGTTGAAGTGGAGCAACTGACTGTGTTCCGAGTTGGGATATATTTAGTATTTTTCAGAAAGGAAGTTTCTGAAAAACAATGGAATAAAATTATATTTTTGCATAGGACATTTTTGCGTAGAGAAAGTAGTAAGAAGTGCTGAGGACTAAGAGCTGTTTTCATTTAGATTTCCTAGTATGTCACTTGTAAAATGCACTTCACAGTGTAGCTCTATTGCACTTATCCAATTCCATCTCCACTTGCCTCAGATCTGGGGTAGGGGAGTGCAAATATGAGTCATGACAAGGTTTTGCAAACACCAGTGGTTGCAGAGCTCAGAGAGAGGTGTGGAAGGGAGGCAGGAAGCTGACCAAGTGATCCACTGTTCTCTCCATCTGCATTAGAGACTTGTTCTATCAGGGATCATAGAATCATGGGAATCATAGAATCATAGGGGTTGTAAGGGACCTCAAGAGACCATCGAGTCCAACCCCCTACAGGGTTCCAGTCCCCTACAGGGATCTAATCTGTAGGCCAACCTCATGGTCTGCTTAGATCCCCTAAGGAGCTCCAGTAAATATCCTAACCCTCTTCCTAACCCTGTTTCAGATTTATAACCACTCTCCAATAGTTTTCTCATTTTTCTGTAAATGAGGATGTCATCTGTAACCACACATGCATTTCACCCTGTTCTAAACCCTAGAAGTCTCATGGTACCTTATAGGTGCTATTTAAAATCAGATAGTTAAAAATTCTTTTCATGCTCTGAGTTGGTAAGATCTGAAATTGCTCACTCTAAAAACATACTGATGAGGGAAGTATCTTCTTCATTTTGCATTGGATTTCTTTAATTCTATTCCATTAGAACTATTTTTGATGCAAAACAGCACGGAAATGAGAATCAATACATATTACCTTTATTCTTAGAAATCAGAATGGTAATAAGGCTACATCTTTGAAAGTTTTCCTGGAAATTTCTGTCCCTCAGATATTTTCTCTGTCTGCCAGTTTGCCAAACCCAGTCACAATTTAAGAGAGTGACTGGGTATATAATGGTTTGTATTTTAAATTAACAATATGACTCAGCAAGAATTGTTAACCTGAAATCCAGATAAAGGGTGTAAAAGCATGTTTAGAAATAATAAGTATAGCCAAAATGAATCAGTATCTTGGGCATATTCTGTGGCTCACCTGATTTTCTGTTGGTTGCATAAGTACACCAAGAGGGAAAAACAAACCCAGTGAGAAAGCAGTAATAAAAGAGCTGCGGTACCTGTTTCATAGTAGAAGCTATGATAATGGCACGTTTATTGAAACTGCTTTATATTTCTGATCTTATTTCTTTTTTCACATTTCTATTGTGCTGTTCCAGAAGAATGCACTTTAATTTTTCTTTTGCAGGAAAGTTTACTTTGATTCTCTCTTCCAGTTATTTCTTTTAATGTGTTCAGAGAATGTTCATGAGACATTCTCTGTTGTCAATATCTTCTCTGTGTGTCTGTGTAGATGTGGAGCATAATTAGCATTCACGAGTTGCAAAATGTTGTGAGAGCTAATGCTGGGGTTGGGAAAAAGTTCAATATTTATGCAACATCAATATGCAAAAGAAGTCAGTAATGCAGAAAGGGTGTTTGGGAAGTTGGTCAGTGAAGTCTGAACTGCAGGCCTAGGAAAGCACGTCCCATGTAGCACAAGAATGAAGTATACACCAGCCAGCTACCAGCTTTGGCAAAGGAGGCTTGTATGCACATAAATTAGAGCTGTTGTGAGGTGTGCTCTCTGAACACAGGTTATACCCAGATACAGGAAACCTAAACTAACAAATCACTGCTTTGTTATTACAATATTATGAGGTCTGTCTTCTGTTGTGAGGATGATTTTTGGCAGACCAAGACATCTCATCTATCCACATATCTATGCCTAAAACTACTTTTTCTGTAGATGTAGTGATTTATGCTTTTTGATGCTTTCTGTAGAGATAGTGTTTTATGTCTGTTCTCTTCAAAATTACTTTTAGTTCAGTAGTGCAGGGGTAAATGATCTAGTGGTAATTTCAGTAGACTGTTGAACTACAGCAAAGAACAAAGTATTCCAAGGTATCTGAAGAAATGCAGCATGCTGTTCTCACATGACGTGAACGTGGAGAGGCTCCAGCTGATGTCAATGGAGTTGTGCTGATCTACATCAGCTGAGAGTCTGGCCCACTATTTATGAAGAATGTTTCATGCTCTTCTGATTGAAAAGTGACATACTAGACCAGTGTCTCTGGCTGTCCTCTTATTGCTGGCTGTGGGCTCAGTCCTTTCAGCACAAGCTCTCCCTGCCAGAAGCGCCCTGTTCTGCAAATGACAAATAGGATGCTGAGATTATTAAAACTTAGTGCAGTCAGAAGTCTGGCATGTGTGAAGCTCTACTTTTGCAGACTTTTCTGCCAGTTTGTAATAGCGTTTCAGGGCTGGTGCACTAACAGGTTTAAATGTGCCTTAATCCGCTTATGTAATCTAAGCGCCTCTGGGAGTGGTGGGCATTCATTAAATTATTTTTTTTATGGTTGGGAGTTCTATCATATTGAGCCAGATGCTGCTTTCCATGAGATATACTATTGTGCCTAGCCCAAACTAAGCTGAATAGCTCCATCAAATTCGATTAGATTATAAAATAGGTCTCTGCTATGTATTAGAACGCATCAGAGCACATCCGTGGCTCTTCTAAGCACCTGAAAAGGTTTCCTGAATGTAACTTTATCAGCTATGCTACAGATGACAGTTTTTCCTCTTCTTTCAATATTACTTTTGACTTTTTCTACATCATTACCCATCCTACAGACAAATGCTCATAACGGCTGATTTAGTTGAGGAGAAATACACTGGTCTGCAATGGCTCAGGAGTCTCCTATATTGCTGAATACTGCAGAAAGATATCTGAATTACAGCAAACTTCATTCTGAAAGGAACAAAGGGAAAGTGATTCAAGACCATGTTCTGCATTATTTGCTCATTCACCGTTTAGGGAAATAATACGCTTCACAGAAACATAGTTCTGCATATTTTGCAAATGTGGATCCAGTCCTGTGTTCTGCCATGATAGGACATCTCTGCACCTTACAGAAGTTTGGAATTTGCCAGGAACGTGAGGGCAAACAGTCATATAAGTGCTCTCTTGACATGACTTACAGCTGAGATAAGGCCAGACCAGAAGCCCTGTAGTTGTAAATAATGTATACAACAGAAGTATCATTTTTTTTTACTTCCCTTTTGAAATATTTTCTCTAAGAGTTCTGTTAACTAAATTTATAGTCAAAATTGTCCTCATATCCTTGATAGGACTGCAATACATTTTCTTTCTCTGCTGGCTCCCAAGGAAGGATATCTGTGTGTACTTGCAAATTACTAAGGATTATTACTTTGTGGCTTTCGTGATATGTAATCTGTGCTTTAGCAGGTTCCATTTGATTCTCTTGATCTGGCCATTTAGATTGTAACCAGCACACTGCAGTCTTAATCTTTTTGCAGGCCAGACTTCCAGAGCTTGCTGGGTGTTCTGCTTCCTGCCTTGTTTCCCAAATGCTGCATCAACCTCTCACAGTCATTAAGCAGGCAGGACTGCATTTCCTGCCACTCAGTCTGGGATGCTGATACGTATGTCCTCCATGCGAACAGGCCCTATCCATATCCCTGGAGCTGCTTCCCATATTCCTTGCACTTTCATTTATAAAAATAAAATACACAAAATGCAGAATGTCCATTTCAGAGGTCATGTAATGCAACCACTGCCAAATAGCGCACCCTATAAACTAGAGCCATATTCTGAGTCAAAGAAATAAAAGTAAATTCTTATCTCATGTATTGAAGATTATTCTTCTCAACTTGCAGGCATTTGGGCATCTTTTGGAACATGAAATGACAAAATATTTTTATGGAGCAAAAACCCACAAGAAATATGATAACCATCTATATTATCTTTGCAATTAGCTGAAAAATAATAAATGGTTTGATTGGAAATTTGGAGCTTCAGTGAGCCAAGAGACTAGATCCCTGAGTCTCATAACATGCACTTGTAGTTCCAGACAGGGTTAGCAAAAGCCACTGGGATGTGGTTGCCCAGATCTCTCTTCCCAGGCCCTACAGACAGGCCTCATTTGATGAGGAGCTCTGATGTCCAGCCCTGGCACAGTTTAGCTCCATGCTGTCATCATCTGCTTGAGCACAGGAAAGTCAGCTCTGGCCATAAGCGTTCCATTAGCTTTAGTTTAAAACGAATTGGGTGCTCACTGCTTGGAAGTACTTGGCTTGTCTCGTTTGGATGCTTTCTTGGCATTGTCCAAGTGGACAATAAGGGTGAAAAACTTTTTCCTTCTGAAAGGAATCTAAGGCCCTGGCACAGAGTCCTGGATGGTCTATGTTCCCTTCTTGACTTTTTTCAAATCACAACTGCTGCCTGTATAAACAGGAATGTATTCTTAGTTCAGCACTGATCTTGTGCAGCTCCTCTAACTTTTCAAGACTATGCACAGCAGCATTCTTATCATCTATATGTCTGGAATGCAGACAAATGCTAAAAGGGGAAGCAAAGAGTGGTGCATACAATAATATGTAAGGAACCTGTAAGACTGACCTAGCATTCAACTTCAGTGACTCCCTAAATGTGGTGGCTTTATCCATTAGAATATTTTCCTCCTAAAACTGTACAAATTCACACTTCTGGTGAAGTGAGAGAGTCCCATAACACTATATGGCTTATGGATGACAATTTAAGCAGTTTCCTAAGGTAACTACTGGGCTGAATTCATCTTCTTAGAGTCAAACCTTTAACATTTGCACAAGTTAAATAAAAGTGTTTATATACACATGAAGTTCTATCCCATGCATCTGGAGCCAATCAAACACTCTCTTAATGAAATATATAGTGGTAAGCCAAGTACAAGGTTTAAAAATACACATTTTAGGAAATGTCTATGTTGCAAAGTCAGTTTTCCAGCCACTGGAGAGTGACAAACTTTATATTGTTCTCAATGGTGGCATATAATTTAGTAAGTGATTTTAAACAGAACTCTTAAGCTCTGAAAGAAATATTACCAGCAGTGTTAGAAAATTTAATGAGGGTAGAAGGGAGGGATGTTCCTGAAATGCCTAACTCATTTAGGACTAAGAACAGTTAATGAGCTCCTGACATGGGAAGTCTTGTTCCAAGAAATTCCTCTAAATTCCTGGAGTGTATTAGCCCTAATCTTTTTCCATGGGAGTTGAGGGGAATGCTACCACTGTTCTGTGTGGGAGCAGGACTGATCTGTTCTTAGCTACTTTATAGCAGCCAACAAAGATAGGATAATTTGGGTTTCTTGTGTATAGTTTGAGATTGAAGATGAAATGTTATGGGCTTTATTTCTACTTTGCCATTTGTTCTTATCTGTATCAAAATATGAACATGGTCAAAATGTAACCTCCAGGATTCTATTTCTTAGATCTAACCATAGAGAACTTTTCACAGACGAATTTGCCCTATCTAAAAGGAAAAGAAATTGAAGTGTTTTTCTTTTACTTTTTTAATTTATTTAATAATGAAGACCGATGTAATATTTAAACAGCACTTTCTACTTACAGACTACTCAGATGGAAGATATTCAATTGAAATTGCAGAAATTTTACTTACCTATTATTGGGTGGAGTCCATTTATTTTATCCTAAGTATTGGGTACCTAGGGCAATCTTGAAAAAATTTGACTGTACCTCTATAAAGGGAATTCTGAAGAGACTATAACAGGCCTTAGGGTAAATATTGTTTCTTGAAAGGTATTTTCTTCTATTAGTGCTTCTCACAGTGAGTTTATGGTAATTACCAGCCCCAGTTTGATTTCCCCTCAACAGAAATCCTTTGAAACGTAAAAGACATAGAATGGTGACATAAAAGTAGATGCTACTTTCTGTCCAGTTGTTGAATGAAACATCAGTTTCCATGAACTCTTTGAAATTCATGCAATCTTTTGCATAGTTCCTATCCTGCAACATATTGAAAGCAACATTATTTTGGGAAAGCTGAATTGCTGTCCCCCTGATAATTTAAACCAATGTAAACCTGTCTTTTGAACACCACCCAAATATTATCACTCTTGTTTACAGGTCAGTTCATCCTGATGTTAAGAAAGCAACTCTGTTAAACAAGTGATAGAAAAATCAATTATAAACCCTCCTCTTCCAGTCAGTAGACAACAGTCTTTTCCACTATATTGCCAAAAATTAAAATATGAAATAAAAGATCTATTGCAGATTCTGCTGTGTGGCTGAGTAGTAGAACAGGCAAACAGATACTGAGAAAGTGATGTGTGCTGTTACAGAGTCTGAAACCATATAAATACGGAAACTGCAGAATTGCTTGCCAAAGCACATGGTAGGAAAATATTTTTATGAAGAAAATCTCAAAACTATTTACAGACTATACTACTGAAGAAAGTTATGTTGTTAAAAAGTTTTAATGATGGAGTAGAAGGGTATTAATAAATTATCTGAGACAACACAGTTCTAGTGTAGAACAAAAGTATGGTTGTTTAGGAGTGGACAAACATCAAAGCCGCTTGAAGAATTGGAAGAATTGCTCAAAGAGACCAAAACAGTCATAGATGATGAGGACTGAATGGCAGACACAACTACTGACATTTTTCTATCTGACAATTTTTTATAACCTTATAAACAACCAGCAGGTGGGACAAAAAGCACAACTTCTTACTTTAAACATCCACATAAAAAGTTGTTCTGAGAAGGTCTGAGACAAGAATTTCTGTGATTCTGATAAGCTTATAATGAAACATGAAACCCCGCTATCTGTCACCAAAATTTTTGTGGCACTTCTTGTGAGGGTAGGACTGTGGTCACCAGCAGGCTGAGCCCAGAGCAAGAAGAGTTTCGGGGCTTTGGACTGGTGTGATTTAATCTTTTCATGTATTTACTAGGGAGATAAACATCCGTGAGATAACTATATCTAAGAACTTCAGTGTACATGCAAAGAACCTCAGAATTACAGTGGCTGTTCCAAAAGAAATGCCTCCTATTTTATTATGTTGGCCCACTGCATCAGTGGCAGATGGTGGTGGTACAGCAGTAGAGGCTGAACCTTCCCACCAGTGTTCTGTTACATGTTGTTGCTGTGTGACAAATGGCAACAGAAGGGCAGTCTGATGGAATGGCATCTGACACGAGAGTATGGATGAAGCAAAGGTACTCCATATGGAAAAATAGCACCCATTAACCCTCATTGGTGCCTACTGAATGTTTATGGAGACCAAACAGTGGATGTGAGTACAGTGAGTCAGTGGGTGGTACATTTCATCCGTGGTTACAGTGGGTCACCTCTGCTGGTACAGATTTTTATGGGCACAGTGTATGGGCTTTTGTTCATGTTTGGTGAAAATACACAGCTAATGGTGGTGTCTATGATGAAAAATAGTATTTTGTAGCGGAGAATTTGATTTATGAAATAATGTTGTGCTCTTTGTATCTGCTGTAATTTCCATGTGAATAAATAGGAGGCATTACTATCACTGAATCACAGAATCATAGAATTGTAGGGGTTGAAAGGGACCTCTAGAACAGACTATATAGTTTCTTGTATTCCTTTCAAACAAAAAGCCCACTATGCCTCTAGAAAGGCATTCTGATGTATATACTTGCTTGAAGAGGATAGAGAAGGAAAAATGAAATGGAAATTTGGACTAGAATCCCAGTTCCATTTGTGTCAGTAGCAAAGTGCCCTGTGACTTAAATAATTTAGGATATTGCCTTAATTGGTTCTGGATACACAGTCTTCTGTTAATGTCTTTCCTCCCACAGTTTCTCTGAAGGAATGTGCTCTAATGAGAAAATGTTCTGTCTATTTTATTAAGGACTGAGTGTTAGCCATGAAGACAGTTCCCATAAAAATCACCATGCAGAGGTGGATTAAATCACAAACACCAGAGCCAAGGGCCCCAGCTGCTGGAGCCATGTGATTATCACATAATTCAAGCTTCTGTCTTTTGTTTTGTCAGGGGGGAGGAAATTTTAAAAACTCAACTACTGTGTAACTGAGGAAGCAGTATTTAAAAATACAGAAAGGCCTGAGAATTACAAAGCAAATCTTAGTACAAAACCATTTTCGGAACCATAGGCTGGGACCAACAAACCTCTTCATTTGAAAGTACCTTGAAGTTAACTGAAATGCTTCATCACAGGCAACCTATGGATATTGACCTAGAGGTCAGGAACAAAGTCCTCACACTCCATTCTGTTCTGTGGACACAATAAACAATCTCTTTTATTTATTTTTGTATTTTATTTTATTTTATTTTTCTCCAGACCAAGTGTGCCTCCTGATCATGCTTTGTACACCTGGACAGCAGACAGGCACGTGGCAGCTGTCACGGCTTGCCCTGGCCCAAGAATTAGGCTGCCTGCAGAGATCCCTTGCAGTGAGCTTTCCTTTCTTCCTTCCTCCACGCCCCAGTTTTAGAGCCTATGAGTGAAAGTAATTGCAGCCAGAAGCTCTGAAGGCCTTTTTTTTTTTAGTATTATTTTTTATTTTTTAAGGAATTTGTTACTTTAGGACGTTTTCTTTGCATTTAGTCTCTTCTTGAAAAAGGGCATCAGGAAGTCTCATCAGCAATTCACTGTGAAGAGAGAAGGGACAGGGAAATAGTTACAGAAATTTGTAACTAGTGGTTCAGGCAGGTTTAAGACAGTAAAATAAAGGGATTAATTAAAAATTTTGTGTTGCATCATGTCAGAGCCTTGTTGCATCACTTATTGGCTCGTCTATAGGAAGAGCCTGACTTGGATGATGATAGGAAGGGTAAAATGTAGCAGCTAGACAGTAACTAATTTTGGGATGAGGGAACGGGTAGGAAAATCCCCTGTGTGGCCTTTGCCTCTTACTTTCCACCAGGAAAAGATGACCAAACATGCTGGTTTGGGAGGAGTAGTGACCCCTTTGCCAGTGTGCTTGAGAGAGGAGAATCTTTGCTGGCTTTCCTAGGGCACGAGGCTGCCCTTTCCCAACCCTACACTACAGATCAGCAGTTTGTTATTCCTATCCATGAGCATGCTTATTTGCTGAAAAGCGGAGTGAATTATTGTATCCATTTCATTGATTGGAAATGTGCTTTTGTCACATCTGTGTACACCTGTTCTTGTGTTATATAGCATAGGTAAAGTTATGTTGTAGATGTTAAAGGTTAACAGCCTGTACAGAATTTTAGGTTACCTGTTTTATCCAAGCACCTCTACATCTTCTGCAAACACTGCACACAGGAAGTTATAGTTAAGTGAGCGTTCAGCATAAATAATAATTTCAGCAACTTTCTTCAGCAAACTGTAGCACTTGCATATGCTTATGGATTATTGATTATTAGGGTCCTTGCAGTCTCTCTGTAGCCTGTCTCTGGTGTTTCTTGGGACACATTGTCTAAGATTAGCATATTGGCACATATAGCCACGTTACATATGTGAACAAATACACTTTTATGTCACTCACACGCTTATGCTTTTCCTAACAAGAACTATAAAGGCACAGATAGCCTTGTGCTGTTTCTCCATTAAAGCAGCAGGTTTGTTCTTCTGAACGTTTCAGAAAGTGAAGAAGGTTCTCTAGTACTGCTGCTTGAAAACTGGACTTCGGATCAGTATGTAAAACTCAAAATTTTAGCTGATATCTGAGTTCCTGAAAACAGGCAGTGAAGTTTTGCTCTGCACTGCTTAAAAATGTGAAGCTGCATAGTTTACAGTGAAGGCTGATTCTGTTTTAAGTTTTCTGTTGTCTAGGTCAGGAGGAATCTTAGTTTTGAACATGCTCATGAGAGAAGCTAGAGGAGTTCTGGAGTCCCCAGCATTTACTGAACCTAAAGTTCAGTGCGTTGAGTCCTGCAGCACAGCAGTGATTTTCCAATTGAATGATTTTGTCTGAAGTGACCATGTGAAATGAACTGTGGTACTGCACTGAAGAGATGCCATGTGGGATCCTTTGCTAAGAGTATGCAAATATTTTCCCTCTATTCAGGCTTTCTTTGATTGAGGGTTTATTTTGCATAAGCACAGAGAAAGAATGAGTGGTCAGTGGCAAAGAGCAGAACTTTGATACTGATTAGTGTCATCATTGCATAATACTTAGAGACCCTGTAAGAAGCAGGGTCAAATCAATCTTAGTGTGTTTAAATACTCGGAAATAAAGTAGTGAGAATTTTTTTAGAAAAAAAAAATGATCAGGTCTTACGAGAATATCACGTTCATTAATCACAGAGCCAGATCAAACTCTCTTCATCTTCAACAAAGCCATGATTTCAACAGATGCTTTAACTCAGGCAAAGATAACAGACAATAATGAAATCAGTGGAAATGCACAGTGTTCTACATGTCAAAATGTACTTTGCAAATGTATGTCTTCATTTACTGAAATGAATAACATACACTGGTAAAAATCCACATGCTTATGGCCTTTTGATGTGGGAATATGTGTAACCCCATCATTTATGTGTTGAATACCCACATGGGAATGTGAAGTACGGAATACAAATTATTTGCTTACATCACCTGGCAAATTCATGAGGAAAGTAAGTTAAATTTAACTTACCTTCATTTTGCATCTCAAGAACTAAGAACTGCCATGATGGGCAGATAGCAGAATGTAAGGCCCTTCTGTCTCATCCTTGTTTTAGAAAACTTTAATTGCCACATAACCACCCCTTCGACACTAAAGTCCTTTGCCCCACTATTTTCAACTAAAAGTGCTGGCTCACCCTACAAAGCAACCTCCTTGATACACAATTTTTTTAAGCTGTTTTTCCATGTGGAAATACAGATTCTTCTCAATACTATTCTAGTTTGAAGGTTAATAAAACTTTTATGTGCTCTGCTAATATGTATGTTATAGATAGCTAGATCAATAAATCTAGACTTGGGAACTGGGGAGGTAAAACTTAAATTCGTGCTAGAAGTAAAATCACAGTGTAAGTTCCAGTTCTGTATCAAAATATCATCAATGTTGAATTAAGTCAGTATGTAACATTGTGGTTTCAGATTTGTCTCACCAGATTTTTCATGATTCTTGTTATGTTCCTCATTTTTTGTTGTTGTCTTTGTAAATGAAAATGCTTTTTAATTATGTCTGTTAGCATATGAAACATTCAGTTTTCTGAGAGAATGTATTTCTTAAGTAGCTGAAGTAATGCTGTTTTAAAATCAACTTTCAATCTGGAAAAAATATCTGTTTTGTGAGGTTTCCAGAAGTTCCTGCCAAAATGCCATCAGACCATAATTTCACATTTGCTTCCAGATTTATCTGGAATCCAGAGGCGTAGACACAACACAGAAGAGCTGGAAGAAACAAGAGTTCACCAGCCATTCCTGAACTTTCAAAATGAATTATTTCTGGTTCAGTTTGAGAAAAACATAGAACTTCAGGCAGGGAGGAAGTTGACTTTATTTCCCAATACTTTTCTATTCTAAAGCAAATCCTCTTCAGATTAAAGGTTGGTTTGGTTAATTAGAAGATAATTATCCATTTGCTGACTAAACAATAGTTTCTTCTGTTGAAACAAAACAATAGTTTCCTCTGATGAAGCCTATGCTTGAAACATGGTCCTATTCAGAGAAATGACAGAATAATTGCCATTGAAAGTTCCTATATTCATTTCTCAGCAATATCAGAAAAATATGTTCAATTTTAGACAAAACAAGAATAGAAGACAATACTCATAAAATAACTGGTATTCCAGTGAAAAGGACAACAGCAAGCATAGATGTCACGGAAGCATTCAAAGAGTATGACCAGAGTCAGACAGAAAAAGGACTGAGTCCAAATCTCTAATGCTGCCTAAAAGCACTGCTTATCAGCCGGGTACCTATTTTGGCCTTATGCACTCTCTGGTTTTGATCACAGTTTCAGTCCTGGAGGGAAGCTTTTGTTGAAATTCTACTTTTAAGAAGAATTTCAGTTTCAACAAGCACAGGTTTTCACATGAAACCCTGTTTAACTGGGAATTTCCTAACAAGCTGTACTTGATTAAACATTTGCCTTTAGAGAACAGATTTTTATTTATTTATTTATTTTTCCTTAGTGTTATCCTTCATTAGTAAGAAGAAAAGAAAGAAACAAACAAACACAAAAGTGGTGTTTCTTGGCTCATAGCCTGCACAGAGTTAAACCTACTCATACATTAACTGGTCAGACTTTACGTTGTCTCCCACCTTCCAAGGTTCAGAACATTAGCTACAGATCAGCTTGAACTCCAGGGAATCATTTTGAAGATAGTTACTTCTTTTTTTTTTTTTTTTGACTATGAAATTGTTTGGGATCTGGAAAAGGGATCTTGACAAAATGTTGCTATTCAGCTGCATAAGTTTCTGTTCAATATGCATATGTGAGTACGTGATATAGAAACAGCATTTTCTGCCAGTAACTCACAAATCATCTCTCACATATTGGCAACAGATCTTACATGCATACTGAAGTAGAGGTTGACAAGTTAGGTCTCTGTGGGAATGTGTGCGTGTGGAGGAGAAAAACACACTCAAGTCTTACTGGAGGGAGGTGATTGTAATGCTGTGCACATTCCTTCAGGTATGTGCAAGTCAAATGCCTACTGACCTGAAGCAGTCATGTTTCAGGCAACCCAGCATGGATGGCTTCCTGCCTGCTGTGAGCTGGCAGAGCCTAGGGCAGTGCAAGGCTCCTGGTGAGTGGCTGGCAGCCCCTCTTCCCAGGAATGGAAACCCAAAGGCTGGTATTAAAAGGCAAGAAAGTTCTGAAGAGTTAGATTTCTGAAGTCATATAATTGTTGGATTCATTTTTTCAAATTAATGCTTTCAGGTAGTGATTATTTTTTCCTCTCTTCTGTTTGTGAGTCATGAGCTCTTTCCTAAATTGAGGCCCAGATCTCAGTACTTCTCTAAATGCTGAGCATTTACACACACCCCCTCTGTGACACCAGTGCAATGGAGATACCAAGATGCCACAGAAGAGATATTTGCTTTGACCTGCCTCCTTCAGACCATCTCTGAAGTGAGATTTATTCTAAGAAAACTGATTTGTGCAAGTACATTTTAATTTCTGGAGGGGAAGTTAGTTTAGACATACCTTCATTTTTTCTCCATATAAATTAACTTTTCGTTAGCAGCACAGCAGTAGGCAAACCTCAAGGAAATATGCTGTGATTTTTGGTAAAGCAGAACACAATAGCTTGGGTGCTTTTCCATAAAGTTTGATGATATTAAAATTAAGTATTGGTGTATAGCCAAATGTACTACAGAGAAGGCATTTCCTACGGTGTTTTGGTGCTCCTGTTTGGCTCCAGCTGGAACCAAGCAATGTAGAAACCATTGCAGACATGAGAAATAGCTGCAATAGTTTGCATTTGTTAAGTGGTTCATCTCTTACAAAAATGGGCTGTGGTTTCAGTGAGCATGGTAAAATGGCTCTTTTACAAGCACAATGCTTCAAGTGAAGTGGTGAAGAGGAAAGACATTAATTATACTTGGGTTAGCATACTTTGATCAGAGGTGTAGCTGCCTACAAAATTGAAACAACTGCTAATTCAACCTCTGACATTATTTAACACAGAAGAATGAGTGTGACAATTTTTAAATAAAGGCTTTATTTACCTAGAACTTAGACTTGCTTAGAACTGCAGAAAAGGAGAGATTGTCATGCTTATCCTGTCTCATTCTACTTTACATACCGACACAATCAAAGGCAAGTAAAAGATATAGATAGGAACATTCAGTTCATGTAGTGAATTCCTCTTGACAGTTTAAGAGCTCCTACTGTTCCTTGGCATATTTCACTCTCAGCTGCAAAATGATGTAATTTTTCTTTAGTGAACACTATTGTTATGAATGGAAGAGAACCAGGGAAGGCCTGGAGTTGACTGGCATGATTTACTCTTAAAAATGAATACAGTCCTGAATGTTCATGGAGAGATACAAATGCTTTTACTTTAATTGATAATTTGGCAGCTACTGAATTTGACAGTATCTTAGTCCAAACATATTGTTGGCCGATATGCTCAGTCAGGTAAAGCTTGAACTCTGTATGTCAATTTGTTGTTCCAAATCCAAAAACAGCAGTCACTTGCTCATTCAGAACACCTGGTAATCAGATAATTAATGGAGTGATTCCATTTATAATATCAAAAATACATATAAATTTCTGATAATGGTAAGTGTGATCTCTTAGTAAATTTCATTGCATAAAAACCTAATTAGGACAACCATGCTTTGGTGGTGTTTATTGTATTAGATGTTAAGGCACACCCAGATATATAGTTTGTGACTTAAAAACTATTGCAGGGTCAGATGAAAGTATAAGTTGGTGCTGATTTTTTTAATGGTAATATTATAGTTGCATCCCAGGAAAATAGAACATCAAATCACACTCATACAAGTACTCATAAATCATTAAAACATAAAGGTGAACAGGACAACATTTATATTACATGAATCACAAACTGTAAAACGCCCAATAAAATTTCACAACATACCTGTGGAACAAGTTTTGCAATGTGCAAATAACACAGATTCCCCATTACCAGGAAGGAAAAAAAAATCTTGCAACGTACACAATACAGATTCTACAGCATACATGAAAAACAAGTTCTACCATACATATGAAAAATAAATAGAATAGCTCAATATTCACTTACGAAGTGAATATTCATTCACTATGAAGTGACACGTTGTCTAATGTTACTTTCCTTGTTGTTTTGTTTGTTTATTTTGTTCTGTTTTGTGGTCTTCTGTCGCCTCAGTTTTTCATTTATGAAGGTGAATTAATGTGAGAACTGATCTTTTAAATGAATTTTCTAATCTGTGATCTGAAACATCAGGAAAAAGCTAGAGCTGGTGTTTAACTGGTCCCATAAATTGGCACTGATGGATGCTTGAAAGCTTCTGAAAACCAGAAATCCAAACAGAAAGGAATATGATCACCTGAAGCAAAGACACAAAATCTCTGTGCTGTGTACATGTGAAATATATATGCTGCAAACTCACAGCTGAACTCCATGGCAGCAAAAGGAACATAATTCCAACAGTAGGACCATCAAGATGCACTATATATATTTACAAAGTAAGTGACATAATGAATTAAATGTATAGCCTTGGGCTTGACACACATGATTTTAAGCACATACATGAGATGTGTATATTCTTTTCAGCTTTTGCTCCTTCCATCCTCAGTGAAGATGAGATAGCAGTCTGCCTTTTTGGCAGTCAGGTCCTGTGGTACCTGCCATTCTCCCTTCTCTCCCAACCTGCCAAGTCATTCCACACTACCCTCTTTGAAGGCTAGGCAAGAGACAGCATCTTCTGAGCCTGCTTTGAAGATACAAATGCGCAGGTCAACTTCTTGTGTGGGTTGGCTACCTATGTGGTTTGTCTAGCATTGTGGGTGAGCTATCTTTATAGGCTGGGTGGCTGCACTGTTGGTTAGCCATGTTGGTCATCTACAGTGTGGGTTGGCTAGCTCTGTGGATTGGTGTGCCAGGATGGCACAAAGACCTGATAGATGTGATGCATGCAGAGTAACATTTTGTTTAGGAAGCCTTTAACTTGTGTCTTCCATCTCTTCAGATGCTGGATTTTCACAAAATTCATGGAAATCTATTTCGGAGACCTTTAATCTGTGGTTGATTTTGGCCATCATAAATAAACGGATTGTAGAAGTTATAAGGAGAAGCTTAGTAACAGACTCCTAGTAAGAGCAGGAGCATACAAGAACTCAAATTGAAGAAAAGAGATGTATATTTCTCTGCTTTTAACTGAAGCACAAAGGTGTAATAGAAAATAAGGTTGGAGAGAAAAAGAAACCCTGGACGTGGAGAGCAGAACAGGAAAGAAAATTATAGAAATAAAAATGTGGGGATAGAAGAAATAAAAGACGACTTACCACTCCCAGGAAATCTCTTAGGGTGAGTGTTACAACATGAAGAACTTGATTATAGACCAGGAAAATGTGCACAGTGGAGAAACATCTACTCTGTCTACAGCTGTAGGAAAGGACACCCATAGTATTCTGTCTCAAAGAGTTTCCTTATGACAAATTATTTGTACACATGCTGTGTAATGAGGAAATGCATGAGCCCATATGGTATCAATATCAACAGTACAGTCCATTAGGCAGTATCAATCAGCAAAGCACCCCAGAACAGTCTTACCTGAGATGTCCTATTCTAACTGTTAAATTGATGATACTCCATTGCATACCAGAATTCCTCTATTCAAAGTATAACTTCTATTTGGAAAAGGATGAGAATTGGTCAAAGAATTATAGACAATGTTGGGGCTCTGTGAGGTCTTGTTGGCCTACACTCAGCAGCCAATAAAAAATGATTAGGTATACATTATCTTTTCAGTGCTTCTTATTAGAAACATTACCTTATTAGACATTAGAAAAACTGGTATTATTATATTATAATATTTATGCTATTAGGAGTCAGAACCTTGTATCTTATTCCTGCCTTATCTTTCAGTTTTCCTATTTGGCCTTCAAGCATACTCTCAACTATACCCTTTTGTTCCAATCAACAAAGGAGACTCATGTGCTTAAAGAAGAGCACCTACTTAAGTGTTTAGTTGAATTAGAGTCCTTCAGAGGATTTCCTCATCCCTAAAAGAAAAAAAATAAAAAAGAAAAAAAGAAAAGATTGTTTAAGCATTAGACCTTCTAGGCCTAGTCTCCAAGAAATTTAGCTCTGAGTTCTGGGCTGGGATGACAAAACTTTTTTATGATGGCCAAACTTCTAATTGTGCAGTCTTCTGAGTGTTGGAGGGGAATACTGAAGAAGTAAAATGAGATTTAGCAAATGAAAGAAAGAGTGGAAAAGAAAACAAGAGAAGACATGCTACAGCCGTAATTTAAAACTTCCTTTAAAACTTCCTTGGGACATAGGACATAGAAGATATTATCAGATTCCTCCTTTTCATTCAGTTTTATCAGATTAACATTCAAAATGAGAAAAATCCAAGATTTGTGATCATACTAGATACATCATTCATGAATGCAGTGTCGTGTAATGTATTCATGGATTTACCTTAGGAAAATTAATATAGTAATGTTTGGATGAAGAGTCAATAGTGTGATGATTAACAAATGCCTGTATTATCCCCATTTGAAAAGCATTCTTGTTAAATGTGATCTTTAACCTGACTAAAAGGCATGAAATTAATCAAATGTTCCTGTAGTTACCTTAAATTCTTGAAAATCTTTTACTCCTCTCATACATTGCACAACACTAAAATTACTTTCCTGCTGCCATGCACATACTTTGGATAATTTTAGGTGGTGATTGGTTTCCACATAACCTAGTCCCTCATAGTGTCTTTTGCTCTGTTTGAGAAAAGGTTTGCTAGAAATTTTGGTTCTTAAAAATCTTGCCTCTCTTTGTTCTGACTAAGCCCTCCTAACATGCTATCTTGTTCAGCAGAGCATTCCTGCAGTAATCTCGTTCCACTGTGTTTGCTCCACACTTCCTGAACCACATAGTACTTGTGCATGCCTCTCAACTGTTTTTAAAAGAGAACAGCTGGGACAGTTTCTGTATTGTATTTTCTGTATTTCTGTATTCTGTCCTGTATTTTCTTCCTCCATTCTGATTAGATTATAGTACTCTACGACAAAAAAGCTCATAAGAATCTTGAAGAAGAGGAGATCATCCAAGGCAAAAACTGAATAATACAGCACCTCTCAAGTGATGATGTAAACTAAATGATGGTATGAAGCAAGTCAATACATCATCTTGCAGTGCTCTTCAAACACTTCTCTCTTGACACCATGAGTAAACATATTTGCTGAGACAGGTCAGGCTAGGGATAACAAAGGCTTTTTCTAAGAACTGAACGTTTCCCAGGTACGCAGAATTACTTTGCAAGTTTGACCTGTTAATCTTCCTTCAAACTTACAACCTATTTATGCCATTAGTTCACTTTTTAAATGTATTCTATCATGTGTTCAGGGAAATATTAGAACAAAGATTAAAGAGCTCTAAAATTTCAGCTAAGAAAATCTGCAAATAGTTTTTACCTGGAAAAAGTGCTTTTCAAAAAGAAAAGATAAAGGATAGTCTCAATTTTAATCTAGAATTACAAAAATTAGTTGGCTACTCTGAGATACTGCTCTTTGACACAATGCATTGCTCTAGGGGCAGTTTTCAGGTGGAGCAAATCAAGACCTTTCTTGTTTCTGAGAGTTCCCAGTCCTTACTATGGAATTGCATTAAGCATTAAAATTGTTGGCATAATTGAGTCTTGTCCTGGGAATGATGGGAATTAAACCATAGTGTATGAGGGTGTATGATGAGTCTGACTTTGAAAAAATCATTAAAGGTGCCGTTTCTTTTAGACTCTTAAAGGTGCTCTCACACCCCAGCTCACCTTCTGCCTTGTATGCTTATTTTTACCAATATCTATGTGGGAGGCATAGAAGAGACAGGTTGGATTCTTGTTCTTTTTTCGTGCTTTTTTTCCTCTTCCCTCTGATATGAGAGAGAGAAATGCTACCAGAAGTCAGAAACATTAAAGGTTTCTACTTCCCAGTGGTGAAGCCTCTAACATGTCACAGAAAAACCATTGCAAGTCCCCTCTACTACCATTACTGCAGTTGTATGTCACCCAGCTGACAATCAGGTTCTTTAAGTGCTCTGTCTCCTGAGTGAGCTTTCCATAAATACCTGAATTGGTCTCTGAAGAATCTAAAGGATAGATAAAGCTGTAGAAAGTCAAGATACTGAAAGAAAAACAGATAATAGTCTGATATGTGAGATTCAATATGTGAGATAATGTCAGACAATAGTACTTTTGTCATAGAATATAGTGAGAGAAGAACTGCTGGGAAAAGAGTTAACTATTTGGAAAAGAACTGAAGTTTTGGTGTCTCCTTCAGTAAGACAGGAAAAAACAATGTGCATATCCATATGCCTTAAAGAAATTCTTGGTGTATGAGAAAACATGATGAGCAAGGTTCATAGATTTTCTCATGAGAGACTCCTTGGCCAGGGCAGCGAAAAGTAGTGCTTACAGCAAGGATATTGTCATCCCGTTTTGCTCCTGAAATTGTGAAGCATTAGGCAGGTTGACTCATTTGCCTTTCTGTGTTTCTCCAGATCTCTGGTAAGGAAGTGACATTTGCCATATTTTTATTTTTTGGTCCAGAAGGATGTCAGCTGTAGGAATACAGAATGATTTTCCTAAACCACCTTTTTTGTCTGAAAGAAGTCACTGAGTGAGATCAAGTCCTTGATGTGAAAATCAAAAGAGAAGACTGAAGAATGGCTGTTGCAGATGAAAGTGTATCTGCTAATTGGTCTGACTGAATATATTGACTTTTGTCTAGAAGCTTTGTTTCAGATAGAAATGAACTAGAGCTATGGTGTAAAATCAAATGTCAAGACAGAATTTTCTTCATGTGAAAATACTGGCAAAAATGAAGCGAAAGATCCAGAGTGTAACTGTGCACCATCTGTGCTGGCACTGAAGGCACATCAGAAAGGGACTCTACTGGTGTGAGTTAACTAACACATTTATATTTGTCTTGATGTGTGTTGTATCTGATGATCAGGAGAGAGTAATTGGAATGCTCTCCCTGTGGGTGTGGACCTGGACACAGAAAGACAGCTGTATTTTTCAGAAGTCCAGATTATTACTCAGCTTTCACAGAATCTGTACTCATTAAAACTGACACTCTTTTCCAAATAGGGAAGAATGGCAAAAATCATCAGAGCTGAGAAATGGCTGAAATCATGTAATACTTGTTATAAAAGAAAAATCTGTATTTAGGAAACAAAATACAGTAGAAATTATGCAATCTGATAATTATTTTCTAATTAACTTCAACTTGAGTGCTCATCCTAAGGGTCAGGCATGGACCTGTCTAGATTTCCACTTTTTTTAGCCTTTCTCAGCAGCATCCAAGTGTTTTATGGTGTTAGGAATCTCCATAATGCCTCACGTAGGAAAAATATTATTGTTTTCCTTCTGGTTTGAGAAAGAAAAGAAAGATACATGAATTGCCAAAAGGCATGCTAATATTTGTGCCAAAGACAGAAATCAGCTGCAAGATTTCAGTGTACCATCCCAGAACCTGAACCAGCAGATTTTTTTCATTCATAGTTAATTATGCACCATACAAATGGATAGACACATTGTGTAAAGATTTCATACTATCTATGTATTTGCTCTAAGCATGGGTGTTTTATGCAATTGCTGTTGCATTACTTTGCATTCCTTGGTCAAACACACAGCAAACTCACTTCCTCGAAGACCATTTCAGTGCTCTAATATCTTCCACCTTCCTGGCCCTAGTTCAGGGTCAAGGGGATATTTCCAACAGTGTTTTTTTTTTTTATTTTTCAACAAAGAATGTTCTGAAGCTCCAGGCTGTGTGAGCTGAATAAATGTTCAGAGCACACACTTCTATAAGAAGCTTGCTTGCCTACTAAGCAATTCTCAGCAATGTTTTTGGCTGCTAGCTATTGTTATTTGTTTGGACTGTGCAATGCCTAGAGGGTACAGTTGTGAATCAGGGCCCCGTTGTGCTAGGTATTGTAGAGACACGACAAAAAGGTCTTTGTCATATTCTTAAGGCAAATCTGAGGTGGGTCTGGGAAAAGAACTTTCCTGAATCTGAAGTCCCAAGGCCAACTTCTAAGCAGTTTACTGTACTTCAGGCTTTGGTTTTATCCTTTGTTTTCTCATCTATACCGTTTACACAAAACAGATAATAAATAAATTCTGAAATCACCATGAAAAAGACAAAAAAACTAATATAATTGCTTATGTATTTTTTGTTGCATTCATTTTAAAATGAATATCCAATTAGTGAGATGAGCCTTGGGGACTCTGGTGCTGCTGAAGTCACCCATATTTGGCTTATTCCATCCATCAAAGTGTTTTGTTGCGGTGACTAAAGCATACCCTGAAGCAGACATGACACTTCTTTAAAGTAGCCTTTTCTGTGCACATGTCAGATGTGTGTATTTCGTATGCCTCATTAGTAAACCGTTGCTGGGGTTACGTGCATGGCAACAGAATTTTTGCTCCTCAGTCATTCATCATCTGCTGTCACTTGAAGTCACAGTCCTTTCTCTCACACATCACATTTAGTTACTCTGGATACTGTTGTGATGTCACAGACTTTAGGGCTTTTAACATTGCCCTTCCTCTCCTAGAATCTGTTACTGAATGTAGTGATGGTTGCTCTAGAGGGATGGTACTGAAGCTCCATAAAATCCCACAGCCTACACATTAGCAGCGAGTGCATATCTCCTCAGAGAGTTTTAGGTGAATAAAATAAATTTATGTTGAAACTATAAATGTGCAGGTACCTACAAAGCTACCTTCTATCTCTGTTCTATTCAAAGTCTTACAAATGTACTACTTGTTCAGCACTTAAGAGTCATTCTTTTTCCCCTTCCAGAAGTCCTCTTTACCTCTGCACATAATAATAGGAATATATTTTACCAGGTATTGAATATAACAGTTATTTGGGGGCAAGGGATAGTTGAAGCTGCAATCGCAGAAAATGGGTCTGGAAAGTCCGTTGAGAGGATTCTTTATCCACAAGGGAAACATTATGTAATACAAGGAAAAAGATGAGATCTGAGAACGTAGTTTATACATTTCTGACCCTCAAAAGCAGCTCTGTAGGAAGTGATCACATTTCAAAATCCCCATTCAGCTAATGGAAATGAAAACAAAACAACATATTTCTACCAAAATAGTAATGCTAATTATCATGTAAATTCTTAGAATAATTCAGCATTTAACACTGATAGACCTTAGTTATTTATATGCTGATTGATTAAAAACATTTACAGCTCAGTTTTGGGTGAATTTTGTTGGAATACTTTTATCCCTAAAATAGAAATAGAACTAAAAGATTTAGTCACTGGGCATATTTCTTCAACCTTCTCTCTGATGGATTCAAAACTTGAGGGAACAAATATTTATCAGCAGGAATCAAGACTTTCTTGGTTTCCTTTTTTGTCTTTTGATATGCATTCCAAACTTTCAAAGAAGCCACAGTAAAGCTTTTGTTTTCTATTTATATGCTCATACATTATTTTCATTTGTGCATCTATAACCAATTCTGCAAATTCACATGGAAGTAGAATTACTTTATTCTTCATTTGGAATATGACTCATAACTAAATACATGCCACTGAAAGATGAAAACGTGTTGAAACTGTACTGCTGCAATAAGGGCAAAAATGGTGGCAATATAGATTCTAAAGTCAACGTACCTGGTAGGAATGGAGACTTCAAAAATAAGGTTCATATTTTGGTGCAACCACAAATGCCTTGTACTAACCTTATACGTTGCAGATAGTGTTTTATTCTTGTGCTTCAAAATTGGGTTATTTCTCCTATGATAGGAGGTCTTGTGGGCAATCATATCTGACAGCCCCTAAAGAAGTTCAGATAATGTGATAACACTCATGAAAGTATCAAAAGAAAGAAACTTAACTGAAATCACACTAGAGACTGATAATCTGGTTAAAAAGTGCAATAAAGTATTGAAGGCAGCCAGAATTAAGCCCTTTGTTGTTTATGTCATGAGCTAACTTACAAGTTAAAATAAAGTATGTAAATTCTTACAGTTCGTATTTGTTGTGAATTGCACAGTGAAAGAATTTCATTTAAAAATGTTTTTTTGTTGAGTCTTGCACAACTTGTCCAAAATGTCTCAGATTTAACAAACTTTCAGAGAATGTGAACCTGACCTGGATTCTGAACCTGGCCAGATGTAACACTGCCAAACAGTCTGGCTCCAGCCTCCTGCAGATTCCAGCGTCTGCAGCTCTTGCTCAGGGAGCTGTAGGAACCTTTCCAGAGTAAGGCTGAATGCTCCAGGGCTGGACTTCACCACCGTGCTGGAAGGGGTCTCAGGATCCTACTTTGGAGCCAAGACTGACATCGGTAGTTTTGGAAAAGGCTGACTTAGATCTGCTGTGCAGATCTGTGCTCTCACTCAAGCAAGGGCTGTAGGCATGGTCTCCTCAGCCCCACAGCAGTGTCTCTTCATGGCTTCTTGTTGTTATGCATTTTTATATTTTAAGCAATATAAAATCTTTGCAGTTTGGGTTGTAATAATTTGTATTATTATCATTAATTTTGGTTTAGTCATTTGGCTTTAGGTATAGGATAGATGATTTCCCTGAGTTCTTTGAAGTCTTTCTGCTACGCTCTCATTTGTTCATGTGGTAATTTTCCCTGTCAAGCTTCAATTTTATTTCAGAAGAAAATTTCTCTAACTTGACTCACTGTGTCCCTGTTATACACTGCACTACCAAGGAAAAAGAGGTGTTCTTACAAGACACAGCACAAGCAAGGTGATCTGCCTTTGCATACAACTATTGCAAATGTAGTGCTACTACTTCTATAAAATATGATACCTTGAAATAGCTGTATCTTTGAGATATACCGTGGGGTGTTAGGAAATGAAACACTTAGCCAAACTGTAGGTGAATTCTTAAAATAGCTTGTAACATTCATGGTTTACCTAACATTTTTGATGTGGAAGATCTGCTTAGAGTATAGTAAATGACCTCTGATATTGAAACACAGGTAATTTTTCAGACAGTTCACTTATCTTAATCTTAAAATTTTCCTGTGTTACAGACAATTTTCATTAAAATTGATCACGGTAGGACTACTCTTGATTTCGGTTACTGAGGAAGTATATAGGCAGAAGATTGTGGGACTACCAACTCTAGCAGGGTTCCCATGATTTCCAGACACCCTCTCATGGGGCATACCTGAAGGAATTTTCTAAGTTATCAGACTTAGGAGCAATCTATTCATCCGAATCACTCTATGCCAGCTGATAGCACTGCTAAGAATATCAATTTCAGCAGCAGCAAGTTCAGGGAAGATACTTTAGGAGGCAACAGAAAATGTGCATCCAAAAATTTATCTCAAGTCTTAATCAAAGTCTGTATGTATAAAATAATTACATAAAATACATAACTAAAATGTTTATCTTATTTCCTGGATCTTTTGAGAATTAAGAGAAAAACTGTAAGCAGCCTACACTGGTAAGATGACCTCTGTTGTGAGCAGAATTTTGCTGGCTTTGCTCAAGGAGACATTTTATATTCTGGCCCTAGTTCGCACAGTTACAGAAGCTTGGACATTTCCTAGAAATCTGAAGTTTTTTGGCTACTTGAAACACTAGAGATTTCTCCATCCTGAGAAAAACCACAGGCTTCTCCTGTTACAAATATAATTGAAATCTGCCATTAGAAGTTACATTAAAATAACATTTCCTGAAGATCACTGTTCCCAAAGACCAGTTTAATCTTGCTGTCATTTGGAGAAGGAGAAAATGGGACTGAATTGTGACTACTGCCATTTCTGTGGATTATGCATTGCTGTAAGAGAAAAAAACTTTATGCACAACATGAGCATAATCTTGAAATGTGAATATATATTTGGAATAAGAAAGACATTTCTCAAATGAATTTTTAATCTTCTCCATCATTCAGTCCTGAACTGTTCTAGTCACATTGTCATCTGTTAGATTTAACAGAGAAAGGAAAGCATTATTCAATTCTTGAAATATTTCAGTGCCCACACATCTTTAGTTCTCATGACATTTTTTTTTGTTTAGACATTTATGTCAATGATATTATCTATTCAGAGAAGTATGAGGCAATACTATAGAATGTTAAGTTCTGTAGTGTCTTTCATTCCATGTACTGTCTCAAACAAACACTTCACTAAGTTAAATAACATAGCTACAGAATTGAAAGAGTCCAGAGGGATAAAGAGGCAAGAGAAAAGCCAGAGTTTTCAGCTGAAAGTGGAAAGCTGATTGCAACTTCTTAGGGCTGTTCTCAGATGAAAAAGAGGATACATGAGGTTATCGTAACCTCATTTTCTGTATTTCAGGAAATTTTTTAAGGGCAGGCTGCTCCAGTAGAATTTGGAAGAAGATATTTCCAAGGCAGGAAAGGAAGCAGAATGGATTTTAGTTCTAACCTAAGCAGCTGAGATCCAGCCTACTTTGATATATTTGTTTCTGTTCTAATTTGATGGTGTATCTTTATCAGTGGACAGAGGAAGAGCCACTGATGTCACCTATCTAGACTTCAGTGAGGCCTTTGACATGATCCTCCACAACATTCTTCTCTCCAAATTGGAAAGATATGGATTTGATGGGTGGACTGTATGATGAATCAGGAACTCATAGTAAGATGGTACCCAGAGGGTAGCAGTCAATGACTCAGTGTCCATATAGAAATGAGTGATGAGTGGTGTGAGGGGTCCAGTACTGAGATCAGTGCTCTTTAGTATCTTTATCAGTGACACTGACAGAAGGATTGAGTGTGCCCTCAACAAGTTTGTGGATGATACTGAGCTGTGTGGTGTGGTTGATATATCTGAGGGATGAGATGCCATTCAGAGAGACCTGGACAGGCAGTGGGTCCAGGTGAACCTCATGAGATTCAACAAATCCAAGTGCAAGTTGTTGCACCTGGGTTGTGGAAACCCCTGCTATCAATACAATGTGGGGGATGTAGGGATTGAGCGTTAACCTGCTGAAAAGGACTGTGGAGTACTGGTGGGTGGGAAGCTGGACAAGAGCCAGCAGTGTGACCTCACAGCCCAGAAGGCCAATTGTATCTTGAGCTGCATTTAAAGAAGCATGGCTAGCAGGTCTGGGGAGGTGATCCTGTCCCTCTGTTCTACATTGGTGAAATCTCACCTGGAGTACTGTGTCCAGATATGGAGTCCTCAGTACAGGAGAGACATGGAGCCATTGCAGTAAGCCCAGAGGAGGGCTATAAAAACTACCTTAAGGATGGAACACTTCTACTACGAGGACAGGCTGAGAGCTGGGGTTGTTTAACCCGGAGAAGAGAAGGCCTGGGGGAGATTTGAGAGTGGCTTTTTGATATTTAAATGGAGCCTATGGAAAAAGGACAGACTCTTTAGTACGGTCTGTGGTGATTGGACAAGGGGAAATGGTTTCAAACTAAAACAGGAGATATTTAGAGTGGATACAAGGAAGAAGTTTTTTACAACAGGGTAGTGAAGCACTGGAAGAGGTTGCTCAGAGAAGTGGGGGATGCCCCATCCATGGAGATGTTAAAGATCAGGCTGGACCAGACTAAGCAGCCTGATCTAGCTGTAGGTGTCCCTGTTTATTGCACAGGAGTTGGACTAGTTGGCCTGTCAGGGTTCCTTCCAACTCAAACAATCCTATAATTCTGTGAATTCAATTGAACTTCAAATTGTTGTCAGTTGGTATAAATCACTAATTATGTAATGTGATTATATTTTATAGGAATCAGAGGTCTGGTGTATCTAGAAAATGAAAATGTTAAGTAGTTTGTGAAGATATTTTAGCTGTGAACTGAAATTTTACAAAGATTGCCTGTGAAGTTTTTGGTACTACTGGGTAAGATATCACACTCTATGTAGAACTTTGCCTTCAGCATAGATCTGGATATTCATTCAGGTCTGAATAATAATCTGTGTCTAAATTCTTTCTCTTCAGTATATGTCTCTGTCATTCTGTCTCTACCAGATGAATGCAGTATACAAATATTGTCTCACTAATCTGTTACTGATGAATAATTGACTTGATAGATGTGTATATGAAAGTAAATACAAAACCAGAATAAAACAAAATTGCATCAGAGAGAAATATTTGGCAACTGGCTATTGAAAATAGCCACTAATATAAATGGTAATTCTGTATTAAACTACCATAAATTTCACTAGTAAGTGCCATAGATTTATGCTTTCTGCAGGAAGTTGTACATAATCAAAGAGTTATTCTTCTTATAAAAATCAAATCTGTCACACTCAGTGATTAATGTAGATATATTCGTCATCTTCAAGAAAACTATTAGCTATGCCTTTTCTCTTTGATATTTGGTGGTCATTAAAAATACATTTTTCATATGCAAATTATATATATTATTCAATTTCAAGCTAATATGGACTTATACTGGAAAATGCTCTGATAACTTGATATTTAATGAAGAAAAATATATTTTTGTAATTATCAAGACATTATGAAGTCCAGATGAACAGGGAGTAAATTTTCTACCCCTTGTATGCTAGAATGTTTTTTCAGTTTTATACTACCATAATCCTGTGAGTAGAGAATAAGATTCATATATGAAGAGTTCCATTTGCAAGAGATAGACTATGATAACTTTTAGAGTTGAAGAGACAGTACAGATTAAAACATTTGCTTACTTTTAAACATGAAATAAATCTTCACATAATCCCAGTAGCAGATACTACATTCCTTAACAACTTCTTCCAGTAATTTATATTAACAAATATAGAACAGCAATGTTTGCAGTGGTATTTAAGAATTGTTAGCTATTGCTTGGTTCTTGAAGTTCTGCAATTCTAAGTCTGAATTTATGAATGTACTTGTCAAGCAGTCCTGTAATCAAAATCATGTATTTTTGAACCAACAGTCTTGCTTTGGACTACAGTCAAAGCATTTCATTTCAGCATTTCAGTGACTGTAGAAAAGTAATGACAGCAACAGCTGGCATTGAGTCTAAATGTTACTTTTTAAAAGACATGTTATGTGGAAACTCCAGCTGGTCAGCAGATCTCATGACCTCACTTGAGCTGGCTGCTAGAGGAATATGCAACCAGAGGGTGAGACAGGAGAGTATTTCCTGCTGCTTTACCCTGTAGTGTTTGCTGAAAGTACCATTATCACAAACTCTTTTTGTGTTCTTTGTTCATCCCTGTGAATGTTCTTCAGAGAAAGGTCAGGGAACTACAGAGCTAATGTTAATACTGTTATTGAAATAGACTGTGAAGTGCAAGGAGACCAGAATCCAACACGTGAGAAGGTCCGATTATCTCCACTTATGTAAACTGCAGGGATAACTTGTGACTCAAATTAGGTCCATCTAGACAGCTGGAATCCTTATGTGAATTAATAATTTTAAAAGGTATAAAAGAGAAAGCTAATCCTTTGTCCTCTGGAACAAGTTGTGAATACCCTAAGGAACTGGAAATAACTGACAGTCCTCTTCATGTATAATTTCATTTATTTGTTTTTTAACATTCTCAGAAAATCAGAATCTGTTTCAGCTGCAACGATTTTCAGAATGTGTGTTAATACTCTGGGCTGAACTGCTCAAGTGGAGAAATGCAAAGGAAGACACACATCCTTTTTTTACTGTGGTGTGTAGGTAAACAATGACAACATTTTAACTAAAAATAAAATAGCTTAGTACATGTTTATCTGAATCCTGTAGATCCAAGTTCTTCTGATATTTTTTACTATGGCAGTAACCATTTGTAACCACTTACACTTTTGCACTGAGCATCTTATAGCACCTCCTATAAACATACTTCTTAATATTTGCAACTTTATAAGCATATTTCTTCTGCAGAAAATGTAATTTTATTTAAGAATCTAACACAAGTCCAGCTAGCTTAGAGTCTTGCCTCTACAATGGCTAGCTGTGGCTGCAAAAAACAAACAAACAAAAAAAACCAACACCTTCAGAATAGGGCAAGTATGTACTTCTGTTTCTGTGTTATACTTTCCAGCATTCTGTATTTATACTTACTTCCTAAGACAGCAGTAACATTTCTTCAATCGACAAATAAATAAAGTACCCATTATGTGGGCACCTGTCCCATAGAAAATAAATATATCAGGATAAATGTGTTATTTGCTGTAGGAGTTTTAATACGTACATAGCTAGATACTTACCATTCTAATGCCAAAATGCATGCTTCATTTACTGATATGAAGACCATGGCAGTATTGAAGCCTCCTAGATATTGCTGTGTATCTCCTTGAAACATTTGTTTACTATCTACTCAGTATAAACTCATCAGTTTCAAACATCCCGCCTTTCTATACTAGTCTTCCGAAACAGTGATCTGTTGAAAAGATAAAAGATTTCATTATATTAAAAAATATTTAAAAATGGTTTGTCACTTTGTGTGTCCCAGGGGCTTATTTGTGGCAAGGTTCTAACTGACTTCTTTTGTTTGTTTGTTTCCAGTAGATTTAAAATAAGAATTAGTGTCCAGTGAGGCATCCCATAGCCAGATTTTCAAATAACGTGAGCCTTAAGGAAAGTAACAGATATAGCTATGATTCGCATCAGGTCATTCTTTACTTAAAAAGTTTCAGTCAGCTTTCACAGCCACTAATACATTCCTTCTTTATGGAGTTTTAGAAGTTCCAGACAGAAGAGGAAGTGCTGAAATACTCTGAGAAAGGCGCTTCTCTGCCCCAGGATGGAGCTCTGGCTGAAAGTTGATGTGAACTACTACCAAGGAAAGGATACTGTCCCTGAATAAGACTGATTCTTGTTTCTGCAAACCTATGGCAGCTGAAGACTTGAGCTAAGATGCAGGGCAATAGAGTCTGACCTTTTGTGTGCATTCTTCCCATAATAACTCTGCAAAAATGCAGACTGCTATTTCTGTTTTATTAAGTATCAGTTGTGAACTTGAAACTGTCCAAGAACAAAACTAAAACACTCTCCATAACCTTAAAAGTTAGTTGTGTAAAAAGTAGGCAAAAAATATAAACAAATATTAGAGATCAGGGATAGAAGCATGTTCTACAAAGAGAATAGTATAACAATACTGATGGGGATTTGTACTTGTGATTTGGGTAGAGAATGGAAACTTTGCAAGCAGTATGGTGTGTGGTTTGTGCCATCAGAAAACTTTGATAGCCTTTAAGTGGAGGTAACCTTTGGGAAGAACAGAGAATGGTCTGAGAGAAAATGTCATTGCTGCCTTTGTAAAAAGTGTGAAGTAGGAAATGTTAAGGAATAAGGATAGAGGCATAAAGGAAGTCCCTTTTACTTATGACAATTGCCAAGGGAAGCACTGTTAATCAATGAGAACAGCTCTTGAGGAGACATCAGGGAACTCCTGAACTTTTAATACTTGTCAGTTTTGTACCTATATAATTGAACTAGGAGGAGAGATCCTGGGCCAGTTCAGCAGTTTTCTTTGTTGCCTGTAGGTGTGTATCTGTGCTTCCATTCCAGATCATCAGAGTTCAATGACAGTGCAGAAGATACAACAGTTCTTTTAGATGTTTGTACACCTCCATGCCTGATGGAAGCGTACAAATTGCACAAAACCACAGTTGCTGCTACTAAGATAGATATGTAAAGCTCCATGTCATGGTGGCGGAGCTTTTCTTACCCAATATGAAACATTTGCATTAAGTTAACCACAAGCAGGCTAGCCACTTTACAGGTCTCTGAACTTTGGAAGGACCTGGAGCACTTCTGTAGCTGGCTGTTCTTAGGGGTTTGTGGTCACCATGGTTCTTGTAAACCAGAACTGTACTCTCCTCCGCTTCCTCTGAAACATATATGCACTGGCAATTACCATCCATGCCATATAATTCATTTCCTCTATTTGCTTCTTTAAGTATCTTGCACCTTCAAAAGGTTTTCTCTAAAAATGAATGGTGAACTTTGTCTCATGGCCAGTAGTAAAGCAGAAAGAATTAACAGGCACGACAGACTTAAATGAGTTGGATCCAAATCAAATCTGTCAGCACAGCTAATTGGCAATACAAAATGATCAGGATGTGTGTTAAGATGTACCTCCTGTGTGTTATAATTTTTGGAACAAGGAATATTTAAGGAGAAATATTAATGGTGGCTTCAGTGTATTTAATTCTGGTGCACTGTCTAGAAACTATGAATATATGCATTTTTCAAAAGATAAAAAATGGAGACATTTTATGTGCTGATGAAGAAAAAACTTCTTCGAGAAATTTATTTGTTGTAACCATGTTGTAACTATAACTTTTGCAGAGTTTTGTTACTTTCAGTTATAATTTTGTTAGGAAGCTCTCAAGAACAGAATTGTTTGATGAAAATGGTATGTGGTTGCAGCACTATCAATAGCTCAGTGTGCAGAGCAACATGCCAGATTCCAATCCAAAACCTAATAAGCCTCTAACATCCCAGAAACATTTAGAGTTCTCTGTTCCAATCTCTTCCCTCTTTTTGTTTTGCTTGTCTTCAAGCTGAAAGGGAGAGTCTCCGAAAGTAGAGAGAGATTCATTCTAAAATTACATCTATTTCCTGGCCAAGGTGGCTTTTGCCTGCATCCTCCACCAAAAACGTCAAAGATTTATGGGCTGGTTTGGCCCAGTTCCATGACTGAGAGGGCAGGGGAACCCATGGACCCATGCCTTGGGAAAGGGGAAAGGGGAAAAGAAGAAAGGGTAGGCAGATGGGCCTAAAAACAAAACAGTGGCAATGACCTGAGGAAAACTAATTTACTAAATATGATATTGGAATGCAAGATAACACAATATAATACAATATAATTAGAAACAAGGCTAATAAATCAAATAAAAAGGGAGTGTCTAAAAAACTGATGGCCGTACTCTGATGCTGAAAGCGAGATGGCTAGTGAGCACACACACTGATGAGATGAGCAGAAAGGAAAAAGAGGAATGTCTCTTGACCTGTGAACAGTTTTATCTTTCCCTTTGAACAGAAAATGGAAGCGGAACAGTGAAAATTCCTCTGGGATATGTAGTTCTTCTCTTCTGGGACAGGTATACCCAGAACTATTGAAAATCCATGAAAATGGAACTTTAATTCCTTAACTACCAGGGTATTGTATGATGTTATGATGTGAAATAGCGATAACAAAAAATCATGATATCATGACAATATCATGTCAAAGCAAGTATCAAAACCTGGAGGTTTCTACAGAGTGAAATTTCTGTTCTCCATTCAGTTTCATTTATTACCAAGCATCATAAATTCCTTTGATAATCTTTTTTTTTTTTTTTTTTCCTATGGAATCTAGTACTATTTAGGTCAATAGCACTTAGCCTTAAATAAATGTGCACAAAAATGAGACATGATTTTTCAAGTATTGATGAAACAATAGAATTTAACACATACATGTTTGGAGTCAGCTGTGCATGCTTCCAAGCACAACAAAATTCATGGAAAGCAGTAATTTTTCTTCTTAGTCACTTGCAAGTGAATGCTCCTACCCATGCTAAATTTGGTACTGAAAATAAAACAATCAAGAATGTAATCAGATTTTACTGTGGTGAGAATCAACACCGGGAAAGTCCAATGGTTATGTGAAGGAAATGATCTCTGTGTAGAGTCTGAAGTGACTTCAGACAGACTTGGAGGGCAGTCAGAACTACAACAAAATTTTTTGTCTATCCATAATGTTGGCATAATGGGAAACGACTAATCAAATGCAAGGATAGGAAATAGTATGACTTTATATCAGTTATTTTTCACTGTTCTGAAAAGGCCTGTGAATAAATCTGCTGCAGTGAGAAAATCCCCAGACGTGCCTGCAAAATTATGTCTCAGCAGATGATGAGTGGTGAACAATGGCTCTCTAAGTTAGCAGTGTCTACAGCTGAAGCAGGCCACGTTTTAAGCAGGACCAGGGTACATTTTTGGTGCTAGTCTAGGTAAGGAAAACAGGGAAATGATAGGAAATAGGGGAAATAATAGCAGAGTCTGAAACAGCATTATCAGATTTATTAATGACACTGTTTTGCTCCTGTGATAAATGAACATGGAAGGTGCAAGAGCACATGCAGGACGCTTGGGACTTGTTTATTTTCAGGCAGTAGACCTACTGAGTTTGTTTGGTGTTGTCCTTGAATTTGGCAATATTATCTTTTGCCAAGTAAGGGGCATGTGTTTTTTAGTACTGTTCCCACCTTTGTCATGTATATCCATGGTGATAGCCTAAAAAATCTGATTGATTGAGTCAGGCAGAAATATTTCATATGTTCTCTATTTTTTGTTTTCCAGCTTTAAGTTTGCTTCCCCTTTGTACAAGAAAAGTATGTAAACAGCTTCTGAATTGCCAGATAACAGAATTCCCCCCAAGTTAATGAAAGGACAGGGACTCACGAAATCAACTGTGGCTATGCATTTATTTGTTGTTTTTCTGCAGTTTTGGCAGATGAACTAAGATACCGTAAGATAAACAGATTTTTGCTTTGCTTCTTGTTTTAACTATTTTAGAACTCTTTTCTTATAAGCAAGAACCCATGATCACTTGGAAATTTTAATTTCAGAACAGATATTTCAACATCATGTAAACAGAGACCTGAATGTGTTTAGGAAGCAGTTTTTCAGTTAGGGTAGAAAGTTGTGGCAACATGAAGATCTAGAATTTTCTTTACAGATATTAAAAGATCTTAGAACCTTCCGTGGTCATCACATCTTTGAGGGAAAATAACAAAAAATACCTCACATATTTTCTAGCTTCCTAAAGGCTTAATCTGAAATAGTGTCTTCCTTCCACGGTACAGCTATGCTTCCTTCAATATAGTGTACTCATAATAATCTAGAAAAGATTTGATTTTGGTCAATAAAAAGAGGATAGTGGTACTTGCAGTGAAATATGTATTCTATCAAACAGGAGGAGCAGGAGAGCTGAAAACAGAGCCTTTTTATCTACACAGATGTATTCCCTTGGGCCCAGTTCTTGCAGACATGGTTCTGCATATGTTTAACTTCTGACACATGAATAATTCAGCAGAAGTCAAACTCAGGTGTGATTCCACAACACCCTCTTGGGAAAGTAGTCATTACTGTTGGTAATATTCCATGGCGCTATATGTACGCAGGCTACCTGTATCAAGAACAAATGTAGACAGTGTTGCCAGGGAACCCCAGGAGTTTTGAAAGCACATTATAGCAAGAACAGACTGAAAGTGTCTGTCTTCTGCTATTTACACTGCAGAGCTACACAGTATGGATTATACTCAGCCTTTTGAGTGCTTCCTGCTTATGCTGCCTGCATTTCACTGCAAATCATTTTATGCTGGGTGCATGGCTGCAGGAGTACCTCTGAGGTCATTCAGCCTGAGGAAAGATGGCAACTGTTACAACTCCTTAGGTAAAATACAGATGACTTTATGGTGAAAGTCATTCCTGACCACCCTTAGCACCCTTCAGCACACCCTTATTTGTTTGATCTCAAATGTTTTTAAAGATTTGGATGCACCATTGATATTTGCCAGTCAGGTCGATAACATTAACCAGTTATCTTTCTCCTCTCTGTCTCTACACTCAAATAACCATCCTGGCAGAAGAGCAAGCGCGTAACAATTTCCTCATCTGCTTTTTGATCATGTCATCACTTGTTTTATACTTTCTCACAACTACTTACAAATCAAGATTGTATTTGCCTTCAGGGTGTCTCTTGGTCTAGGTCTCTTACTGTCAGGGCAGCTTTTAGTGGTATTTAAGAAGATGGACGCATTGCTCATACTGCTGTACACTGGCTAGTCTTTGCACACTATCTTCTTTCCATGGCATCACCTCTCCCTGATTTGCCTGTTTTCATTCACGCTGTCTTCAACAGCCATTACACTAACACATGGAGCGTGCTTTCTGGCTGAGCCAAAAGACCAGGATATCAACTCTTCCACATTTCTCTTTTGCTGTGTACAAGACTTTAGTCAAGAGACACAATAAAAGGTAACTGTATGCACATTGTTTTTGTAAACACAGCTTATGCGTAGCATATGCTGGTAGCTTCTTTTCTGCTGTGTGATTTGCTCCCTGTGGAGACCTGTGCATAAGGATCCTTTGCATAAGGATTCTTTACATAATATTATTATTATTTATTTTTTAAAGAGCATGAGTTGACACAACTTTGGCCTCTTACCTTTGAATACTGTACATACAGTTTTAAGAGGAAAAAGAAAAACAAATGATCTATGTGGGTCAGGAAAGGAAAATATATCCAGTTTTGGAAGCTAATTTAAGGGTAAGAGGTGAAAGTGAGTTGAAATAAGGGTGCCTTAATATATGTTCCTGCTCTGCTCATTAAGGCTTTGAGCTTTGATTCCTCTGTTCTCATTTTCACCTTCTGTAATGTGACAGTACTGTTTTGAGGTGGTGTAGAAATTAATTAATTAGCTAGTGCTCATGAAATTAGTTTCTAACTACTAATGAGGACAACACAATTTTTTCAAATCTAACGGAGAAGTTTTATACCACATCTTGACCCTTTTTCAGTGAAAGCAATGATTTTCTATGTCAGTCTGGCTACTGAGTGATCAAGAAGTAGACATGCGAATGAATTTATTGAAAATGGTTAGAAGGGTATATTCATGGAAACAACTGGTATAAAAACTAGTCAGGTGTTTGCAATTCAAGAACAAAAACTGGTCTGATCAGTGAAGGCAAAGACAACATTCACCTTTAATAGAGGTAACCTGCCTTAGGCAGCTAGTTCACTCTGTTTCACCTGTGCTGTTTGGATGGAGAAAGGAAGGGCAGACAAGAGGACAGAAAGAGGTGGTCTTGTACCTTTCTTCCAGCAGGTTTGTTGTTTTAGCCTTTTCTCTAAAAGAAGAGGTGCTTTTATTTTATTTAAAAGAATATCTTAACTAAGTTAAAAGCAAACTGTCTTGCAAGTCTTTTCTATTTTTTCCTCTGATAAAATATGAGTGGAGTTACCTCTTATTTGCTAAATCTGTTTATGTCTCATTTTTATTTTAGAAACTTCAGTGGCAGACTCCCTCAGTAGGCAGTAAGCTGTATTACCAGATATGTCCTTGTATAATGAAGAGTTTGGGTAAGTGTAATAATATTTTTAAATGATATTAGACACAGGTTGCCTTTTCTCAAAGGTTAGTTCTTTCCTATGGTGGTACAGAAATAAGCCTTGAGAGAGTTTTTATGAGTGTGGGAACTTGATTCACACATGTAGTTTTGCTCAAACTTTGTCATTGAAGTCTTCTAATGTATGAAGGGCTGACATTGAGTGTATTTGTGAAACATGGTACAAAGGGAACAAAGACTGTGCATGTGTGTGTGCAAAGTATTGTCCCCATGTTCTTAACAGCTGTGTATCTCGAAATTGCAGAGATTTCCAGCATCTAAATGGTGGAGAGAAGTGTGGTTATCTGCACTTTAAGGACTGGATGCATATCACAGAGTGCCCATGCAACTTTCTAACTGCATGTAGCCTTTATCTATGCAGATCAAAACTAAATTCATAGGTTCTGGGTCCCAGTTCAACTCTGGCATGATTTTTCCACTGCACTAGAGATGGAGATACTGGGACTCTTCCTAATCCAGAAAGAAGTTTCTTTCCTAGTCTGTAAGTAGTGCCAGTTAGTTTCTAACAAATGAGCAACAAATAAGTGACGGCAGTGTGGGATAGAACCTTGGCTGTTATATGTTGTCCTGATGCCAGTGGAGTCATATGAAACTGAAAACTGTCAGCAGCAATGGATCTGCTGCATTTATCTGCTCTGTTCATTGCAAATAATTATTCTTTCTATGATGATGAATGAGCTCTTAGAAAAATCCTCCTCATTCTGAAGATTACAGCTTTGACTTCTTAGCTGTCTCCACATATTGAGCACTGTGGCCTTCACTGCAGCTCTTTGACTCTGCACTGTGCTGTAACTTAACCTTTCTTTTCTTTTTAACTTCCCTCTCTTGAGTAGAAGACTACTTGACTGGGCTTCCAGGAACTTTATGTTAGTTCCTGGTCATGCTGCAAGCCTCCTTCAGCCAATACTTCATCATTCTTGTTTTCGGTAGGATACACATTTACAGCTGTTGACTTGTTCCACGTAGGTGAAGAGATTTTAATTTTTCAGTAACTCCTGTACTACAGTGATGCATCATGAATAATCCTATAAATAATTTATGTACATACATTTGTATGTATTTGTGTATTTTTACACATACACACTTCTAGTCTCCCTCATGTTTGTGTCATGATTTGGATACATGAAAATTTAAATTAAAAAAAAAAAGAAAAAATAAAACAAAACAAAAAAAAAACCCTGTAGTAGTTTAGGACTTGGCTGACTGAGAGGTGCTATCTTTTTGTGCAATCTCATGAAGACATGATGAAGTGCCTAGACAGGAAATGGACAATGTTCCAGAGCTAAGTTACATGAGGACGTGGAATTGTTGTAGTGGCCATGGCCTTTGTAAGAGATGAGAGTCCTTTTCTGTTAGATGTTGAACAAACACTGGGTTCAGTACTGAAGAGATTAGTGGTGAGAAATGATGAATTCCTTAGTGCAGCTCCAGAGATGAGAGAGGAATAGGAGGTGTTATGGTAAAAGCTTTCCTATACCTGTGACTTTAAAAAGAGGGGTATGGGAACAACTGGAAGTTTATCTAAAATAATCTTCCATTTTTACACATGGGAAACTTAGATAAATGGATACAGAGGCAACAAAAAACAACCAACAGCAACAAAGAACCCACAGTAAAATGCAAACTAAAGTCTGTTAAGGATGGAGTCAAGAGGTAAGGTCTACTTCTATGTTTCTTGTGGTAATTAGATAACACTGCATCCTCCAGTGCCAGTCACTTACTGTTTTGGTTTTCCCTTTTCTGGCCACTTCTTCAGAATGGTTCACCACCATAGATTACCTTAAGTCAGTAGAATCAGAATGATCTGTATATGGGGTTATCTCTCCCTGAATAGTCTGCTGTTCTTAATTCCCAGGCAAAGAGAGAGGCTTTTTGTAAACCTGATCATTACAAGCTTTTCCATATTTGTGTTAGAATGAAATCTCTTAGCCTGTATGGTCAATGCCTGTCTTGTTTGTCCTTTGATGAAGCCTAAGATTCTAAGAAAAGCTACAGTATGGGAAAACAGACATTGCCTATATATGCCAATCACTCCAAATATTTTTATAGTGCTCTGAGGCTTTGTTCTTTTGGAGCAGATGGTGTCAGCTGCAGGTTGTTTCCCCATGACTGTTCTCTCTCTCTCTCTCTTTTTTTTTTTCTTTCTTATAATCTTTTCATTTTATCTTTATAGCCTCAGATGCTTTTCACAAAAAGGTTCATTGTGTTTTTATTTTTCACAATGGGACTTTATATGGTGTTGACAGGTATTGTAGCTGGCATACCCTGCAGGTGTTGGGAAGCTGAGTAGAATACTTCAGCTCTTTCTCGTTCTTTAATCTTCGCTTAGAATCATTCTGACTTACTTCTAAAATAAAAACAAAATAGCTTGATTTTTTTTTTTTTAAATCAAAAAAGTGTTTCAGTGCCAAGAAGACACCTAGTTGGTTTTTTGATTCTGGTATCTAATATAACCAGATTTCTGGGTTATTTATTTTTCAAGAGCTAAGGCAGACTTTTGAGCTCTGAACATAGTGCATCTCTCCACAAACAAAGAAAAATGTAGAAAGGCTTTCTATAATCATCTCATCCTAAGGTTGAAATGTGCTGACAGAGAGGGCACAGCTGGTTTAGCCAAATGAAGATTTGGAACCTTCTTGGGTTGTTATAGCTTCAACTTTTCATCCACATTCTCCATCTTTATTTTCCTCATATTTCCAGTGTGGTTTCAGGCTTCTGTCTAATGGTTATCAGATTTTGCTTCATTTATGACCTTAAACGCTTGGAGATGAACTCCTTAGCTTGTCATTTCCAAATCCTAGGATTATTGTAACACTGCAAGATGTCAGGAGCCAACTGAAAACTGTGTTGCAGAAGTAAAGTTCGGAGCTATGAGCATGTCATAGGTCCAGAGAGAAGTTTCCAGTGAGTAAGCCTGGAAGCTGCAATCCTACCCTGTTAAGAAATGAAGCTATGGCTGTCAGTTGCTGTTATTACTGGAAAGTATGTGGCACGCGTGAGGTTCTTGTGTGGTTTTGGAAGAGAAAGATTTAGTTGTGACCCACTGGAGTAAAAGAGATATCAAAGCTGTACTGAGTGGCCTCTGTGACAGAATGAGACTGAAACAACCACACTTTAGTGTTATGATCATGCAAAAATGCAGCAGATTTCTTAGTGTTCCTAGTGAATCCTAGTACTTTGGATGTACTTCATGTTTAGAATTACCCTAGAGGCGTGCCTATTCACCCAGGCAGCCTCTGACTCTACAGACTTACAACTTTTGGTAACACAGGTCCAAAAAGAATGCTTCTATCAATATTCTGATGTTGTCTACCATAAATTCATTTCAGAATCATCATCTGTTTGAACTCAGATTGAGGGTGGGCTTTTTGGTATCTAACTGGGTTATGGGATTAATCTGGAATACAGAATGCTCCTCAAGTGCCGTCACAGTGCAGTTATCAACTATGTAAGGAAGGAGTATGTTTCTATAATTGGAATTATAAATTAAGACCTTGGGGCATAATATTCATTGCAGCTTTTTGTTACTTTTTCATTTCATACTGTGGGACTATTTTCTTTATTTCTTAGAAAAATTTAGCCTGACTAGAATTAGGTATACATTGACTCTGAACCATTTCATTGTATCATTTTGTCATACTGGGTAATACATCATTTCATCTTAAAAGGTAAGCAAGGTTGAGCCTATGTGGTACCTGGATGAATGCCTTCCAGGAAAAAGTATTGCAGAGGAAATAGCATTGGTGATTCATGACAGAATTACGACTCTTCAGATTTAGAGTACTTCAGAAATAATAGATCTTTTAGATTGTGAAGAGGTGAAAAAGCTGAGTCATTCTCTTAAGTATGAACTATATGGTTTGTTTGCTTTGATGTGAGGTTTTTTTCTTTTGTGGGAAACCTCTCGTATGAGTCATGCTGTGTAGTTCTGTGCCTATCACATAGCAGCTTTAATCTGCCTCTCTCAGGTGTTTGTAGTGTAGGATGTATTTGGTCATGCATCCCTTGGCTATCACCCTTGCTGCTGCTATGTCAATATATTACAGTTCCTTCATAGAATCATAGAATTGCTCAGGTTGGAAAAGACCTTTAAGATCATCAAGTCCAACTACAACCTAACCATACTACCTTAACTCAAACAGACCACCACTAAATCACACCCCTGAGCACCTCATCCAAACAGATTTTAAATACACTCAGGGATGGTGACTCAACCACCTCCATGGTTGAGTCACCATCCTGAGTGACTTCCACCTCCACTGGAAGCCTATTCCAAGTGCTTAACAACCCTTTCTGTAAAGTTTTTCCTGATACCCAACCTCCCCTGGTGCAACTTGAGGCCATTTCCCCTCATCCTGTCACCTGACACCAGTGAGAAGAGACCAGCTCCTCACTCACTGCTATCATCTTTCAGGTATTTGAAGAGAGTGGTAAGGTCTCTCCTCAGCCTTCTCTTCCCCAGACTAAACAGCCCCAGTTCCTTCAGTTGCTCCTCATAGAGCATATTCTCCAAGCCCTTCTCAAACCTTGTTGCCCTCCATGACACAGTGGGAGCAGAAATTGATATGTATAACTAACTCACTACTTAAGTGAGATGAGTAACAAAGGTAGATGGCTTTTTAATAGGAATCACCTGTATTGGAGAAAAGGAATCTGTCAAATAAAAATATAATAATTAACACTGAGAAAATTACTTGATAAGTCCTAGGAGGAGTGGAGAAAGTGGATCAAGAGGGGTGGGGTGCTCAGGGAATAAGATTCTAAATCTAAAATGGAATCAACTTTTCACTGCTTTCCATTAAGATCACCGTTTCTCATCAGCTTTCATATCTGTGTCAAATGGGAGAGGTGAAGATGAAGGGCTTACTTTCAGTCACAAAGTGAGCCAGTGTGATCAGTGCGTGTTATTTCTGTGGTTTCCTGATTTTTCTCTAATTCTGAAAAAAGTTTGTTTTTATTTTTTGCCCTTTTATGAGAAGGTTTGTTTTTCTGAATTAAAAAATAATGGGATAAGTACTTTTTAACTTATGTAAGTAAGATGCATCTATAGCAGCATGGTCTCTCCCCTCAAAGCAGGCTTTGCAAGGCCTACCACAGGGTGAAAACATTGTGATCCCTTTATACCAGAGAAACAATACTGATTGGGCCAAACTGACACTGATCTCTGTTGTAATTTAACTGAATTTGAACTATAAACTTATTTGTTCCAATGCATCTTGTCTGCCCAGAAGACAAATGGGTGGGGAGTGATGTACCAAGATGGTTATGCCGCCATTCAGAGGGACATCAGGCTGGAGAAATGTGCTTGTAGGAATCTCATGGTGTTCAACAGTATCAAATGCCAAGTCCTTCAACAGGGAAGAAATCATCCTAGACACCAGTATGTGCTGGGGGCTGGCTATCTGGAAAGCAGCTTGGAAGAAAGGGACTTGGGACTCCTTCTGATGGACACAAAGTTTGACAAGGAGTCAGCAGTGTTCCTTGCCAGCAAAGAAAGCAGACAACCTCACAGTCTATATGAGGAGACAGCAACCTGACGAAAGTGAACTTTCCCTCAGCTCAGCATAGCCAAAATCCTACCAGTAGTGGTGTACACAGTGCTGGACTCTCTGGTAAAAGGGCAACATGGACCTACTGGAGCTAGTGCTGTGAGGGAGCATGAAGTTGATTAAGGGACTGAATCATCTCATATGAAAAGCAGATGAGAGCTGGAACAGTTTAGCCTGCAGAGTAGGCTCAGAGAGAACCATATCTATGCATATAAATACCTGTAATTTGGGGAGTATAGAAGATGAAGTCAGACTCTTATCAGCATTGCTCAGTAATGAGACAAAAAAAACCTGAAACACTGGAAAGTACATTTTAGCGGAAGTAAAAATTTTTCTTACAGTGAAGGTTGTCAAATGGCCAAATATGATTGGATTATGCTCTGATCTACCTGGCCCTGATTTGAACAGGGTGATTGGACTAAAGATTTTGTGAAAGTTCGCTTTTAAACTTCACCATTCTGCAATTCTATGTAGCTGTCTATAGGTAACAGAACTGTATAAGCACAGTGTTGAAAACTAACTGCCATACCTTGCATTCTTCAGGAAAAAAAGAAATAAGGTCAATGGAGTGACCTTTTGAGAAGAAATTATAGAGGTTGAAAGCTTTTTGAAATGTAGAAGTTGTTCATTTGTCAGATCCTCTGCCTGAGAGAAGTGGCAGAAGTCACATACCTTGTAACTTCTACCAGTTGAGACAATCCCTTCAAGAATAATTTTAGAGATCAAGCCTATTTTGGCATAAAGTTGGACTGCACAGGTCTTGGCCTGTACAGGCAAATATCCGTGATTCAGACATTGCAAAACAAAAGGGCATACGTTAGCAAGGCAGTATGTGTTCTTTGGAAGTAAGAAGGTAAGACAGTGACTCAAAATTGCTGTTTAATATTACTGGCTAAGAAAAGTCATCAAAAGGATGTGTCTCTCTCTTTGTACCATTGTTACCTGGATTAATTTGGGCTGGCCCTGATGTTCTATGTCATTTGAGAAATTCAGTTGGGAACTCCCCATGCGGTGCTGCTGCTGGGCATCAGTCAGCTGGTAGCAAGAAATTTTGTTTTGCATTGCACTCCCCTGCATCTCTTTGTGTGTGGTGGTGGTGGTGTTTTTTTTTCTTCTTTCTTTCTTATTAATTGGTTGTTATTTCAACCCATGAGTTTTCTAACATCAGTCCTTCCACTTCTTTTTCCCCCCATTCAGCTTGGGGTGGGAGAGGGAAGGAGCGAGTGGCTGTGTGGTGCTTAGCTGCTGACAGTGGTTAAACCATAACAGTGAGGCACAGGAAAGCAAAATGGACAAAGCTACATTTTCTAGTCAAGTTGTGCTCTTTTTAGGAGCCTAGAAGGCTTATCATTTTCTTAATTATATTTTTCTTTTTTTTTGGAGGGTTTCTGAAATATAGAACCTGAAATTGGAAATGTACTGGTTTTATTGCTGTTCAGACCTTCAAATATGCCAACAATTTTTAAAGGAAGTTGGGCTGGCAATCAATTCCTTTTCAATACACAGTGTGAGTTCATATAGCTACTGCAGCAAATAATTCATGGGCCCCAGATTTTATCAAGGAAGGTGTATTTCTGCTTTTCTACAGAAATAAGTTATCTTTTACAGCATGTATCTTCATTAATATTTAATTAGTTGCTATTCAACAGCTTGACTCAGTTCACTCTAATTAATTAATGCGATAAGATACAGTACCCTAATAGTCTTTTCTTACTTACTAGTACAAATGTGTTATAGTTCCAATCCTCTTGCTAAGGACAGAAACATCTCCTGCTAGATCAAGTTGCCTTAGGTTGGGGGTCTACAAGCATATTTGAGGGAGAGAGAGGCTGAAAATTTGTACATCAGGCTTTTTGGCCCTGGGCAGTAAGAAGCTGAAGTGAATTTTTGCTTGATTGTTGCATGGAGCCCTGAGATTTTGGCTGGTATGACAGGGAGAATAGCAGCTGCAGCTGGTATGCAACTGTCACTCTAGAATATCAGCCCCTACCAGATGTGAGCAAAATGTGAAGAAACGAGTAAAATGAGGCTATGAAAGTCAGTTGGTGCAGCGTGCTGTGTGCACTGCCCTTTTAATGATGATCTTAAGGGAATAAAAAAAGGAGAACTTTGATAGGAAGTGCAGCATTTATGTTGATGACAGTGTGTCAGGACTGTGACAATGATTCTTCTGCTTGGAAGTATAAAGGTGTGGTTTTGCACACACATACAGTATCTTCATTTTGTAGCTATGATAGGTATTGGTATCACAGCTGACTTGTGAAATGGAACAACTCTGATAAAAAAGGACTTTCTGGTAATGCGTGGGAAACTTGCTAGTGGGCTGCTACTAATGAAGTCAATGGGACTTTTTCCATGGTTTTCTGAAAGGTTGAAATCACCAGAAGAAAGAATAAGAGGAAAAAAAATAATAATAATTAAAAAAAAAACATGAAAAGACAACCCAATGATAAACTTGAACATACAATTATACAATTACAGGACTTGTTCTTACAGATTTTACTCATACAAGTAGCTTCACTGATTTCCAAAGCTTACTCCATGTAGTTAAGCATTGTTTTTCCCAAAGCTTAGGTTGCAGTGCTAGTTTCTTAATCATTTTCAAACATACGGGTATTTGGAAACAGATATTTCTCCTGTTGAGGTAATGAACAACACTTCTTACTTATTTCAAGGATCCTTTAATCTTTCCAAGGTCTTTTTAATTAAAATGAATTATTTAGTATTTGTTCACTACATTGAAAATACACAGAGCTATGTAAGTGTTAAGGGTTGCTGTTATTATTCACATCGTTATTATCTTTTATGTTTCCCATAAAATGAGTTATGATGTAGCAGTTAAGTTCCTTGGTTCTCAAGGTAAATAAACATTAGAAAATGCTCTGACTTTTTCATTAAGGAACAGTAAATTAATATTGCTACTTATTGTAGCAGTAGTGATATTCTATGACCACCAACTGAACTAAAACAGGCAGGCTGTAGCTTCCCTTCTTTAAGAGATTGTACACTTTTGAATTGCCATGCTAAACTGGATCATGATTCTGATGTTTACAAGGACGGGCACATAAAAATAGTCTGCTCTTTTTGCAGTCACTAGCATTGAACACTACGTGTAAACGTGTAAACTGATACATCCTTGGAAAATGATAACTGCACACTTAACCCATACTGTTGTCACTTACAGAAAGTGGTATAGGATAGTGGGAAGTTGAAGTGGAAAATCTTTCTTGCAAGGCAATTGTGTTATCCCTGTGAATATGTGTTTCAAGGATGAATGTGTTTCAAGGATGAGCACTTCATCCAATGCTGTTACAGTAAATTCTGTACGAATGCAAGATGCCAGTCATATGAAAACTAGTGCTTTTGAATTTTCTATGCTAGCCTGAGTAGATTCTTTTTAGAATCAGATGTGTGTATACTTCAGCATTTTGGAAGACATTTTGAAGTGGTTTGAGGAAAACTATCTTAGGTTGTTGAGGGTGGATACAGTTTTACTTATACCTTACATGGTGTACTGGGCAGTAGAATATTTTAGCTCTTAGATATTTTAAAATAAGTGCATTATGTTAGAACGTATATAGGCTATTTTTTTATTTCTTAAATTAATAATGTTAATGTTACCTATAGATGGGGATGATGAGGACTCTTCTTTCATTTGTAAAATGACTGCATAAAGAGAATCACACAAAACCTGATAATTTTTCCGGTATTTTAGACATAAGGGAAAAATAAGAGGCATAGATAACTCCCAGGAAATAGCTCAAGATATTCCTATTATCAAGGCGTATTTGTGAATTACATTGATTTGTGTACTGGATGTATTATTCTTGTTACTGCTATACTTAAACAGGATTTTTACTTTAAAGATATAAAAATAACTTTTAAAGCTCGCTTAAGTTTCATAAAAACCTGCATGTGGTATATATAACTCTTTAGATAATATCTGTAGCAGAGGTTTTCAATGCCTTATTTAAAAGCACATAAAAAATTCCTTGAGTGGGGTGATTTTTTTTATTCTTAATCTACTGTTTTGTCTAGAAGTCACTTATCTCCACCATCAGCAGAATTCTTAGGAGTTATCCTTGTCCTTCTGAATCTCTGTTTCCTTTCAAATATCTTTTCAAATCTTGTTAGGATATAGTGTTCTAGTACATGACTAGTGTTCTTGAGTACATGCTTGTTGCAGCTATTGAAATGGCCTGTCATACTCAAACTATGAAAGAGCAGCTTTCATCATCTATAATGACCTTACCTTTCCCAAGAGGAGGCTAGCTGCTTGTGTATTTTTTACTTCTTAAAGTTAGGAAGGTGGCATAACAGACAACATAACTGGTATTTAGGCAAATTTAAACATCAAAACATACCTATTCAGAGCAAAGGACACCATGGAAAGGAAGAAAACTAACCCCTGCACCTGTGCTAAACAACTCTTTAAAATATTTTTTGTTGTTAGTAGATCATTTCTTTCTTAGATTTTTTTTTTAAGCTCATTTAATTGTCCCTTTTTATATGCGTGACTTGCTAGTCTACTTTAATAAGTCAGTGAGTCTATACTTTTTCCTCTATCAATGGCCAACATTGTTGCAGTATCGTGTGACTAAGACTCAACAGTAAAACTTTCTGTTTTTCTATTTATTTTTCTGTTTTTCTATTTATTTCTGGCTGAAATTCTACTTCAACTAGATAAGATTGGTAGAGGGGTTAACTGAGATAAAAACAAATATAGGATCCTGGATTTCATGTCCTGGTTGATACACAACTGTGTAAATTGTATAGTTCCTCTGGGATTCCACTCCTGTCTCCAATCCTATCTTTCAGAATTTTTTATTTAAATTGAAGCCCTTCAAGGCAGGGATTATCAATACTATACAGCAACACAAAGCTTAGTGTAGTTGATTATATGACCTGAACTTCATATTCTCTCCTGAAATGCACAGACTATAAAGAAATACATACGAATCATGACCCTAATGTGGAAACTGTGGGAGAAAAATCAAAGAAACAGACTGTTGGATAGTTCAAATGTCATAGTTCTGACCATGTGGAAGCTGAACACTGAAAGAACTGTGCATTTGCAGGGTTTCCTAGATCTATTTGACTTCTAAGCAAAATAGGGTAATGATATTAAAAAAAAAAATAAATTAAAAACAGTTCAAAGAAGTTAAATTTCATTGTAGTCAAAGGAAATGTTTGAATAAAGCTGCACTCGCAGTGAGCATGAAGTGTGTACCAGTAGAGTAGAAGATAAATTATATTATCACTTATGACTCATAGTACACAGTTCCACTGTACATATTTTTAGTTAGTATCCTCAGTAGCATCCATATTACCTGTGAAAACACAGTTCAGAAATGTAAGGAGTGCGGTCTTTCATGTAAAAATGAAATATATAGAAAAGATGGGGATATTTTTTGAGCAATGACGTATTTGAAATATTTTCCTCAATTTCATGTGCCACCAGAGGTCTGGAAAGTACTCTTTTAAAAAAAGAAAAAAAAAGGTCACATAACTTTGTATGTATTTGACACTACAGAAGACACAGTGAGAGTTCTTTACATTATCATCTAGGTGGTTTTAGAATTATATAATTATCTTTTTAGTAGTAAAGAAGTAGTAAAGGAAATCTTCTGTACAGACAGTGCACCGTACTGAAGGAAAATAGCAGGGTGGGGCAGGGGGAGTAGAAGTGATCATGAGCGGATGTTCTGAGTGGCTTAGGAAAAAGCTAGAGACCTGAGCAATACTGAATAATTATGTCCCATGTATATTTCAAAGATTTCAATGAAGAATATTGGAAACAGAAGGAGTTTGTTAAGGAAATGCCAGCCTTTAAATGTCCTGTAATCAGGTAGATTACAAGGCGCTTTGGTCCATTGAAAAATGATTTAATCTAAAGACCTGTAGTTTCTGTCATGAGTACTGAAAACATCATTCTGAAAAAAAGAAGTTTTGGCCTTTTGACTTTGTAAGGACAGGGAATTTATGCCATTGGAAGGTAAAAGCCCACAGACTCCTTACTACCTCGGTCAATAACGCCTAAATAATGTCCTTCTTCCAAGGATATGAGGATAAATATTTCACCTGTAAACTCATGATTTATAAATGGCAATAGTAGAATATCTGATAAAACTATGAGAGGAAAGATTAGGCTGGGTAATTGAATGCTACTGGAAAATAAATAAATAGGCCCACATATTTGCATACTAGAGGGAAGGTATGCCATCCAGAGGTACCGGGAGAGGTGGACCCATGCCAGGCTCATGAAGACCTTCATCAAGACCAAATGCAAGATCCTGCACCGGGGTCAGGGCAATCCCAAGCACAGATGCTGGTTAGGCAGAGAATGACTTGAGATCAGCCCTGAGGAGAAGGATTTGGGGGTGCTGGTTGATGAAAGACTCAATGTGAGCTGACAATATGCTCTTGCAGCCCAGAAGGCCAACTGTGTCCTGGGTTGCATCAAGAGAAACGTGTCCAATAGGTCAAGAGAAGTGATTCTGCCCTTCTGCTCTGGTATTGTGAAACCCCATGTGGAGCGTTGTGTCCAGTTCTGGGGCCCCCAACACAAGAAGGATATCGAGCAGTTGGAGTGAGTCTAGAGGAGAGCTATGAAAATTATCAGATGGCTGGAACACCTTCCCTACGAGGACAGGCTGAGGGAACTGGGGCTTTTCAGCCTGCAGAAGAGAAAGCTCCAAGGAGTCTTCCAGTACCTCAATGGTCCTACAGGGAAAGCTGGGGAAGGACTTTTTATTAAGGGCATGTGGTGAGAGGGTGAGGGGAAACAGCTTTAAACTGGAAAAGAGTATATTTAGGATAGGTATTAGAACTTCTTTACCGTGAATGTGTTGAGGTATTGGAACAGGTTGCCCAGAAAGGCTGTGGATGCTTGCACCTTGGAGTTAAAGGCCAGGCTGGATGTGGATTTGAGTGATGTGGTCTAGTAGGGGGTGTCCCTGCCTACAGCAGGGGGGTTGAAACTAGGTGATCTTAAATGTCACTTCCAACCCAAGCTATTCCCTGATTCTATGATAGATTTATTTGAGCTGAGAATGAGTGTGAAGTGTATTTAACAGAGTTATTGCCGAGAATGTTGCCCTGGCAAAAATGATTAGGGTTATGAGTTGGGATGGTAATTCTACCACATTTTTTTTTTCTTGGCAAGATTGAAGGACTTTGTACTAGACAAAGTGGTGTGTAAGGGCATGGGGTGGTAATTTGTGGGATATTAAATATGTAGTAGAAGTAAAGAGCTGATTTACAGTCTAAGAAACCTAGGAAGTAGGCAGCTGATGCTGAGTCCAGAATAGCAATGGCATTCTGGAAAGTTTTTTTGCTTACACTTATAACATAGACCAGGTTAGCTGAAAATACACCACATTGTTTTTAAAACACCAAATTTTGTTAATTGTCTTTACTGGTATATTAAGCTGAAGAAAAAATGAGAAGAATTGAACCACTTCAATATCAAATGCTGAACAGGAAGATGATAAAATCACAGATTTCTAATGACTTCCATTGCAGCACCCAAAGCTTCCTTCAAGTTACTCATACTTAGAGCATATAGTTTCTAATTACAAACACCTAAAAGGCATACCTTGAAAAAGGCCACTTTTTGTTGCAACTGATAATTTTCTGTTCCAGTGCTCTAAATGGCCCAGCATGTAGAGCAGACAGCCCTAAATATCTCATTCATTTCCAAAGCACAGTGGTTTTTATATTAGAACTTCCATAAGGAGGTACTGTGGTTGCTTCTACTCTTTGAGCTAGAGATATTCTGAGATAGACTGGCAGCCTCAGCCCACAATCCAAATAAGATCTGAAATTTCTAATAGTCTAAGTTTGGGAAGAAAAGGTTGGATAATGGGATTCAAGCTCAAGGAAATAGGATTCTTGACAATTTCTGCTTCTGACTGAACTGGAAATTTAATGAAAAAGGACTTTATTATGGTGTTTCACCATTTCTGCCTCCACTCTTGCACAGAAAATTATCCATGGAGAATGGAACTTTTTAAAATGCCTCAGGATACAAAGGAGGGAGATGGAAAGCCTAAGCTGTGGGTAGCTATCATCAGTGACTGAAGTTCACGTACAAGCATGGGACAAGAATGACAGGAGCACACACCTATTTTAATTCTACAGAAATATGCTGGATTAGGAGCTCTCCAGAGGGATAAACTGAATTAAAATGCCAATGTTTTGCCAGGAAACAGGAAGTGGCTGAGAAGCTAAGAAATCTGTGGCTGGAGGACTTTTCTAGGACTTTGAATTCACCTTAGATCTGTTCATACTCAGAAACTCTACAGAAATCTTACTAAAATTTTACCCTCATACAAATTTATCTGGTGCTTTAGATGCATGAAAATACATTAGCATCATAATTTAGAGAGGGCCATGTGAGACCCTCCTGTATGTATCCTTCACCTGGAGAGAGAGTGGAAGTCTTTCAAATCTAGACTAGTTTCTCTTGAGAGTTTCAGAGGTTAATTACAGAAATTACAAGAAGATAAAGTTGTTCTGTTCTCACATTCAGTACATCTGAAATCCCTTTCATCCTCTTGTGCAATATTCAGAAGGCTAACTGATTTTGCTTCTGATGAAGTCTTTGGATTATACTTATTCATAAAATCAACTTTCCTGTTTTTATTAAGAGAATCCACCTTATCTTTTAGACAGAGTAGGGTGTTTGGTTTTGTTCCAGAATTAAATCTGACTCAGCCAGGTGTGTTTTAGCATCAGGTTTGTTCACTGTAGTTTTATTGGAACAGGGAGATTGTTTTGCATAGAAATTTGATGTTCATTAGCAAAGAGATGTAGGGACTTTTTCTAGACTCAAATTTGTCACTATTACACACCCACGCCCACGAGTCAATTATTTTACTTTGCTATCACACAGTGAATGCAGGATCTTAGAAGGTGCCAGATTGACAGCTTTGAAGTTGGAACAGATTTCACAGAGGCATCAGTACTCCCAGTTCTCATGCACTTCTGTCTTTTTGAACCACAGTGGTCTGATTACAAAGGATAACCACAGTTGTAACCAGAATCCGTGTATAGCTTGCAAAATCTTAAGACATTATTCCTGTTCACAGAGGCGTCCTAACTTTGTAGCCTCTTTCTTCCTCAATTTATTTGAATATTGTCTTAGTCTGGAAGCTATTGGCTGAAACACCCTCCATCTGTACTGCTGCCTTGTGGACTCAGTGGGCAATGAGATTGGTTTTATTTTCCAGTTCAATGGACTCCCCTCCAAACTGTTATGAGGAACTTCCCCATGTGGGTAGTTTGCATTTTCACTGCCTATACTCACTTCCATTGCAGATAGACTAGAAACATCAAGTCTTTCAGGCTATTAAATCAGCACTTCTCACAGCTGCCAGTTTCTTAGAACTGTCTGAACTTTCAGTTGTGCAGCATAATGGCAGTGGTAGAATGATCACCAAATCAAACAGAAACAAAGGTGATACAAAAGGTAAATAAAACAGTAAGGATATATTTAGTGCATTCACCTTTGAAAGGCTGCTCACTGGATTGCTACACAGAACAGAAGCAGCTTTAAGCAGGCAGAATGGGGCTGGGTGCCAGCGGGATGAACGTTGCTCCATTCAGACATGGTGCTGTGCCAGGGTTGGTGGAGGCAGGCAGGGTCTGGTGACACTGCACTGTGGATAATCCATCCAGGTACCACTGTGGCTTGCCTGTGAATTTTTATTTTTAATTCACGGCATTATTTCTTTAAGAAAATATTTTGCTGATCCAAATAAATAAGTAGAAATAGATTTTCAATCAACATCTCACGGCGTTTTAAGTAAGGGAATTGCTGCAGAGACCATGGCAAAGAGAAACAATAAAGTTTTATAAGAGGGACACATTTTTGTTTGGCTATAATAAATAATTTCGCCCAAGGCCAGGGAGGCAAAGGTATGGCTAAGATGAACTATCTCCTCCCCATGTGAAGCCATATTGCTCTGCAGCTGTGCAATTCTCCAAGGATAAGCTCATAGACATACTAACTAGCTCTCAAACAAAAAGCTTCATTCTTTGATTTTGTCAGTGAAAACAGTGAGAAGCAACAAAGCAGGCACACATGCAACAAAGTTGCATGAAATCCTTTGGGATGATTTCTCCCATGAACTTCTGGGGTTAGGACCATAGAAGCAACCTTATTGTCTGTCACCATCAGGTACCCTTTCCCAGCTGTGCTGCAAAGAGTTCAAAATGGTCTTGAGTTTGAGAAAGTAAGGCAATCAAAACTTCAATCCAGACCACTTGTTCTGGGGTCTAGGCTTTTGCATTAAAGTACCCGAATATGGTAAAATTGAATGCAGTGGCAGCTTACACACACAGTTCAGACACAGAAATGCAAAGACCTGTACAACCAAGTGAAGACTGTAAAATGCACCGTCAGAGACGCAGAAAGTCAGAAAGTTCTTATGGATCCAGTACAAAATGAGATCAGAGAATGGGGCCTGAGCAGCAGTAACTCCACCTCAAATTTCCTGTGTTTAGGCAGTTATCAATAGAGTTGCAATAAACAAACTTGCTAGCTGCCTGTGTCCTAATCTTCACGCTACTGCTGTTGAAACTGGGAAAAAAAGATGAATCTATGCATGGATATGGTTTTGATGGCACTGATTTCTGTAAACATTACGGAATATGAACATCTATACTGATACTGTTGACTTTAGCCACATACAAGGTCTAGTAACAGTGAATGCTTTAATGCTGTTGGCTTTGCTCATTCCACCTTGACAAGTTATGCATGATATGTTTAGTTTCCCATTACTGAACCTGACTGCTCTTTAGATTATGGGAGGACTTTTATTTTCTTTTGCTAATGGAGAACTGAGGTACATTGTAGGACTGTTCCCAAATAATATAGGAAGGTATGGCAGAGCAGGTAACTGAAAAGAGCTTTTACAGAAACTTATCTTAATTCTTCCACGTGTTATCTTCATCCCTGCCTCATTCTTCCTTGTGTGTGGAATTCATGCAGTTTTCCTTCAAGACAGCAAAAGCTCTCTCAATGCCTGCAGGTCTGAAATATCTAGCATTTCTTCCTTTCTTCACAAAGTTCTGCAGGAAAATAACAAGAGACTGTTGATAGAGTATGTGATGCAGATAAATTTTTGTACTTGTCTTTCAAAAAAGATGCAAAGTGTTTTTTTCCCTGTATTTTTGGCGTCTCAGAGAAATAAATGCAGTGATTAATTGTTTCAGTTTTGAAAGAGAGAAGTGATAACAATATGAAGAAACAGGGATTAAGATTTCATTCTCTGCTGAGGACTGCTGTACTCTGTCGAGTTGGGAAAGCAGTGCTTGTGTCCTGGGGGCATAGATTGCTTCTGAAGTCAGTAGTGGCAAAAAGCTTCTATTTACATTTTCATTTAGTCGGAAGAGTTTTGTCCTTGTTGGTTGGCTTATCAGCATTTCTTGACTGGAGCTTTCAAATTCACAGTCTGAGGTAGTTGTGTTTAACTCAGTATGCACAGTCTGCCACAGAGGCAAGGAAGGTGACAGAATAAATAAGAAATAGCATCTCAAACTTGTGTTCCGTGAGCTTCCTGTTCAGTTTCCAATGCACTTCAAAGCTCCATTGCTGTCTGGTCTCCAGCTGTCTTACAAACAACCTCTTCACCCACAAAGCACTCTGTGGGTAGGGGCAGTTGTTTCACAGGAACCCAGAATACATTGTGTTCCCAGCGTAGGTTCTTGCCTGACTTTACCTCCAGGGAACAGGAAGAGCCTGAGCTGGACTGTCCTCAGTGCTGTTTGCAAACTATTCTCAGAAACAATGGCTGATGATTCATCTGGCATCATCATCAACAATCCTCAAGCCTGCCTTTTAACAAACCTTCCAATGAAAGGAATGGGGAACTTCCCAGACAGAACCGTGTATGTTTGGTGATGGATCTACAGAAGAGTAATCTAGGTTTAAGAGTGCTTGTAATCAAATGATTACATATGCTTTGCCTGAGGTCAGAGAGCAAGCTGGTTTAGCAGCTCATGGGACACTTGTTCCTGTGTTGTGCTCGCATGAGAAAAGCATACTAAATCATCCATTCGTGGAGATATATAAATGCCTTCTTATAACAGCTTTTTTTGCAATTTTAGTAATAAAACAAAATATTTGAGGTTGCAATTCTATTTGTGGAAACAGAACACAGTCATCACTGATGCTCTGACTTACATAGTTTGAAAAAGAAATGCAATTCCTTTTTCTTGTTTATGTTGGTAATGCAAAAGGTCACTGGTTTAATGTGAATAACCTTTAAAAGTTATTTCTTTGAGTAAACATTTGCTGGAAGATATCCTGTCTGAGTGGTATCATTTGCAAATGCCTGATATTGTGCTCCTTATAACAAATGTTTCTTTGGAAGCTCAAGACAAGATATAGAGTGGCCGTTCTATGGGTATGCATGCTAACACTGTGGCAGCCCAACTGCTATTGCAATATATGAAATAATATATAATGCAATATATGAAAAAAAAAAAGACCGAAGAATAGAGAAGATTGATGTTTGACTTCTTCAGTTGCTAGGAGTGGAAGGATAGTGATGACTGATGAAGACTAAAACACATTAATGAAGGAAGTTTGCACTGTTCATCAAATATGTGAGTTGACAGAGGTTAGACATCATGCTGACATTTTTGGGAGGGAAATGTATCTGGTGAGGAGAGCCTGCATAAGCAGCACCTAGGGAAGGTATCCACTCAAAAACAAAATTATGAATGTCTGTAACAGGAAATATATGTAATATTTATCTAAGGATCTCAAAGCCATGCAAAAAGAAAAAAAACCAACATTCTACTGTACCCTCTAGAATAACGATCATATAGAAAGAGGTCTAAACATTATGGGGGGGTGGAACAAAGAGAAGTGAATGAACAACAACAAGAAAAAAACTTCAGCGTGGGGCTACAAGGGAGTCTTAAAATGTTTATTTAACCAACTTATAGCCAAAAAAGCCTTATCCTTATTAGACTAGTGCATGTTGATAATTATCATAAGGAATACTGAAGTCCTTAAAGCTCAGCTGATTAATGGCATTTAAATATGTAACACTGTTTTGAATAGGGAGACTCATTTTTTCCTTTTTTCTTAGCATCTTCCCTTACACATCAGTAAACGAAATCATTTCTGAGTGTTTACTTATGTTTCCTTAAAAATCAAGAAGGTAAAAAAAGATATTTAGACACTATACATGCTGTACCTACTGGAGGTGGGAGAAAAATGTACATAAATATGCCTTTTCTTGGGATGCATCACCTCACATACCTTCCTGGAAAAGACAAAAGGGCAAAGAAAAAAACAGCCATGAGAAAAAAAAAAACACAAAAACATCCACAATAGAAGCCTGCGTTGCTGTGTCACTTTCCACGTCATACGAAAATACCTTTTCCAAAATTTGAAAGCATTTCTTAAGAGCAGTCAGAAGCACATTGTTTTGGGTTTTCTTTTCCTCTTTCCTTTTCAAAGCGAAGCAGCGTTCCACCCTTGCTGCTGTCTCTCTCTCTCTCTCTCTTTTTTTTTCACTGTTAAAAAAAAAAAAGTTTTGAGAATTTCACTTTTCTATTCACTGCGGTCCTGGCCAAAGTAAAGCCCTCTTTTACATTGACGTCAAGATCTTTGCTAAGATTAGGGTTTCATTTCTCTATTGCAGCAATTAGCCAGGGAATGTATAAAAGGCTTCAGGGAAGCAAGCTAGAACTCCAGAGGGGAAAGCACTTTGCACCATAGGCAGATAGCAAGAGAGGGCGAGAGGAGGAAGGCAGGAACGGAGAGAGGGAGGGGGGAGAGAGGGAAAGGGAGGGAGGAGGAAGAGAGGAAGGAACAGAAAGTTTGTATGTTCATAAGCCTTCTTTAACAAAAGTATTGTAGCACCTGGTAGCTCGCTTTATTGACACAGAAGCGGGAGGTCTGCTCGGTGCTTAAATAGCTGAGAAACAATGGGATAGAGCCAGAAAGTTAACAATTAACAATCTCAGCATAAATTTTGTATCTGCAGGGAACTGCAAGCACAGCTGCCTCTCTCTTCAGCAAAATCAGAAGGTCTCCTAGTTAAGGGAAGAATTTTTTATTAACATCTTAGTTTCTGAAAATCAAGCAGCTTTGAGCTGAATGAGTGTCACGCAGTCATGGTTTTATCCAGCCTGCTCATATTTAACCATCTCTGCTCGTTTTGAAGAGTGAGACGGAGAGAGGCTAATGAGGCTTTTAACATGCTTCTTACTTTACTTCTGTGAATGAGGGTACAGGGCAAAGAAGGGAGCTGAATTCATCCGGCAGAAGAGAAGCAGCAAGGAAGATGGGTCTGTTAAGTGTGGATTTGCTAATCACGCTTCAGATCTTGCCGGTCTTTTTCTCCAATTGCCTCTTCCTTGCGCTGTATGACTCTGTGATCCTCCTGAAGCACATGGTGCTGTTTCTGAGCCGCTCCAAGTCTGCGCGCGGTGAGTGGCGGAGGATGCTGACCTCGGAGGGGCTGCGCTGCGTCTGGAACAGCTTCCTCCTGGACGCCTACAAGCAGGTGGGTGCGGGACGGCACCGGCACGTTGGGGTGGGCAGCTGTGCTGAGCATCCCCGTTGCCTGCGAAGAGCGGAATAACGCCGTGTGCTGCACAGTCTCCTATTTGAAGATAAGTTTGGTGGGAGGTAAAAGCAGAAAGGAGAGGTGCTTGTAGTTTGAGGCTGAGAGATCGGAGAGCTGCTGGCTCTTCTCTGTCACTCACTGTACAGCCACACTATATCACTCAGCTGTGCCTCGCTTTCCCTGCCAATATGTTTATAGAGTACTTTGAGATCTTCACATAAGAGTAATTATACAAGGTTCTAAATGCTTTTTCAGTATCTGTTTTCTGTGTGAGCTCCTCAGTGATTATGTAGAGTGCATCTTGAGACAGAGCTCTAAATACACAAATGTTTTCTACCTAATGTAGAATTGTTGTAAATATAATGAAGGATGAAAATGAATCTTTGCCATTACACTACCGTTTTCTCTTACATAGATGTTAACTTTTAGATTGGAAGAAGAACTCAGGTAATAGTAAAACTAGGCATGGAGTGAAACAGTGAGCCTTTTTTCCTCCTGAAAGCAGTGAGGACGTGTCAGAGATTAAAAATGAACTTGACTGACTGAGGGACAGCTGCCTGGTGATTTAAGTTAATAAGGCTAATAGCAGTTATGCAACATGTATTTTTTTCCCCCTTAAAGTTTTGCACAAACATTACCCACTGGTACTGCCCAAGTCTCATGCAGTGGTTATATCTCCCCTTTATATATTGAGAAAGTGGACACAAAAAGATGAAATTTCTTAAACAGGCCACCCAGTTTGTAAGTAGAAGAGCTGGATTCAGAGCCCTGTGGCTTCCAAAACAGTACTTAGTCTGTTAATGTGTTGTCTTATTTAGACCATCTAATTTAACACACCTAGTGACATCATGAGGTCATAGGGGTCCTTTCCAAAGGGTAGCTCTGTATCTTTTGAAGTAATTATTTTTCCATTCTCTCACCCCCTTGACCCATTTCACATCCTCTCAGTATTTGCTCTTACCTAGAGAACTGAAGAGCTAGTGGTGCTGGTGATTGCTGGCTTTGTGATATAGAATACAAGCTGCTTAGTCTGAAACCAAAGCCACAGAGATGTTAATTTTCAGTATAAGTCAAATATAAATAACATTAGTCTTTGCCAAATGGGTCAACCTCTTATTGCCACACTAGGAATCAGCCAGCTGGCTATCCAAATAAGGTAATGCTGAACACTGAAGTTCACTATTCTCCTATCCCTTCTAATTTCTGGTTTTAGTCTCTTCACAAATATTAAGAAGCAAATGTTTCAGCTGCCTTGTTAAATGGATTGGTGAACACTATTGTTTCCATTTTAAAAATGAGGCATGACAGGACAGTTAATGCATGACTTGGTCAAGGCGCACAAGAAAGTCAGCAGCACAGCTCTGAATCAGCCGAATTTCTACGTAACTTTGACCTGTATATGGCCCAGGTTCTGCAGAAGGTATGAAGCTGTAGGGAGTCACATAGCAATGGAATATCTTCAGTCTCATTTTGCTTAAAGTCATACTTTTCTTAAAGTAGCACTTCACATTTTCCTCACTACTATTAGTATCAACCGCAGAAGTTATGGTTAGGATGACTCTGTGCTGCTTTTGGTGTTGGCAATTACATGCATACCTTGAATGAAGGTATCTTCCTTATCACCATTAAATGACCTAGATTTCTCAGGCCAATCAATCTTCAGGGTACCTAGAATGAATTCAGTGAAAAAAATCTGTATAGATGTAACCAGATTTTGTCACCTAATTCCAAAAATTGTAAACATTGCATTCGTGCCAGCTGTCCATAAGAGAGAACTAATTGACTAACAAATAATGGAAAGGTTCTTTTTTACCTTACAGAATTATGGGCCACAAGGCTAGAAAGCTATTGGAAAATGCTGATTGTCACAGAGAGGTTGATAATTATAGAGATCAAATTATAGAGATGACAAATAAATGGAGCAATATTATCTGAAGGAGGAGAATCATCTCTGCTCCAGAATTGGTAAAGGTGAAAAGATATAAAATCTACACTTTTTGACAAGTTCTGTGACATAAGAGTTTAGAGGCATGAAAAATAGTGACATGTATTTGATTGTCCTACAAAGCATCTTTTCCTTAAAATACCTTTTTCTAAGTCCTGAAAGAGACAATCCAGTATTCATATCTTTTTCACAATAGGAAATGAAAATATTATGGAATCAGAATACTAAATTGCAAAGCTAAATGCAGTCTATGTTATAACTTTGATTGCTTATTGCTCCTGTCCTCTGACTGTAGCCAGGTATTTGCAAAGTACTTAAGCAGGTGCTTAAACTCATTCCACTCAGGAATATTCATGAAATAATCACAGATTTTTTTTGCTAGATTAGCAGAACTGAAGATGGGTGAGGTAGACCAAAGCTTAGCAGAAGTCTGAATCAGAGCACTAACTAGACTTGGTTTGTGTCATTTACACAGAAATCTTCCTGAGCACTTTTCACAGGGTATTGCATAAAAGCACTTCATGTTCTATTTGTATTTACAGGAAAAATTACTGAAAGACATTCCAGAAAAAATCAGTGGGTAAATACTGGATTCTAGATTAACAGTGAATTTATTCTATGAAAGGAGCTCTGACTTGAGCGCATGCAGAACCAAGTGATTTTGTTTAGCCAAGTGTGCAGGAGTTTAATTGTGAATAACTAAAGTAGAGTGTATTTGAAAACAAGGTACTGATTCAATTTCTCCTGTAGAAAAACTTTTTAATATCTTACCCAGATTTGAACTTCCTTTTGTTCTGTTTTATTTGTTGTTACTAAGTATGGCTACACATGATTTTTTGGTTAAGGTACTTATTTAAGAGTCAAGATTACTTAGCAACAGCTGAAAATTTTAATATCCTCAGTGGACAAGCAATGCACGGTTTGATGTTTTGTGTCTAGAGTGTTCTCTTTCAATGACATATTTTATTTATTTTCCCTACTTTTAACTGTGTAACTGGAATAAAAATGACTGGTCTTATTTATCTTTGTTTTCTCATGTGAATTTTATCAAAGATTAATATATCTCTTTTTTATTCCTTAGCCCTGAAGTTCAGTATCTGTCGCAGTCACACATCGCATCATCTTTGTTATTTCCTACTATCCTTTCCCAAGAGGCAGGCTTGATTTACATTATAACAGGAGTATCGTTAGGATTAGATTAATTGTCATAAGAGAGATAAATAGAGCTAGTAGACTAATTACATTAATGTTATATAACTGGAAGGGTACTATTATTTTATTTAGATATTAGTTTTCCAATTTACAGCTGTGTCTTGTTTATCTACAAAAAACAAGATTATTGACTCCTTAAGAGAAAATCTTGCATGCATCTGTGTACAGGTATTTCCACATTGGTACATTTTTCCGTGTGTACAGATATATATATATCTGCACATGAGCATCTGTCTCTATGTATGTACATAGATATGTGTACAAGTGCAAAGCATGGACATAAATAATTTGCTCTTACAGAAGGCTGTCCACTTCCATTTCTCCATATATGGGTACACACGTGTATACACCTGTACACACATGTAAATATGAGTGCATGCACACCCACTGCTAACAGATCAAAAACAGATTTTGCAGATACCCTCTACATGAATTGTATGGTTTCATCTGTACAAATGCAGTGAAGCATCTGTTCTAGCTTACAGCACATATATTGTGTTACGTATCTTACAAATTTCCAGAGGAAAACCTAGAGACATTTTGAAAAAATATTGTATTTACTTTTAATAGCTTTTTAGTTTGTTTGTTTTTCACTTAGTACATTCTATGCTTCATTTAATACTGGTATGAATCCTATTTCTAGGATTCTAAAGGTGAGATATTGTTATCTGAGCTGCTTTTAAAATGAGTGCAGTAGTGTCCATAGTGTAGCCTTGCTCTGGGAGGTGTTCCAGTATCAGATGCAAGATTTATATTTTGGCAATACGGTTTCTTTTTCTGGTTCCCAACACAGACCTGTAAGGCTAACCTAGAGGAAATCCTTCCTCTTCTGCACCTTAGTGTGTTTTTTTTGAAGAAAGGCCTTCTGCCAGGCCTACTTTATCAGTGGCATCTTCCTGATGTAGCCAAATGCTTGGCAATGTTATATCTCCTGTAGGGGGATGATAACAGATGTGTCTATGTAGATTTACAACTCTTCATTACCTTTAGAAACGGTGGGCAGTGAGTGGTGGCATTGCAGGCCCAGCAGGGAAGGAAGTTCTGGCTGAAGGTCCCAGCCTCAGAGCACAGGCTTACTTCTGCTTTAGGCTCACCAAGATCTTCCCAAATTCAGGAGGGCACAGTTAAATTACTTTTGCCTACTTCTGCCTTCCTAATGGGTGCATTTATTGTTTAAAAAAAATAAAAAAATAAAAAGGTATGTAAAAGAGGACAGAATAGAAAAGTCAACTTTTGAGATGTTAAGTGCATGCTATGCAACATTATTGCAAGGCAGGATGTGGAGGTAACAGAAACACATTATCTGTTCTCTCCATGTTCAGTATCTCTCTGCATTTTGGTGATCTTTTTTAATTGAAGAAAGGCATAACTTATGTTTTAAGGTAAGGAAGTGTCTTTCTCTGCAGTTGACAGTCATAAAACCAAATTGTGAAATAAATGCTCTCCTAAAGGGTGAGTGTTGCGTAGTTTCACAGTTTAGGGCTAGACATTGTGTGGTATTAAAAGCTTTTATTGGCTTTACGATTTTCAGAGTTAGCAGAATTGTTTTCATTGACATTTTCAAATAAAAACAATCATGAAAGAAATGAAAAACAAAACCACAATTAAAATCTTTCCTGCAGTGTTTGGAATATAAATTCTACAGGATTTTGGTTTGTCATTGTCATTATTATTTTTTTTTATTAGTATATAATCATGTTTATTATAAGAGAGTGTAGGGATCAACCTAGTTCAGGGACTCATTGTGCTAGATGATGTTCTAAACAAGAGCAGCAGAGTGTTTGTCCCAAGGAGCTTGCAGTTTAAATATTCAAGGCAGACGAGGGGTAGAAGAAATACGGTGACACTTGCTCTGCATGGAGTCTTGTTCTACCCACTTTATTTTGTGCATCTACCTTAATTTTCCAAATCTGTGCAGTCTTCTGCTTTCACTTGATGTAGGAAAAATCTTCTCTTGAACTGATTGAAAAGACTGCTTACTTTTTTGTGAAACTCTTGGAAGCACCAGTTTGACTATAACATCTATATGAAAATTAGCTAGTGTGCATCATCCAGAAAAAATCACACCTGGTCCTTGCAACTCAGCTCTGCCTTGGCAGCAGAATTACTACTGTGAGTTCACACAGTGCTGAAACTGAGGAAAAAGGATTAATAGTCCTTTAAAGTAGTGCCAAATGTCCCCTGTATGTCTGCTATCTAGTCAGTGCTGACTAACCAGCCTGTCAGCGCAGGCCTCTGGCATTTGTAGGTAGGGCCAGTAAGGGCAGCCTGTGGCCACAGATGGACACAATGTTATAGGCCATGCTCCCATCTTTAGTGGATTATAAACTCTAGGGAGGGTTGCTTTAGGCTCTCTGATCATAGGAACTAGAATTTTCCTTTTCTTTACAAGAATGTAAGGCAAAAAGCTCCTTTATGCTTTCCCTTTGCCATGCATACTCATTTCTGGGACTGGCAGTTTTTAAATAAAGAGGGCAAAGTTTGTCTATTTATTTTTATCTGGACTGTGACCTTTTAATTTGTCTCCCACTTCAGTCCTTCAGCTTCACACACGTGATCCTAAATAAAGACTCTGGAAGAACTCTAGTAAATTTCAACCTCTGCTCCCCAGTTCAGGTGCTCAAGTTTCCTAAAGCAGACTGTCACCTTCCCATGATAAATGAAGACTGACCATTCCAGTACACTACTCTAAACAAGAACCTCTTGTAAATTTTATCCACTGTAAAAATCTGAGACATGTAAGAAGAGAAAACAAAAATAATAATATGTATACTTCTACAGCCAGAGACTGAATATGATTTGGATGAAGCACTGAAAAATGTCAGGCTATTTGGAGGTTATGCTTAGCTGAATGGAATCGTATCAAAGGGAAGCATGGAATATGGAAAAGAGCAAAAAGCTCCAGGGATTCAGTTCATAACCAACTGCTGGACTCCAGTCCCAAGCACAGCATGTCTGTATTTAAATGGCTAATATCACAGACTGCTAATTGTCTGGCAGCACCTATTTTCTTTAGGGGTTTGACACAGCCTAGTGGGTCTGCCAAACTGTTTGAAAATCCCTCATGCAGGGAATGAAAGCCATATTCCAGTGCACAGAATCCCAAGAGAATTATGCTAAAACTGATAAAAGCAAAACAAAAAAAAAGAAAAGGTAAATGAGGAGGTGATGTTCTGTCCATGGGGCTTTCCTTGTTTTTGTGGCGCTTGAACAACAAAGTCAGCAGCGTGCTCTATTTCTAGCCTGTGGTTTATGAATAGAACTTTCTTTCTTGCACCTAGGTCTCCTTCATGTTTCAGTCTGCGTGTTAAACATCAACAGTTTTGCTCCCTTTTACCCCCTCTGCGTTCGGAGGAGGAGATGCAGTACCAAGGCTCTCAAGCAAACACAAAATTCATCCTAACAATGGGAGTCACTTCTTTAGGGGCAGGCTGGCTTGCGTGTGTGCTTGGCTTACCTCACGAGTTTTACAGGGACAGGTGGCTTTGGTTTCCACCTCTGTCTGCTGTCCAGGATGCTCCAGCTCAATGCTTGAATCATCACACACATAAGTACGTGATTAGAGAAATGCCGGATTGCGTGTGAGGGATATTCTGCTAGTTTGTTTCTCAGAATATATATTTTGCCTGCCTTTGTGTAAGATTTCAAAAGCGGTTTGGCTGAATACATGGCTTTTTTGTTTGTTTTCTCATTGTGTTGATTTTTTTTTTTTTTTTGCAAGAGCTATTTTTTCTTTCAATAAATAACAACAAAGAAGACAGCCAAGCCCACAATGCAGATGATCAGCAAGGATGATATTGTCATCCTGTGTCAATCGGTTCCCGAGCCTGTCGAAATAAAGAGTCCCTTTGGGAACGTCAGCGCTTCATCAAGACCAATTAGTGGAGATACCGCTGCTTGTGTTTGAGCATTAACGACTGGGCAGGGCTGTTTTTTGGAGTGCCTGACACTGGCATGGAACAAGGCACCGACCTAATTACTCCTCTACAAGAGCAGAAAATGCCTTGTGAATACCCTCTTGGCAAGGATGTCTCATTAAGGGGAAAAAAACAAAACAAAACAAAAAAAAACCCCAAAACAACAAAAGCACTCCTAGAAACAAAAATTAACACGATAGGTAACCTACGGCCATGAGACTCGCTTTGTGGCTGTGGGAAATGAAGAGAAACTGCTGTAAGGTGGCAGATGACACATCTGTACCTTATTTCCTATATCCACCTATTTTGGGGTCAGTAAGAAATATGGTAGGCGTAACACAAACATGCATCATTGGATAATATTGAAATGAATTGCAGTTAGTGGAATCACTGTTAAATAGTAGTTGAAGGGCATTCATACATTGGCGTTCAATGGTAGTTGTTTTGTTAGTCTGTTCTTCCATGGTTTGCAAACTTGCCTAGGAAAGGAAGCGTTTGGTACGCCTGAGCAAAGAGCTGGTAATGAGAAGCTTACAATATTTAACCTCTCTTTCTGCATAAATATGATTAAGGACAAGACTGTGGTTTCTCAGTTAAAGATTTTAGTGTTGGTTAGAGTATTTTTGGTAATAATAGTGTTGTTAAAATAGTAACTGAAGAGTCAGAGAAACAGTTTGCTCAAAAGTTTCTTGTCTATTGAGCAACACTTTTCACTGCTCAGTTCTACTTGCTTCTGTCCTTTTTACCTTTATTTTCTTCTCCTTTGAAATGTGCTGGCATATAACAGGAATTCAAAGTGTGTTGCTCAGTTGTGATTTATGAGTCAAATCACATGTAATTACTTCTTTTCCTTGACTGATTGAGCACATGCTTTTAAATACTGAGGTCCCATTCAGTGAGTGGGTGCAGCAGCACAGATATTCACATGTCATACTTTGCCCAAAAGATGGATTTCGGGCAATTTAGTTCTGGAAAGACAATTTATTGGTAGTGAAAGAATGGTTAATCTTTCTAGGTAAGGGGAATCTAGAGTTTGTGGAGATGTTATGTTTTTTTGGAAATTGTCAGCTTAAACTGTGGAGTTGCCTAGCTGGTTTGTGGATGAATGCAACCCTTAGAGTGATAGATCACTTACTGATGATCTTGTCCTTTGCATTTTTTGCTTATAGCTGATCTTTACCATATAGACTTCTACTTGGTCAATCTTACTGCATATAATGGTAGAGAGAAATGAAGTGTTCAACAGCTCTGCAGAAGAGTATTTACCACCTGTAACAAATTAAGTGTAGCTCCTCTTACATGCTGCAATTGAGCCTCTTGTAACATAGACAAACAACTACAGCCTGAGTATCTCAACCTGCCTTTCTCCATAATTTCTTCTATTGAGAAGAATTGAGATACAGCCTTTTTCCTTCCTCAAGTTCAATGGAGAACCCACTCGCACAACAGATCTTAAACTCATTTACTTCAAAATTTGCTTGTTTCCAAAGGCAAATTAGCACAAGACTTTTCTTTTTTTAACTGTTATCAGTTCTTTAGCAGATGGTGCATGCTGCACATACAAGGTTCACAGGGGCCATGGAGGGCTGTGCTTCCCTGGGGCAAGCATTTACTTCCCTTGGCTGCAGAGCAACTGCACATCTGCTTCCAGGGGTATCATCACTACATGCTTGTCCTGGAGGGATTCAAGGGTCTTGAGTACTTTTATTTCCATTTTCTTGCTGAACTTTGAGTACATGGCATCATATCTGTATCTCCATTTGCTCCATAGAAAATAGTTGAAATGTTCGTATCCTGCACCAACAACATACTGTGGGTCCTTCTCATGCAACTATAAAGTCTGACATCATTAAAAGGAGAGTCTTAAAAAATCTGATTTGGTTAGAATCTGATTCTGTGGTTATTCTGATGAAATAATGTGGAGTCATAAATAACTGTAGATTTGCCCAGGTTAGTCAGGATTCTCAGAGGGAAATGCAGGATCCAGTATCTACAAGGTACTTACTTCCATATCTGTATGGAGCAGCAAATACATCTGTTAACTCAGCTTCTTAGTGTTTCTGACTCATCAGAATGCCCTACAGTGTAACACAGATTAAAAATGTGGTCCAAATCAGTAATTTATTCACTTTTTATACAGTTCTCAGTTAACTTCTATTGATTTCATTTGGAGTGTAGCTTCAGAAGGAAGTGAATAAAGTATGAAGAACTTCAGAATTTGGCCTGTATGTGTTCTTCAAAACAACACTCCTAAACATAATAAATAAACAGGAGGAAAAGAGAAAAACAAAAATAACAAAGGATAATTGCATAGTCATACTTGAGTGTGATGTTAAAGGCAGATGCATAAGAATTGCTGTGGTAGAACTCATTAAAATTAATTGTCTTACATAGTAAGATTTTGTGATTCTACAGCAGCTATCAGCTAAGGATCTGGGAGCCCTCTGCAGGCACCACCTTATTCTGGCAGTCCCAACTTAGAGATGATATTCTGTCTTCTTTCTGTAGGAAGGGAGTCTCAGACAAATGTCTACTGGATTTCAAAACTGCCTGTTGGATCTGAATTACTTCTGGGGCTAGGTCTGAGGCAGCTAACTTTTACTTCATCCTTCTTGTGCTGCCATAAAACTTTCTCCTTTTCTTGCTGTTTTCATCCAGTCTTCTAGAGAACCACTGCAATAGAAGGAAATGAATCACTTGATCGCTAATTGATTGATTTGAAGAGCATTGTCATCAATGGTCCACTGTCAAAACAGAATGATGTGTTCAGTGTGTGTCTGCAGAGATCTCTCTTGTGTTTGTTACTCTGAGTATTTTCATTCCTGGATTGCAAGAAGGAAGAGAACATTTATATATAAAATCTTCAAACTTCTCAAAGTTGAGAGGCACTATATGTATTATGAAGATCAGAAATTCAATGCAGAATGATTTTGAAGAATTGGAAAAGTGGTCTGGAAATACAGGATGCTCCTCAATGCAGATGAGTGCAAAGCCCTAGATTCAGGCTTGTACACAAATTCATGATGAGAAAAACCTAGAAAGGTGAAAAAAGAAACCTAGGCCTTACAACAGCTCATTAGCTAACTCCTAGTAAATAGTTTACTGTTTTTCCAAAGCAATTATGATGGAAAAAGCAAATATCTGGAATGCATAAACAGGTGTAACTTTTGGAACTAATGAAGTAATTGTCACAGAAAAAAGTTAGAAGAGACAGAAGTTAGTTTACCTGAAAGCAAGTTAGAGTCTGCAAACAGGAAAGAGTTGACAGGGCTGTGTGTATGGTAGACAGGACAAAACAAGTCCTGGAAACAGTTTTCAAACAATAATGCAGCGGTATGCATGTCAGAAATGCCATGTTTTCCTTTACTGTGAGTAGGGATGGACTAGATGAACTTTTTGATGCTGATGCTTCTAGAGATTTGAAAAATCTTGAAATCCCATGCTACTGTCCATGTGGGCAATTGTGGTACTATTTGAATATGTAATTATTGATTTGAACACAATAACCATAAAAGATACCGAGTAAGAGGTCATGCTAACTTTCTACAATATTCTTGGTTTTGTTCTCAGGTCAAACTTGGAGGAGAAGCTCCAAACTCCAGTGTAATCCACATAGCCAAGGGCAATGATGGCAACAGTACCAGCTGGAAGAATGTTGGTGGCAAGTGTGGAACCAAGTGCCACCTTCTGGATTTTGCCAACTCTGAGCGACCACTGGTGGTTAATTTTGGCTCAGCTACCTGACCACCGTTCACAAGCCAGCTGTCTGCCTTCAGCAAGCTGGTGGAAGAGTTCTCTGGTGTGGCTGACTTTCTGTTGGTCTACATTGATGAGGCTCACCCATCAGATGGCTGGGCTGCTCCTGGTATCTCCCCCTCTTCCTTTGAAGTTAAGAAGCACAGGAATCAGGAAGATCGATGTGCAGCTGCTCACCAGCTCCTGGAACGCTTCTCCTTACCACCTCAGTGCCAAGTGGTGGCTGACTGCATGGACAACAATGCCAATGTGGCCTATGGGGTTTCATTTGAGCGAGTATGCATTGTGCAGAGACAAAAAATCGCCTACCTGGGAGGCAAAGGCCCCTTTTTCTACAATCTTCAGGAGGTTCGTCTTTGGTTGGAACAAAACTTTAGCAAAAGATGAAATCCATTCTCTACAGAAGATATGTCAACAGATAGGTCCCTTTAAGGTGATGTAAAAGGGAATTGAGAAAAACATATGCTGGCTTGCATAAGGGCTTTCAGATGATTGCAGGAGGGCACAATTGATAACAAGGTCAAACTATGAAAAGAAAATGAAGAACCAACTCAAATAAACATTATTGTAAGAAAAGAATCCCACTCCTGCACTCCCTATGGGACAGAAAAGGTGAAAGGTCTCTGGAGAAAAGGTACTGCTGTTGTGCAGGAAGAGAGATGAGGTAAGACTGTCTCCTGGAGGAACCCATCTCATGAAATTTCAATGCTGCGGTGAGCTGGAAGTCTCACTGCCCGGAAGACAATCCATGGAAAGGCAATACTGTGCATTTCATCAGTAGCACTTCTTTACTTTCCTGAGGCCAATGCAAGCAATTTTGAAGGAGCCAGAGTCTTGCAATGTCTTTGCATAGAAATGTAGTCAAGTGTGGCATTCCTCCTTTGTTGGCGAAGATTTTCTTGTTTAGAGACTACAGGAACCATCATGCAATGCATTGTGCATGCATAGGACTACTCAGATCAAGATGAAATATTGTATGCTGGTATTTGTACTCTCTATGGACATCTCTGCTCAGCACATTAACGATATTATATATATATTTGCATCCAATAGGTAGGCCTATGCCTTCTGAGAAAGATATGAAAATCTTTGAAGTTGTACCAAAAAGGGAAAGGTGATCAAATAAGCCAGTCATGATCCACTTTGAAAGCTAAAAACTTGGACTATTTGTAACAACACAGCAAGAATCAGAGACAAAACTCAGCTGATGCCAACTCCTGGTTCTCAGAGCTGGCAGCACCATGCATTTATCAATATTCTCTTGTTCTCTTCTCTCCTTCTATTCCCCTTTGAACTTTTTCTGTCTAGAACTAAATTTCAAGGTTGCTTTATTTTTAGATTTTTTTTTTAAAATAACTTCTCTCTCTGTTTTACTTTGTTTGTTTGTTTGTTTGTTTTATTTTTATTTGACATTATGAACATACAGATGCATTTTGAGGATGGGGGATCTTATATACAACATACTTTACCTCATTGAAATTGAAAACTATTCTGTCCCTTAACCTGTTAAATGTAGTCATGCTAATTTTTGCTGTCTTAGATACTTAACAACTAGTTTGTAGCTAGACAAGTGTAGGTGAAACTTAAGTAGTTTGCAGCCTCAAAATTTATGAACTGCAGTTCTGCTCTTGGATAAGACAGTAGTCTGTGTTTCACACATGCTATCAAGAGCTTTCTCAGAAAGACACAGACAAAACAGTGTGAATAAACATAAGTGTGAAAGATGGCAGAAATTTCCTAGCAATGGGTTTGAGGAATATTTTTAATTATGTTTTAAGAGATGATGTTAAAATAAATAATTTAGAGTGGACATTAAATTTAGATATATTAAAAACTAAAATGTTTTAATAAAGCCTGATAAAAGTGCATGTTTACAATGAACAAACCTGTAAGAGCTTAGACATGAAAGCTCATAGGAGGAGACAGTCTATCAAGTATTTTCTCTGACAGAAATACAAAACAAATAAACAGGGTAAACTGGCAAAAATCAAATTATTTCCTTTAATTTCTCATCCTGTCAACTATCATAAGATGATATATTAGTACTAACACATGGAATGACAAAAAAATGTATACATATTTTAATTGTTAGAATGTCCCTTTAATGTTGTGTATTCCTTTTTGCTTGGCTTTCAGTCAAGTTAGTCTTTGGAAATGTATTTTCAAGTGCAGACCAAAAATAATGACAGTAATGTTTGTGATTTCTACCATATCCTGGTTCAAACTTCCCTTTCTTAAATTTTATTCTGGAAAAGACAAACGTGCTTATATAATCTGGCAAAATGTATCAGAAGAAGTGTATATAGAATGCTCTTCAGGCCTTCTGGTGAACCTCACTTCTCATTTATGCATATATTTATGTATGCACATAAATGTACATTGTATGTTTGTATGTATGCATACATATGTATACAAGTGGTATAAGTGGTGTCTAAGGCCAATAATAATCATCATTCTGTCCTTCCATTCATTAATGTTACTGTAACTCATTGCTCAGTGCGAAAGATTCCTTATACCTAAATGTAGTATATCACTGAATTTTTAAGATCTAATATTATAAAAGTAGTGACATAGCCAAACTCCTTGGTTTATTTAATCCTGTGTCCTGCCTCTGACTGTATCAGATGCTTCAGGGGAAGGGGCAGTAATTTCTTCTGGAATTTTCATTATTTTCAGATGTAATTGGTTTTGTCATATCTAATATAATCACTGATGTCTCCTTATCTCTATGAGAGGCTGATCCAGAATTTTGAGACCTAGATATTTCTTGAAGTAGAGAATTCTAAAATCAAACCCCATTTTAATATTTGAAATAGCTGCTCAGGTGTCATTCTCATTTCCTGCTCTTGTATGTTAAAATTGTATAAAAAACAATGATCCCAATTTATCTTTTGTATGTCAGTTCTTACTTTTTCTATATAGAAATTTACATATTGGTTTACGTTTGGATTATTTTTTCTTAAGCCAAACAGTAAGTCACACTCATATAAGTTTGTATTCTTTGCCTTTTTCTGAATCTCTTCTGTTTTGTGCTACACTGTTCTTTTACTCAGGAGAGGAGTAGAGCTGTGAACATTAGTCCAAGTGAAAGCATGCACTGCTGTACCAAGCACAGCATCTTTTCCTTATTATATTCTCAGACATCTGAAACTTCATAAATCTCCATATCCTTTGTAAAACTCAAAGTAGCTAGTCTTTTATTTCTGTTTTCTCTTCCCCGTTATATAGATGAAATCTCAACTGTTTATCTGGGAAATGCTAGCCAAATGGTTAGCACAGCTGTTAAAACATACCTTTAGCTTGGAGGAGGGAGTCTGACTTAGTTATTCAATTAGGTAATACCTCTTTGTATACCTAAAGTTCCATTTAATTTTCAAGTTCGTTTTCTTATTCCCTTTGAATTTCTATTATTTTGCCTTAGTGTAATATCTTGTTATTCATAGATGCCTGTTCATCAGACAGTATAAAGGAATTATAAAATTGGCTGCTTTAAATGGGAAATCCACAAGGATTTTCCACAAGAAAAAAATACACAATAACTTAATTTCTTTCTTGGCAACGTCAATGCTTTACTCTGCCCAAAACTTAAAGATGGTTCAGCCTCAATGAATATTAAGACAGAACTGCATTTTGTAAATACTTTAATTTCCCCAGAAAAATTGCCGTCAGTAAGCAAGGGAAATATTTCAAAAAGAAATAGGCTTAGAGCAAAAAACTTGTTCTGTAAGTGTACGATGAACACACGAGGTCTTCAATTTTTTTCTTGACAAGATTGTAAGATCTTATAGGAAAGGTTTGAAATTAAGCTTTATACATTTTCTATGGTTGATGAAACAAGATGAGTTAAACCAGATACGTGAAATTATCAGGTACCTGTGGGTTATACTGTGTCCAAGCAGAAAGTCTGCTATCTTGTTAGCACCCTGTTTTATCATTAGTCTTGTCTACAGTGAGGTTGGATTAGCTTTTCTCTCTTACTCTCACTGTTTGAGGGCGCTAAGCCAAATTACCCAAGGTGCTGCAGCATGACATAATTATTGAGCAATAGCTTGCCAAATAGGTGCCTGAAAGTATTCTGGAAAGCTAGTGTATGTAATAGAGGCTCTAATACTGTGCCTCAGCATTAGTATGGGAAGCTTCCAGTACTTTTTCTTTTTGAGCAAGGTAAATAACCATTCTGGACTATTGTTCTATGTTGTTCTGTGCTTAGTATCATTATTTAGCACTGTATAAAATGAATGTAAAACATTTTGTACAGAAAACAATAGCATTTTGCTGTTGCTTGCGTAGACAATGACAAATTTATGGCAGCAGGAAAGCATGTCCTGTCCTTTAAAGAGAAGGAAAAATATTCCAAAACGTGTTGGTGAACTTGTCTGAACACTTATAAAATACAGCCATTTTTATGAAGGTGATCTTGGTGGCAAAACCCATAAAGCTTCTTGGAAAGGTATCGGTGATTCATTCAGGGGTGTGTGAGGATGGAGATTATGTTTCTGTATGAGTGGAAGTGGCTTTTCTGTGATGTGGAGTGTAGGCTTGATGGTTTTTAAGACTTTCATTCAGTACTATAACCAAAGCAATAAGAGGTATCAGGTAGGGAATACTGGCCAGTTTTGTTCAATCTACACCGTGTCAGTGCTGGATCCATGTTCAGTTACCTATGGACCCAATGCAGAGGCTTCCAAGAAGGGAGACTGGGGTGAAATCTGAATGCTTGTGTGTTTATGAAGAGCACTGACAAAAGAGTAATTGACTCAGTTGGTGTTCAGATACTGTCACACTGGCTTTCCTGTGAGCACCTTTGTGTCTCTGTGTTTGAAAGCGAGGGGAGCCTCTTTAAGGGCCGTTAACAAAATTGCTGGGGTGTAGATGCTTGTGTGTACTTATTATGTGTCATTGTTTAAGTGTCAAAAATACACTTTATAGGAGAACCAGCAAAATATTGTTACAATATGGTGCTCCATGAAATATACTTTCTTGATTTCTTTTATTTTTTTCTCGTATTATAATAAACTATAAAAAAAATTATCTCTTTTACGTCTTTTTATTCTAATGTTGGTTATTAATGTGCAGTGGAATTGACATTAGATCAGGAAAACTTAAAATATATTTACTAAAATAGCGTACATCACCCTGATTTGGTTGTAAGCAATATGAGCATATCTGTTCATATAAATGCTGAGACTTACATTTTCCTTATGAAATATTTGATTGCTACTTCTAAAAAATATAAAGGAGAGAAACTGAGATACTAGTACAGCACTTGAGTCTGTGTGGAATTACAGTATTTTAAAAAGATGTATGTGCTTGAAGGAAACATACCAATCCTCACATAGCACACAGACTTGGTCAGATTTCCTGTGAATGCGGCTGTTAACAGAGGCTTTCACTTCAATGAACATGAAAAAAAAAAAAAAAATGAATTGCACACTTGTGTGAAAAATAAAATTAAAATCATTGTCACAGATAAGAAAAATGTAAATAGAAGAAAGTCCTGCAGCTTCTGAAACAGACTCACTTTGTGATTTAAGCTTTATTTTAGAATTTTTCTCCCCTGTCACCTTTGTTACAGTAAGCTTTAAAGTACCCTGTATCTGAAAACTACTTGTGAATATAGGTAAGAAATATAAAAGGAAATCACCAACAGGAAAGACACGGAAAATGTTACATTCTTGGTGTTCTGGACGTGCCTTTAGAAAAACAAAACAAAAACTCTCTTTACATTATCCAGTTCAGATTGCTAAAATAATCCTCAAAAGTACTGAAAGAAGACTTAAGTGATGTGAATATTCCTGTAATCTGGCTGACGTGACTTTTATATCAATTGTTCCTTTATATCAATTTTTGCTCTTCTGGAAACTGCTTATATGAGTGAGCATCCTGTTGAAATCCTTAAGGCCTCACTATGTCACTTGACTAGGAAAGGAATGACCATTCTAGAACATATAAAACAAGTATCAATACCTTAAAGATTCGAGCTCCTGGTAAGATGCTGCTTATTACATAAAATTAAAGAACAGGTAGCAAGAAGGAAAAAATAAATAAATCAAAAAACTCTCTTTTTTGAATCAGTATTTACCACATTTTCATATATATAGCATTTACATTGACTTTAAAAAAGCAGTTGTGATTTGGTGATTGGTTAGGTGTGCAGGAAATAGGAGGGCAAGTTTTCTCCAAGCATTATCTTCTTTAGGAATTAGTCAGCCTTTGATGTCCTTTAGCCCAGTTCCTTTCCCCTTATATCCTTCCTACACCTGGTTTCCTATCTTTTACTCATCGCAGACTGAAATACTCTTGGTGATGATTTTCCCATGACAGTCTTCGGACTTGTGGAGTTTATTTAAGGTGGCAGTTTACCCAAGAGCTCCATTTCAAGCGTGAATACTTTTAAAAAGCTGTCATTTGTCAGGAGTTCATGTTAGATATGAAGCACTTTGTTCTGTTTACCCTGATATCTTCAGTGTCACTGATTATCTGCACACAGGTTTGCCCTCACAGATGGTTTTCCATGTGCCAGCCTTCAGTGCTAAGCACTGGACTTCTGGGCAGACAGTAACAGGATGAACAAGTAGTTCACTTCCTGCAAACTGCAAGGCAGGAAACATTCAGATTTTAATCTCAACCCTGGCTACCAGAGTTCATCACTCTCCAAGTCTGTCAGCAGTTACTAAAAACTCATAAAGCTGATGCTCTAGTCTTGCACAGGGCGAAGGACTGAGTGCTGGGAGTGCCATATGCTAGACCTGGCCAGTATCTTTTGAGGCCAATCTTTCTGAGGTTTACTCACAGACTCACAGGAAATTAGATCAATCCCTCCAAACCAGAAATTGGTGGACTGTGCTTGTAAATGAAAAGCACTTGCTTGATGAGAAGAGAAAGTCTTGTAGATTTCTCTCAGTATGGAAGAAACGGTAAATTCTTACCAGATGCAGATGTTCTCTGCAGTGATCCTTAAAGATATTTACAGATGAGCTGCATGGCACTGTGTGGGGTTCAACGTTTCATAACACTAAAACTGTCCTCAGAATTTCACCTAAATACTGAACACATCTGATGGAAAATAGCACCACTTTGCCATGAGTGCTTCCAGAACATCTGAAAGTACTTGAAAAGTCAGAAGTACATCTCTATCATAGAAAACAGATGGGCTGGATGTAAACTTCATAACTGTTCTTTCAGGATATTTGTCTTGCCTGTCACCAACATCTGTATACCTTACTTCTCTGTTGTACAATACCATGGCAAATTGTTCAGCATCACACCTAGTTCCTCTTGGGCAGACTGCAGTGACCCCTTAATTCATTCTGCATGACACTGTTGCTGAGCAGTTTGGAAGATCAGTCATCCTGGTTATTATTGTGAGACAGTAGTTCAGCATTTTTTTCAGCTGTGGAAGTATCACGGTAGGTGAGACAGGGAAATTCATCAGGTCATTTCTGTTCCAATGGGACTAACTGTTGTAAGAGCTTTCCCTTATGTGTTTAGGTGGCTCTGGGGAGACCTCATTGTGGCCTTCCAGTATTTCAAAGGAGCTTATAAACAGGAGGGAGACAGACCTATTACATGCTGATACTTATTGGACAAGGGGAATAGTTTTAAACTAACAGAGGAGAGATCAAATTAGATGCTAGGAGGAGATTCATTACTCACAGTGTGGTAAGGCAGGCACTGGCACAGACTGCTCAGGAGAGTATGTGGATGCCCCATCCCCAGAAGGGTTCAAGGCTAGGATAGATGGGGTTCAGGGCAGGCTGATCTGCCTTGCCCATGGCAGGGGGTGAGAATTGGATGGACTTTAATGTCCCTTCCAACTCAAGCATTTCTCAGATTCTATGATTTTATGATATTTATGACAGACTTCACGAGGCCTCAATTTCCATTTACTTGTGCCTTTTATGGGACTTTGAGTATCTGAAATGAAATTTTACTGGGCACAAATAATTTTCTTCAGGTTTCAGAAACTCTGTAACTGTGACAAAGCCAGAAAGTGCTCTTGGTGGTTTATGACAGCTATTTAAACTTGTTTTGTGAGTTATAAAAGAAAGCAGACAAACAGTCATTGCAAACTCAGTATCATAGTAGATGTCAATACGAGACAAAGGGCAGATTTTAAGGGCAAAGTCAGTCCTTCATGACTCCATAAAGCCTTCCCTACTATCTTTCCTCTTGTTCTTGAAGTAGATCACCACCCCTTGAGAAGAGGCATTCTTCAGTGGCCCACTGATGCCGTGAGGTCATTTTCCTTTAAAGGACAGAATTTTGCTAGAACTGACCAGAGCAATAACAGAAAAACAAATGGACCATGAGAACTAGGTATGTTTCCATTCCCAAACTGTCTGCGGAGGAGTATGATTTTCCTGCTGCATTTTTGCTGTTTTAATCAAATTCGTGTTTTCTCCTGCTACAGAAGCAAATGGGCTGCTTCAGTGATTTAAACATTTACTGTGCCAGAGCACAGAGCCTGGGCCACTTAAATCATTTTACCTTTCCCTTTCCCTTTCCCTTCCCCTTCCCCTTCCCCTTCCCCTTTCCCTACTCTTTTCCACTTCCTATTTGTTTGAGGCCAGGTAAATTGATACTGTAAGTAATATCTGAGATAACTGCAGCCTGGATCATTACCCAGAATGCCATCTGCCAAGTTTCCTTCTATTAAAACATCATTAGATTGTGTCTGATGTTCATCTGTGGGCAGCAGATAAATCAGATCACTTAACAGATGAGTAGAAACCCAAATAACTATTTCTTAATTGTCTATTACCATACATTGTAATTTATGATATATTTAATCACTGGTAAGATTTTAATTAAGTGTCTTAAATCTGTTTGCTTTGCCAATTGAAGAAAAAAAATAGACTACATCACTTGATAGTGCTTTGAGTTTTCTATAGACTTATTTTTATGTAGGCATACAATAAAGAATGCAGTTTTAAAATGCATGCATGGTATAGTAAATACATGTTATATTATATACATGGATGAGTGCCCTAGGCAGCCTGATGTGAGTGGCAATGCTGCTTACAGCGGGGGTGTTGGAGCTCAATGATGTTTAAGATCCCTTCCAACCTCAGCCATTCTGTGATTAACATGTAGTGTGTATATATGTTCACTGATATTTAGAGAGCAAGAGCTATTAGTAAAGTTGTTGGTACACAAGTTCAGAAATGCAATTAAGAAGTAGTAGTATTTTTATTGATAAAAAGAACACACTGTCTGAAAACTTTTGTATACATTTGTTGGAATAACTACCATGTGAAAACTTTTGTACGCCTTTGTTGGAATAAGTAACTTGGATATATTGGGCAACTAATTCAAAGACCAAAGATATTTCTAAGTGTGTGCATATGCTTAAACTTCATAACTTTCAGTTTCAACAGAATGAAAGAGAACAATGTTTTGTTTAAAATTCGAAGTTCTCTTTTTCTCCCTCTTTTTAGTTTTAATATCTTAGTGACCTGAAAATGCTATGGAGTGGCCTGAGGATAACTCTGATGGAAATTCAATCACAGTTCATACAAAATCAAGCTATTCAGCCTGCTTTCTCTGTCCTGGCAGCCTGAACAAGAGATGTTCATGAGTCACCAGAGAATGCAACAATCCATGGCTCCTTCAGGGCATTATGTAAATCTACAAATAAGTCCATCATGTGATTAACATTTCTTAAGGATTTATGAGCTTAAAAAATTAAATGTGGTTAACCTAAATACAACTGATATAATAGAACTTCACAGTTCATACTTTCCATTATTCATCACTTCCTTTTGAAATATAATCTTCTGTATTTTTTTTTCTGAAACATTCCAGGCATGAACTCATCCCAAAATTGTTCTTTTTTTTAAATTCTGTTGTTGTTATTGCCTTTTTTTTTTTTAATGGAAAATGTCAAGACATTTTGCATAAGTCTCTCAAACTGTGATAAAGAATGGAGATACATTCACATGGAGACACTTTTTTTCAATAGAAAATACAAATATATATTATCACACTTGTACAAAAGGGGATGACCATGCCAAATATGGCTGACTTTTATCACTTGATGTGTTGAACATAAAAACAATTAAGTCTTCAAGAAAAATAATACCGTTAAGATGTTGGATACTTGCAGGTGAGCATTTTGCTGTAGAACACAAAAACATCATACAAATTTTGATAGTACTTGTCACAAACTAGGTGTTTATCTCTAAACATAAAGATAGAAGAACTGGATGCACGTGGGAGATGAGTTCTTTAAAACAAGTTTTTCGAAAGAAGTCAGGGCACATTAAAAGAGTACTGCAGAGAAATATGTGCCAACCTATGTGTCTCTGTTTTCAGAAGAGTTTGTTTTTGTGGGTAAAAATCAACCACTTCTCCATCCAAACTCTCATTATTAATATCTAGCTATTTCTGTGGAGCATTGCTGAAACTTTTTTTGTAGTCTCTCTTCATCTCTGAATGGGCAAATATAATTGCACTGCTATGGAAAATCACATTCTCTCACGACTCTTTATAAACACATATGCTTTCTTTCCCACCAATCTTAAATTTGCATGGCTGCTTTGCAGGTAATATGTTTAGTGTGAAAACCTATGCTTGTGTTTCTGGGACATGCCAACATACCCCATGTACACAAGGTCTGCATACTCCTAAGAGCATGTTCTGGCTGAGCCTGTAGTTGTGCCTGTTGGGGCACTTGCAGAAAGTAGGCTGATGTGGGCCACAGAGTGGATATGCTTTCTTCTGTCCAGAAGGCCACATGTAAATATATCTTGCAGAAGTACATATAACTTCCTTCATTTTCTTTCCTCATCACTGTCAAGATACCATGTTCTGGCTGTTGCACTGCTGCTGTTGGATGTACATATGATCTGTTAGTACCAAGGAAAGTAGTAATAAGGAATAGCTTACTACCAGGCAATGAGCAATCTTCTTAGTCCACTTACAATCATTTCTTTCATCCAACATCAGGTTTGTATCTGAATTAGAAGAAAGGTAGGTCTTGAACACAGACAATTTCCAGGGCTGTTGGACAAGGAGACAGCCAAGCTCTGAGAACTCCCTGCCACACACCATTCCTGTACATCAGAGCAATAGCTGCTCAGCAGCCTTGGTAAAATGCCAAGGATAGATGGTCCCTCTGTAGATCAAAACTAAATTACCTGGAAATATATATATATATATT